>VZSZ01009996.1:124183-321990 GCA_013398815.1 Ibidorhyncha struthersii
CACTGGAACAGGCTGCCCAGAGAGGTTGTGGAGTCTCCCACTCTGGAGACATTCCAAACCCGCCTGGACGCTGTCCTGTGCAACCTGTTGTAGGTGACCCTGCTCTGGCGGGGGGGTTGGACTAGATGATCTCCAGAGGTCCCTTCCAACCCTGACGATTCTGTGATTTTTTCATTTTAATTGAGTGTTCAGAAAAATGTAGTTTTATAGAATCTTCAAGGACAAAAGGCAAACCTGTAAACACAGAATATTTGATGTATAATCGAGACAGTATTTAGAGAAATGAAAAATATTTAAATAGATTTCAGTAGTTTTCCTTTTAAAAGAGAAACTTTTCCCATGATAAATTATAAATTTCTCAGTGATAAATTACACTTCCTCCTTCTATGAGAGTTTATTACTGCCTCCTAAATACATTCCTTTCAGTTTTCTTTTCTTAAAGGAAAAATGGGATAGCGAATCACCAACATAATTGAGCCTATACAAACTTTTAGAGGGAAGTTACAATCGTGTTTAAACAGTTAACATCATAATTCCTGCCATAAGAATGTCATTCATCATCCTACAAAGTCCCATATTTCTCATATTATACATTTATTTCTTGGGATGTATTTTTTTGCTTGCAAATCTTTCCAGTTATTAATATGATAGGAGTAAATTCAGGTTAGGATAAAACTGAGGATCCTGTTCTGTAGGTAGAAAAATTCCCCATTTATTTTCAATGTTGAGATTCAGAGTTCTATTCAAATTTCTGTCATGGTAATGTCTTTGATTCCTGCACTGGACTTCGAACAGTGACAGTAAGGATCTTAACAGTGGTGTGACTGCCATCTCTGACAGTTGTCAGATAGGACGATCAATGTCCATGAACAAATGAGTAAACCTTCCACTTCCAACCTCAAATAAAGTATGTCTCTTCAGAGGCTTAGGAGAATAGAAAGGGAAAATACTTAAGACAAAGAAGAAATGGATAAAGGGCTAGTGAAAACCTCTAAAAACAGAGGTTAATTCAATGAAGGAACAAAGGATTTTTTTTCCTGGCTGAGAGGAAATCTTTAGTTGCCATATCAGCTGAAGCTGAGAGGAACTTGCTGTACAGGTCAGAGAGGAGACTAGTGTCTGCAAGAGTTACCCAAATAAGAAAATAAAATAAGGCTCAGGACAGAAGAATGTAAAAGGACAGTGCTCCATTTCTAGAATACACAAGAGCACTGAGGACAGCAAGGTAAGTAGTTGTACAGCGAGGTTCTCAGAAGTTCAGTAGTGTCCCCTGGTATGTCCATCTCAATTAAAAGCAGGGACCTTATGTTGTCAGAGGATGCCGCATCTCATGGATGCGGTTGCCCTCCCTGGTCCCAGCCCCATAGATGTGAGGCTGCTGTGGCCCCAGGTTCAGCCGGTGGCAAGGCTGAGCGTGTATTGCCAGCAGCTCACACATGCTGCTAACACAGCTGGCCACGCAGACCAATGTAGAGAGAAAGGAGTGCCTTTGAGGGAACCCACACCATCAGACACCACACTCACCAAACATGAACAGCAAGGACACCTCTGGCTGCTCAGAACTGAAGGCTGCTGGCGGGTGAGAAAAAGAGAAAACCTTATCACTGTGCAAGCACCATTCAGCAGTAGCCAAAACACTGGTGTGTTATTGATGCTGTTTTAGTCACAAATACAAAACACAGCACCGTATGGACTGCTATGGAGAATCATAGAATGGTTTAGGTTGGAAGGGACCTTAAAGATCACCCAGTTCCAACCCCCCTGCCCTGGGCAGGGACACCTCCCACCAGCCCAGGTTGCTCCAAGCCCCCTCCAGCCTGGCCTTGAACACCTCCAGGGATGGGGCAGCCACAGCTGCTCTGGGCAATTTGTCCCAGTGCCGAGTTAACTTCAGTCCAGCCAGCCCTGATACAGCATCCCATAATGAGTCTTGCTTATTCTGACAATCTCTTTAAGCCATATCAGAAGCTTTACACAGTCCCAAAAATGCTCTTCTTCCTGCATCCACCCTAAGTCTTATACCCCCTCTGGCAATCATCCCTGGTAGCCTGGATGGCCTTATGGAGAGAGGGGGTTTGGCTGACTCACCCTGGTGGGTTTCCCATGTGGCGTCAATGGTCTAATTAGTCTGCTCTGATGATCTTTGGAGAAGCTGGTTCTGCAATGCCATCTCACTTATCAAGTCACCAAGGGCTTTTCTGCCTGGGTTGTTCCCGTGATCCTTGCTAGGCAGCTGTGTTCCCTGTGATTAGCTTTTAATCTCATAATGCAGCACATTTAAAATTAAATATTATAAATACAGTTGAAAAATACAATTTCAATTAAACAATAATCATAATAATTGGTGTTTTGACTAGTTGTAATTGTCTCCGTTTGTTTCAGCTAGCATTTTGACAAGTTAATCTTAATGATATATAATATGGTATATCCGAATGATTTGAAAATAGCATAATGAAATTATGCAAAATGAAATATTTCAAGACCTCTGAATCAAAATGTGTCTATATTTTTTACTGGGACATTCTGAAAATTTACTTTTTCTTTTTCCAATTCAAAACATTAGAATGGTTTTAGTAGCTTTGAGAGGGTTTTTATTGTTTAAGTTTTGCAAAGGCTAGGAAACATATTAGTTCAGTCTCATGGTAGAATGAGTATTGTTATTTATATAACAGTAAAAACTGCAACTTCCATATTTCAGGTTTTTTAGAAAATGTTAAAAAGTTGATTTCATTGCAAATTGTGAACACCAGGAATTTTCTAAAACTGGTTCAGATAAAAAAATAAAATGAAATCTGATAAAGTATGTTGTATTTTGTGACATAATTATAAGGTAACCCTGCTGAATTCGCCCTTAAACCCTCAAAGTGAGAAAACCATAATATTATTTGCACATATTTAATACAGTTCTTTTTCTTTACATACATGAGTCTCTTAAAAATTATAGTTCATATTTTTCTACATGACTTGTGACATTGCCTTACCCTTCTACACTATCGCACTGCTTCAGGGGGGTTTGAGTATTTGTCATACAGGAAATGAACATGGCACAAAGTCAAATTTTATTAAAGCTTTGGCTTTGGCTCTCCTCCTGCCACCAGAAGCTTTAAAAGCACTTCTGAATTGATGATGCAGCTTTTCTGTTTCTCCTTAGATTTCCCAGATCTACCTCATGCTACATACACTGAGAATCTGAGCAACATGCCGAACTTCATTTTTACCTCCTACTTTCAAATCAATTAGATAAGGTTAATGCTTTAATATGGTCATATTAGCATAGGTGTTGTGTCTTCAAGGCTAGGGACACGTTTGGTTGTAGTGATGTAGTATTTCATCACTGAAGTTATTTGTTTGTTTTTTCAGTCATCAAACAGATCAAAGAAAGTAAGGTATGCATAGGGTCTGATATTTCATATTTATCTCTCAGTTCATGAACAAATCCTGCTTTTTTCAAACATTTTCTGTAAATTGTAATTAAATGCACAAAGTGTGTAAATGTAAGATAATGAATACATGCTGAGAGGAGAGCAGCCCTGAGGAGAAGGACTTGGGGGTGTTGCTTGATAAGAAGCTCAACATGAGCCGCCAATGTCCACTTGCAGCCCAGAAAGCCAACTGTATCCTGCGCAGCATCCCCAGCAGCGTGGCCAGCAGGGTGTGGGAGGGGATTCTGCCCCCCTGCTCCGCTCTGGGGAGACCCCACTGCAGTGCTGCCTCCAGCTCTGGAGCCCTCAACATCAGAAGGACGTGGAACTGTTGGATCAAGTCCGGAGGAGAACCATGAAGCTGATAAGAGGGCTGGAGCACCTCTCCTATGAAGACAGGCTGAGAGAATTGGGGTTGCTCTGCCTGGAGAACAGAAGACTCTGGGGAGACTTTATAGCAGCCTTCCAGTAATGACAGGGGCTCTACAGGAAAGCTGGGGAGGGACTTTTTACAAGGTCATGTGGTGACAGGACGAGGGGTAAAGGCTTCAAACTGGAAGACGGTAGATTTAGAATAGATATTAGGAAGAAATTTTGCACTGTGAGGGTGGTGAGGCACTGGAACGAATTGCCCAGGGAAGTTGTGGAAACCCCATCCCTGGAGGTGTTCAAGGCCAGGCTGCATGGGATGGGGCTTTGAGCAACCTGGTCTAGCACAAGGTGTCCCTGCCCATGGCAGGGGGGTTGGAAATTGATGATCTTCAAGGTCCCTTCCAACCTAAACCATTCTATGAGTCTATGAATTGATAATAATATACTTGTTTCTCTCGCAGACTTTCATAATTCTCTGTTTTCTACTTATTTTGGTAAATTTATCAGCTGACGCTGTATTGTTTCTGCTGCCTAATTAAATGAACAGAAGACAAATAAATAGTTTCAAAAATGATGCACTTAATTAAATGTTCTGACAAGCTCTCATTTATGCTAGAGTTAAACAGACGAGTGACATCTTGGCAATGTGCAAACATTTTCAGGTACAAATCAATGACCATATCAATATTAATAAATAATAATAAATAGCATAGCACTCTGAGAAACAGAGAAAAATCTTGAAAATCTCTGCAAATTACTTTTTGTGGTATTCTAATAAATCTGTTGTGTGTAGCAGTTCCAGCATTGTGCTGTTCAGCATGTCAGTTGTTGCAGATGTACCGTTGCTTTGTTGTGTTTTTAATTACATTTACAACAGTGTGAGCTGCCTCTGCTCATCAGACACCATTATTATAATAGCTGTTTACTCACTTGTATTTTTTGGACAGATGAAACAATAATTTCATCAGCTATAGATTCACATTCATGCAAAGGTATTCCACATATCCACAATAACTTCTGAACTTAGTTATTTCCTGTGAAAGCTATGATATTTATTTGTAACAGTTAGCATTAAAATTATGATCCCTTCAGGACTTTATGGTATCATTCATTTATAGTTTATAATAATATTCCACAGCTTAAATACATCCAGAACAGCCATAACTATGGAAAAGTTTGTATACCTATAATCATATAAGCCCACAGAACCAGAACAGTGCAGATCAAACGTTAATCAGACTCCTAACAATATAATTTTTCTATTACAATAAATAGAAGCACAAACTACATGTCAGACCCTTTCTTTCCTTTTTTAACCAAACCAACCACCATCATGCAGTTTGTCCTGGTGCACTTCCACTCTAGCCATGTCTGTCACATCGAAATATTCAGTGCCAATTTCTTTTCTGGCCATACTGATAAACCAGGTACTATCTCAAAATTCTGGCCATATTGTCCCCACAGATGTCAATGTCAAGAAGATTTCAGAATCTAAGCTGCTGATTTTCTCTCCTTGTCGGGATCTTCAGGTTGCTTATATTGATTTAGAAAGTATTATCGATATGTAGTGGATAAGGGCTTTCATAATCATGAACCAGAGTCACAAATAAAAGTTGCAAGAATTTATGGAACTGCAAAAATAAATATTACAAGCTGTAAAAATAAAATCTAGTAAGTTGGCCATTGTGCAAAATTGCAATCCATATAGCTCCACTGGTGAAAAGTACTCTGGAGCTTCATATATTAATATGTTTAAGCTTACTATTGCATATGTTCAAACCACACAGTTACTCAGTATTGTGACTCCTGCCTGGTGGTGTCCGATTATTTGAATCCCTAGTGTAATTACTTTACACTTCTCTCTGCTGAGAGGGATGAGCTACTTGGGAGTAATCCATGCAAATTAGTTTGTCTACTTTGTTCCTGTGCATCTCCAGAGGTTCCTTCCTTTTCCTGTTTTCTGTCATCAGTAAATTTTACTGTCTCTGAACTCTGTTCTTCACCAAATCATTTACAGCCTAAGTAAAAAATTGAGGTACAAAACTGATGGTTGCAGAGCCTTTCAGGTACTCCTCTCCAACATTCCCTTCCACAGTTTAATTGTGTAAACCCAAATATTCAAATGGCAGGTGTATAGAGCTTGTGCACCTCAGCATATATGAGCACCCAGCTTTTCAGTGTTTACAAGTGATATGAAAAATCAGGGTAATCAGTCTGTGTAATGAACATTCTTTAGTTTTTATTCTGAATTGCAGAAAAGGACTAATAATGACTCTCTGGTCCCTTAGAACAGAAGTCAGTCTAAGTATGCTCTTGCCATATAGAATATCTTTTACACATCAGTCAGAACATCTCTATCGACAAGTCAATACAACAAATGCATTCGTTTTAAGTGAGTCCTATTTTTTCAATACATTTTGTCCACTTTGTTTTTCTTATCCCTGCAAGATTTTTGTTCAGAGGATGGCTCACAGCTTTTTGACATATATGCTTAAATTTAGTCTAGATAGCAATTATGCTTAATTCCTCACACTTTAAAATACAATAATGGAATGAGAATACTCAACAGGTCATGAGTCAAATTGCAGAAATTTTCATTTGCTTTCATAAAATTCATAGGGTTCTTTTCTTGTTGATTCTCTCGATCTAGAAGTATGACAATGCCTTGTGGCAGAGTTTTTTCCATCACCCTTGTACGTACCACACTCATATTCATAGTATTTTGTTCATATTCTGGTTAGAATATACAGAAAAAAGAAGTCATGTATGATATGTATTTATAGATTCGCATATTTCCATCTGACAGCCGAGGTGTTATGATCTCTATCTAAACCACACACACACACAAAATCTCTATATGAGATGAACTTTGCTAATCAGTCAGGCAGATGCCACCGAAGGCATGGGGCTTCCAACATCTTCCAGTTGGCTGGCTAATATCTATTTTAATACCTTGCAGTGGTTTTCAAAGCTGTTATTAGGTTTCATAATCTTTTCAGAAGTTTTATCCATCACTGGCAAATTCTGTAGAAGCTGGTTTTCTTCCTTCACTCTATGTATATTCAGTAGTTTTCCTTTACCAGACTTGTTTTCCAGTCTTTTTTCCCCTGTACTTTACCCCTCCAGGCTAAACATAATAACTGTTTTGTCTGATGTATATTTTCTAAATCTTGCCTAATAATTGCCACTGTGTACTGTTTCTTTGTTATGCAAGCACTCATTCATAGATCTATCTATTAGCGTCTTTGTAGGTTTGCCTGTTTCATAGGGGATCATCCATGTCTCTTCAATGATATTATTAGTTTTCACGGACATATACAGACAGACATATAGATACATTTAAAGATATTGGATACATCAGTGCTGATTCAGCAACTTGGGTATCTTGCATCAAGTAGTGACTGAAATCTGAATACCTTTATGTAGTTTGGAAAAAATAAGTGATTTCTGTGTGTTTGCTCAGCACTGAACAAAACTAAATTTAATCGTGATTAAAACATCACATATTAGTTTACTTTAACTTTACCAATAGTTATGCCTACAGATACTTAATTCATTAAATAGATGACTTTTTAATATGGATGGGTTTATAGCGCTTCAGGGAATGCGACATTTATCCTTGATTAAAGCTTTTGTACATGACCATAACAGAGATAATAGAAACTGGCATACTGCTGATTTTGTAATAGGAGGATATTTTCTGGATCACATTTATGCTTAGCATTGTATGGATTTGCAAAAAATTGTTGAAATTGTTTCTTCTGTTCTTTACTCCCTAGGCAGCTGTATGCATTGATGCTGAAAATACTGCTTCACTGGTGTGTTTGTGACTAGCAGTAGGAAGCATTTATAAAACTTCTGTTTTATTCAATTTTACTTTTTCCCATTTTTGTCAGGCAGAACATGTCTTTCAAGTTTTTCAGAAAGTCACAGAAATAGTGCTTAGTTTGGTACTGGTTCTTGGTGCTGTGCTTTCTTCAGTTAATAATGGAGCTATTTTAATTTACTTACATTGCTGAAATCCACACCACTCTTCCAATTTTCTAGGCTTGTTTCAAAACATCAACTTCATGAATTATTGTGGGTGAACTGTGTGATTTTTCCATGGAAGATCTAGTCTGTGGTAAAGACACCACATATTCAAAAGACGTTTTTTAACCCACCGCCACAGAGCTCCACCCTGTGTTGCTGAACCACAAGGACAAATTATTCCTTCTGCTATTTCTATTTATGTATGTTTTTTCACAGATCATGCCAGTCCAACTTTCCGTGGTATATAGGCTTCACTGATGTGAAACCTAGGTACCTGAATATTCATAGATGAATATGTTCGCAACAGATTTTGGGGGACCTACAGAAGATTATCGACTAATTCCCTACATTTCTAACTCTAATTTGACAAGATTTACTTTAATGAAAGATTTTACTTTGCTTTAGTTTGGAGAAGACCTAGCTTGAGTGGAAGAGAAAGGAGAAAATGCTGTGACATGCCAAGTGGAAGAAATAGTAAAGGCATTTGGTGGAAGAAGTGACTCACTAAGAAGGAAGGAGGAGAAATGACTCACAAAGAACAAAGAAGGGACATGGAAGAGGCCTGAGTTTAGTTGGAAATGGGAATGGGGAATCTTACTACTACAGCAGGGAATGAAGAAATAGTAATGGTGAAAGGGTAAAAGATGACAGAGTGATGTCATAATAAATTCCCAGCAAAATGCGACAGGATGAGACAGTTTTGGGAAGCATAGCATCATTCAGTGAAACAACCATAAGACAAGGAAATATAGGGCAGAGAGGACTGTTGGTATCCACAAATGGACTCTGAAATGTTACTTACTAGTTATTGTGACATTTCAACCTGCAGCTATCACAACTGATCCAATTGTGTCTCTAAGAATGTGATCTATTTGTCATATAGTCACGGTGATGATGTCCATCACTTTCCCTTACCACTTTTTCTTACATATAGCATAGACTGTAGGGACCCACCTCACATGTCTGTAATAAGTGAAGAACAACAGGTTCCTTTGGATACTGATCCCACCTCAGTTACTTATTTAGATAAGCTAAAGCTCTGAAACTCCTTCACTGACTAAAGAAGGAATCTTGAGATACTGCTTTTCCTATTTAGGAACCTAGGTTGAAATTGGAAATGCACACTAGTCCATAGCCTTTCCTCAGGGTTTTTCAAGTGAAGGTTGTGACCAAAAAACTGAGCTAAAGCTCTGATTTATTTGTGGATAAAAAGCAAACAGTTCATATTTTTATTAAGTATTCCTCTGTAGTGTAGACAGTAATATTTATTTTAAACAGAAAAGGCTGTATTTTGGGGAGAACTCTAGGATTCAATAGCTGATATCAAATTGTTCTGTTCCGATTTATACTTTAGTACACGCAGTCTTAGAGTTTGTGTCTTATCTACTATCATTTTACTGGTTTTACAGTACATTAAAAAGAAACAGTGACTTTCTGGAATTATGCTTATCAGCTGAAGCAAGTTTAGGCCATCTTTGATTAGGGTAAGAAAGAAATTCTTATCTGCTTATTCTTAATTATGGTATTAAATTATTGCAGTTGGAATGAGTTCTTTTAGGGGTCCATATGCTTTTACATTAAAAAGTAGGAAAAATTCAGGCCAAATAAGAATGAGGTTTTAATTTTTTATCTTTGATATTCAGATGAAACAAGCAAGTACTAAGTGTTCAGCTGCCATGGAAAACTTTTGAATAAGTACCTTTCAAATTATAGCATACAGATTTGGTCTGTTCAAAAGATCTATAGAATTAGAGGCAGAAATCTCATTTGATTGTTGGTAACTTTTTGTCAAAAGAAGACAACCATATATAGGAGAAAATTGCACTTTGCATGTACCACTGACATTTCCCTTTCAAGCTTTATTCTAGCTGCAGACTGCACCTGAAAATAGAATGAATTTGAATTCAGTTCTTAATAAGTAGTCAGATGCAGCAGCAGAAATTATGAGATGTAGCTTGACACAACCATCATTGTGTATTCAGAGTACGATCAGCAAACAGACTCAGCATGGAGAAAGAAATGCAAGCAATTATCTAGTCTGTAGATAATTTCTTACCCGTAAGTGTGTAATTGAGATACTGTGGGGGTGGGAATCACATCACTGTAAGGGAAACATATTTTATACACTAATGAAAAAAGAAGTAGGCAGCTTTTAAAAGGTTATAATTCTGCAAGATTGTAAAGATGATCCCCCTTTGTACTACTGTTGTTAAAAACAAATGACAAATTGTGATAAAAAGACCTTCACCCTGTCATTTGTTTTAGCAAGTAATAATTTTATAAACCATTTGTAAAACATGATATAATTTGTTGGTTTTATTTAAAACCAAATTGCGTCTACCACAGTGGTAGGATGCCAGATATATTTAAATTTAGGATTTTAATATTCACATAGTGACCATATTAGAAGGCTTTGACATAAACAGATTTAGAAAAGCCAGTAGTTCTTTCTTTGCATGCAACTCCTATACACTTTCAAAGTAAATACTTTAAAAACTTGATATTTTAAAAGATCTTACTGTTTCTGAAAGATGTTAAGTACTTAACCTCTAGGACAAGAGGTAACGGGCACAAACTCGAACATAGGAAGTTCCATCTAAACATAGGAGGGACTTCTTTACTTTGAGGGTGGCAGAGCCCTGGCGCAGGCTGCCCAGAGAGGCGGTGGAGTTTCCCACTTTGGAGACATGCAAAACCTGCCTGGACGCCGTCCTGTGCAACCTGCTGTAGGTGACCCTGCTCTGGCAGGGGGGTTGGACTGGGTGATCTCCAGAGGTCCCTTCCAACCCCGATCATTCTGTGATTCTGTGAAAATTTTTATTTAGTCCCAATGGTTCACACAAGTTGCACGTGCAGGTGAAATTGCTTGCATGATAGTGAGACTTCTTTATCATTTACAGCTTTATAGTTTAATTAGAGGCCATTCTAGGATTTCCAAGCCTAAATCTCACTCCTGTCATGTAATTTCTAAATAATAATTTTCATTTTAGAAGTGGTACTTACACCAGGGTATGTTTAGGGTGGATATTGGGAAAAAGTTCTTTGCAGAAAGGGTTGTTAAGCATTGGAACAGGCTGCCCAGGGAAGTGGTGGAGTTGCCATCCCTGAAGGTATTTAAAAGATGGGTAGATGTGGTGCTGAGGGACACAGTTTAGTGGTGGTTTTGGCAGTGTTAGGTTGATGGTTGGACGTGATGAAATTCAAGGTCCCTTCCAACCTAGCCAATTCTATGATTACATTTTATTCCTTTTTATTACTTGCCAAATTTTGCTCCTACTCTGCATAGGCAATGTCTCCTAAAATGAAATGCGTTTTATTAGCTTCCTTCTACTTTTGTCCCAACAGTCTTTTCAGAAGAGAATTTCCTCCTTCCAGGAGAGGTTGTCTTCAGTTTTTGAGGCCCCGTTTTCCATTTATCACCATCATCTTGGTTGTGTTTATTTTTTGATAAAATTTGCTCTAAATATTTTTCCTTTAGCCAAATACTCAGAAACTTTTAAGCATTGCATCTTAGAATATTTTTCAAAAATATTAAGCTGAAATAATCCATGGGAATTACAGTTTTTTCATTTGAAAGATCTGAAGTAAGGAATAGCCATTGGCAGTTGAAAACTGACCATCTGATAGAAGCTGTAAACCTGCCTCAACATTTGCATCTGTTACTAGCTTTAGATACAAATTAGGGCTGAATTACTTTCCCTGGTTAATATGCTGGTAAACTATTTGAATGGCTCAAAGATGGTTCCATTCTCAAAAAAAAAAGTGTATGCTGTGTATCTCCTTCCTATATTTAGATAACAAACCCTGTTAAAATATTATTAAAATTTGAAGGAAAACAGCAAAATTTTTGAATCATTAAAATTGTTGACTTGCGATCAGAAAAAAAAAAATTAAAGGATTTAAGAAAGAGCCTAAGAAAACTGTTTTATCGGTGATCATTTTGAGAATAAGTATTTCCATTTGCAATATTGTTGAGTGTTACATCTGATTTTACACATTCCCATCTGCAAGTATCTTGAAAGAACATGAAGCTTGAGATGCATGTTTGTGTGGCAGGTTATATTCCATTCATTAATTATGCAACGTAAATAAGTCTGTCTATTAATTGTAAAACCAAGCATCATAAGAAAGAGCTCTCCTAATGTTAAAATAACAAAGAAGATTTTAAATTACAGAAATCAACCTGAAAAAAAGCCCCTATTTTAAAATAATGATATCTTTTATCTCTGAGAAATCAACTTGGTGCAAACTATTTTTCTTGGTATTATTTCTCTCTTATTTGGGGCATATCTGTTAAAATATTATTAGGTCTGGCATTTTCCAACCTCCTAGTGGTTGATTTTGTCATCTTAAGTTTTTTGCTAGAGAATGTGTATGAAATGTTAACTACTTTCAGCACATACCCTTTCATATATCCCTTCTTTGAGGTAAACAAATGCTGTAGTTTCAGTCTTTCTTCACAGGGGATTGCTTCGTGCCCTTGCTCTTTCTCACTAACACTTTCTGAATCTCTAATCCAAAGCCAAATTCTCCTTTTGAGGGAGGAGGGAGAGGAGACCCCCGTTGTCTCCAGTATTCTGAAGGCATAATAGCATCCTATATCATGCATTCGTGTTTTTATTTGTTTGACTGAAACTGCTCGCTGAGCTGTAGTTTTCGCTGAGCCGCCTGCAGTGATACCCAGGTCCTTTACTGAGGTAATACCAAAATTTTATAATCCTATAAAGTGAAAGATGATTCCATTTATTCACACTTCAGTATGCGTTTATCGACGTATTCTGTCTTCATACTTATCCAGCTGCCTCAAGGGGTCCTCTAAATTTTCTCAGAAGCTCTTCTGGACTTGGCTAATGAAAAATGCCTGCAAACATTGTTACTGGACTGTTTTCATCCCTTTTCTTGACATTGTAAAGAGTTTATAACTTTGATCACTGAAAGCGTTATGGGAAGCTCATTAAGAATGTAAGTATCAGCACATTGATATTCTTTTATTGTTAAACTTGGATCAGTTTCAGTACAAAATTACATAACCGCTCTTCTCTGCAACTGTCTGGGGATAAAGACAATGTAGTTCTTTACTTGCTAATGATGGAATCAGTCTCAATAAGGCTAATTCAGTGAGGACCAATTTCAGTGGTGAATACTATTAAAGAACTTGTTTAGAAAATCTGTCAACCTTACTATTCTTTTTTATATTTAAACAGAATACAAATCGTTTCCTCCATTGGAAAACTATTGAGATTTAGCAGAACATTATTCTGAAGTGGGATGAAAAGTCAAAGTCTCAAGATCTTCAATAGCTAATATTCCTCTTCTCCAGTCAAAAGTGTATTTTGACTTTAAAAAATTATGCTTCAACAACTTCAGAACAATTTTTACAATTTGAACCTTTTCATTTGTATGGGAGTTACTACAATTAGCATTTTGAAAAGACAAAATAGGTACGAAGTATTGAGCCAGACCTTGTACATTTTTCCTGAAGTGAGAAATTTTCCAAAATAAGGCCTTTTCTGTGGGTTTTTTTAAGAAGTTGTCTGTTGACTATTTGCTGTAGCTGTAGGCATTATCTGCCGATAACATGTGTGTTGGAGTTGTAACCCTGGATATGTCAGTGACAGAGTAGCTGTAGTCTGGAAACACCAGTGCTAATTTTGCCTCATAAAGAATGAGCTCAAGCTCAGTGACAGTCTCATTCAGCTTTGCAGCCTGCAGACGTATAACAAGCTCCCTTTGATGAGGCATTAACTCCTGTTACTGTCATGACATAGCATTGTATTCCCCAGCACAACACAAAATTTATATGGTTTCAGACTCTCTTCTCTACAGTATTCAAAGTGAATGTGTATTAGATTCTACATGTGTCCTGATGAGGATGTTCAGATTTCATTTCCACCATAAGGTCTTATACTGGTATAATGTACTTATTAAATTTCCTTCACCTCCTCTCTTTTGGCAGCACAACACCTGTTGTACTATTCTCCTGACAGTGCTATCCCCTTCTTGTGTAGATCTACTGGCGACTAGCTTCAACAGCAGAGAGACCTTCCTGGTTGACTAAAAGCTTTGTAATGGCTATAAACACTAGTGTCCAACTAGACCTGCATTGACTCCTAACAGACAGACACTTTCACTTTGGGTGTCACAGTTAAAAGTTAAATTATGAGGTAATCTTGATGCTATTGTAAATGAAAATGAATCCCAGAGGGATAAAGAACATTATTTTTTTTTAATGAAGTCATGAATAAACTTCCATTTCCCTTCTTGTCATACTGTTCTCATGTAACACCTTGTCAAAATAAAGAGCTGTTTTATATGTTCGACAGACTTTAGAGGGTCCAAAGGGGGGCCAAGAAGATGAACAAAAGGCTGGAGAACCTGCGCTGTGAGGAAAGACTGAAGGAATTAAGTCACTTCACCCTGGACAAGAGAAGGCTCAGGGGGGACCTCATCACAGTTTTCCAGTACTTAAAGGGTGACTACAAAAAGGACAGAGGCTCTCTCTTCACAGGGAGCTGCATGGAGAGCACAGGGGGTAAGAGGTGAAAGTTGCATCAGCAGAGTTTTCCTCTTGACCTAAAAAAAAAATTGTCATGGTTTAGGCCAGACTGGGCAAGGAAAACGAATGACAGATGCTCTCCCCCACCTCTCTCTCCAAGGAGAGGAGGGACAGAGGGAAAAACACTTATGAGTTTAGAAAAAACTAAAATACTTTANCAAAACCGTACCAAGCTTGGATCATGTCCCTGACAGGCACAGGGAAAGTCCCAGACTGGACTCAGCGACGGACAGGAACTGGATTATGGATCTGGATTCAGGAATGCACGGATTGTGAACAAAGGCAGACGAACAGACAGAGTCGTCCTCGGACACCAGCCACTAAAGAAAGAGGGCTGACCCTTTGATCCCTCGGCTTTTATACTGAGCATGATGCAGATGGGATGGAATACCCTGTTGGTCAGTTTTGGGTCACCTGTCCTGTTCAATCCTCCCCACAAGTGCGACCCCTCTACACTTTTCCGCTTCCGACCGTCCAACGGGGCAAGTACCAAAGTTAACTGGCCTGGGGTGTTATAGCAATAAGTATAAGCAAGAGCCTCTCTGCATACCATGTCTTGGCATAAATTGCAGCTAATCAGGTCTTATCACTCTGAGAGTGAACAGTTTCTGCAACCGATCACTGGAACAACCTCCCCAGGGACATGGTGAAGTCCCCATCACTGGAGGTTTTCAAGACACGACTAGGCAGGGTGTTAAATAATCCCATCTAGCCTCCCTTTTCCATGAAATATTTGACCTGATGATCTTTCAAGATTCCTTCCAACCTGGCCTGTTCTATGATATCAACCACCAGTTTCTCTATTTGTTTGTGGTCTGTCATTTCCTCAGAATAGTAATTAGTATGCAATTCAGCTAAAGAAGGTGCTTTAGATGTTTATTGAGCGAGTGACTCCATAAGTGGCCTCTTAGGGTGCATTTCTGCAGGACAGGGTATTCAAACAAAAATCCAGATTGTTGTAATTATTTCAAAGTACATTGTTTTGATAGTTCTCATAGGTTCTGTTATCTTCTGACCTTTGATCTGAGCTGGGCATGTACATGGAAATGTACATCGAAAATTTAACCTGTTATAAAGGCTTTGAAGTTGTAGGCCACCTGAGTGAGAAAATTATACAAAGGTTGCTTTGTGTCATAGGTCACATGTAACTTTCTAAAGTTCTAAAGATCTACAAAAATAGAACAAAAAAATATTTGTTTTCCTCTTTCTGCTTCTAAGAGGGATAACTTCAACTGAAGCTTTACGGAAAGGTCTAAGGGGACTTTAGCTTTCCTTGCCTTTCCCCCTTCCCGTAATTAATCCTCTCGCCTGCATACCCACCACCACAAGGGCAGATCAGATGATCTCAGTATCTGCATAGCACTATGGCCTTTGACACCTCCAAAGCTGATTCATAATGTCTGAAAGTGTGTCCGGGTATTTATGTTTGGTGCAGCCTATCCCTTGCTCTGTCCATATATTTTGTGGTCTTGCTATATGACGCCATCCCAATAATATGATTACATTTAGGAACTAGAATCATCTCATATGAGAGGAGGTGAGTGTAGTACCTGATTCATGCAAATGAGAGCTACCACCTCTTCCTGCATTCCTAAGGAAGTCCTATTCCTATTCCTAGGGAAGCTGTGTAGCTGTGAGATTGCTGAGTATAAGGATAGTTGCAGGAAAAATAAAATGATTCAAGGTTCCAAACACTAAAGTTTTTACAACAGACAATTCTTTACAGGAGTAGTGTGTACTTCCCTTGGAAATAACTTTAGCTTCTCTAATATTTACAGTAAAGTGCCAGTGAGACACTTTGTGCTTTGCTCAGAGAACAAAACTAGTTTTTTTAGTAATGACTATCTACTTCAATCTGCATTTATGAAAGCAGAACTGAAAACCTGTCTCAGACTAGCAATCAGAATAGATTTAAGTTTTAGGAGCATACCTTGGTGATCTCTTATGTCTTAACTTTCTTCAGCACAAACCGATGTGTAAATATCTGCTCTGATATGAAATACTTTTATATCTACTCTTCTGTAATCTACTTCTTCCTCTGCTAACACAGGCTGAAAGTTGGCTTAAAAATAGCACTGAGAAGCACCAATTAATATTTTTTATGGCAAATTTGTGTGGACAGCCTTTCTAAGTCCAGTATAAGCAATGACAAAATATTGTGTCTGTTCCATAAGTGTGTCAGGAATCTGTTGCCCAGTATGTTGTTCTTTCTTCTTAATGTAAAGTGAGGGAATAGAATATAGTTCTCCAGTTTTTGTCATCTTTTGCATTTCTAAATGTCTATCTTTTACTCCATAACTTGACAGGCAATCTCATATTAGTTACTTTGTGGGTTTCTTCTTTGGTTTGAACTATCACTGGCCATTACGCAGTCCTTCCCTGCATTTGCTTCTTTTTTTCTGTCTTTTTTTCTGTCCCTACTATTTGAAGATTAAGATCCTAATTTGAATCCTCTGCGTGATAGCATGTTACAGCTGCACAGTCAGATTGACCTATACGGCAGCAGGTTTTTCTCAACAAAACCAAGTGACAGGATGTTTGATACTCATTTTTTCTCACTTTTCAAGTTCCTAAATAGCAAAGAAAGCAGTTAATTGCTTTGTGTAATTGCTAAAGCAGCAGCTGTAAACTGTATACAAATAGTAAAAAAGACTTAAACCTGCTTTTGTGGTGAATAAAGGTTGAACACAGAGAAGTTTTAAAGGAAATCAAGTTCCCATTGAGGTGTGCTAATTACTACATTCACTTTCTTGCTTTACTTGCGGCATACTTCAGACTTAACTGACGATATCTTATTAGACTTTCAATCTTAGGTCATGTCATTACTGTTTCATATAGTTCAGATTGCCTACAGCAAATTAAGGGAATGTTGTTTTTTATTAATGAAGAAGAAAAACATAATTTAAACACTTCAAAGAAAGAAGGAAATAAAAGCAGACGTATCAAAATGGAAGTACTGCTACAGTCAGTCTTTTCCAGTGATCTTAATTGTTAAGAACAGGACTGTGCTACAAAGTATCTAGTGCTTTTGAATTGTAAATATAACCTGATTTCCACCAAATATTGTTAATCACAAGTAGTGATAAAAACTAGGCTGATGTCAAGACAAAAAAACAAATGAGCTTGAAGATTATAAACCAAGGGCCGAGCCTTGTACTATCTCCTTTGTCAAAACTATCCCCTTTGAGTTGTTTGGTGACTATTGTTTGAACAGAATTGCAGGATTTGACTAGAGGCAAGGTTTTTATAAGTGACAGTTGACTGATAGATGGAGACATAAAATTAGATGCTCCACCAGGGAATAACTTGCAAAACTAACAGAAGCGCAAGGAAAAGCCCTCTCTAGCCCAGACTACAAGCTAGATGGTGATTGTGTATGTATGCTCACGCTCACACCCCCATGCTCTGTTTGTGAAATGGTCCTTTTTCTGCTTCTGCTCACTCTTGATTACTTTTGATCAGCTCTCCTCTGCTTCTCCATTCTCCAGAAGCATCTGACTAAGCCAGTAAAGGAGACAGTGTATACTGAAAGCACACAAACAAGTAGAAAGTCTTAAGGCCCTGTTGCCCAGACAAAAATAAGGACATTAATATAAATTACTCTACTTGAAGCCCAAGCATTAGTTCTCAACATAATGTCTTGTAGATAGTAAAAATACATCTGCAACCTACTGAAATTGCTAACAAAATTCCTAGTGGGTGCAATACTTAGTGGAACAAAAATTTTACCTCCTGATATAAGTTTTTTGGAGTGGTTTGGGAGTCGTTGAGAGAAACAGCCCCGTTTAAACCCAACTGAGGAGTTAGTATTATGCCAAAAGTTTTCTAGGGGTCTTCTATAGGGGACAATTGCAATTTGCTATTCTAAAAACAATCATAGTACAAACAAGGGCAATAGTACACACAAAAGGGTCATTTAACCATCATTCAGGAAGGCGTCCCAGTTCTGAAAACTCCCATAAGCACCTGTTTAATTCCTACTTTTTTAAGGAGATGCAAATAAATACCAAATATGAACCACGAGTGGATGAATGCTATAGAGTATAGGTGGACTTAAATACATATGCAAGTGCTTTACAAAATTTAGGACCTGATATGTAGTCTTCAGTGTAAATTGTATTTATTTATTAATTTATGCCTACATGCTCTGGCTGTGCTGTACCTTTGCCTCCACCAAGTTTACCTATCAAGGTGTTCTTGGGGCAGAAAACCCTGAAAAGTAGACTCAAGAATACAATTTCATAATCAGAGAAGCCAATTGTATATTGTCAAAGTGACAGTTTCTCACTTGTCACCAACCTCATCAAAGGTTCTTTATGATTTTTCTGCTAGCATTTTGTGGCTGTTTGGTCATCAGGATTAGAACCACACCTGTCTGAAAATAATTTTGTTTTACTGCTAGTTTTTCTGTGGATCTGTTCCCTCCTGCAGCTCACAGTGCAACCACAGGAGCAGTCGTGCCAGGACAAGCAGGTGACATGAATATCCATATAGGGGTGCAAAGGCTGAACTGTGCTTCTGGCAGCAAGACCAGCTTAGGTTGACTGAAATCAGACATGAAACTAACTATCATAATTTTAAAATAAACCTCATATTTTAATAGCAATTTTAGTACTTTATTTATTTCTCAAGTATTAAGGGTAATTGGCAAGACATTCAAGACAACTCTTTCTCCTGTAAAGCAAGAGACAACACAAACCCAGAAATATTTGCTTAAACTCAACATGAATTCATATAGCAGGCAGATGTACGTCCTAATGGCACAGTAGTTTTTGCATTCCAGTAGCTGTAAAAAGATAGTTTTGGAGGTAACAAATGTTGTCAGGTGGCATATACCAGAGTGGCTCCACTATCGACAGTTGGTCTGCCCTGAATTATATCAATAGAAGGCCAGATTTACAGTAAGTTAGGGGCCAAACTGGAGACGTATAATCTCTAATGATAGAAAGGTGTGATGGTGTTCTCCCCTCCCCCCTGGACACCAACCTGACCTCTATCTCTTGCAACCCTGCCCAAATGATAACCGCTCATAGTAGTCATAGTGGCTGCATCTAGCCATGATGGCTGCACTCGGCTCAACGTGGTTTTGGGGACACAGCAACACAATAGTGAAGGGCTAACTTGAGCAATACTGGTACTGTGGTCAATATGCAAATATGGCTACAGGTCAATCATCTTACCTCCATAAATAGTGAACAGCCCAAGACCCATCTGAGCTCTCCTCCACAGCAGTGGGCTGCACGCCAGGATCTCCCCTTGAGCAGGGACGCCGCTCAAGGTTACTTCTCAAGATTCAAAGATTTCTCGCCACAGCAGATCCTCAGAAAGTGACTAACAGCATGCTAAACTTTGGAATCTTAGCTAAGTGATATAAAGGATTGATTGTGCATATATAATCATTTAGACATACACTGTTGACCAAGTCTGGGACTAGGGTTGGATCGTGCCGCACCCAGACTCCTCTCTGCGAAGGAGTTTAGAAAGCAAAGAGGGTCCTTTCTGAACCTCAACTCAATGGGAGGGTCTCCCTGACAGTTCTCTCTGACCCTGTCCCCTATGCGGTAAATTACCAAGTGTGCCTTGCCATTGAATCTTGTTAAAAAAATGTTGCATTTACTATCAAACTTTGTTAAATCCCTGTTTTATATCAATAAATGTATCGCTGCTTCTCTGTTACGAGTGAAGTGTATCACTCCATCCATGACAAAAGTTAATTCTGGTTTAGCATAGTGCTTATAATATCTTAAATAGTACAACAGTGAACTGTAGTTCCTAATGTGACCCCGTCCCCTCCCTGTTAGAATCAGCAAGGGCTGGTGCAAGAGACACTCAGAGAAAAAATTGAAATATGAAATGCTTTGTAGTCTATATGTTGAATTGCTCATCCTCAGTACTATACAGACAGAATATGGCAAAAAATGAAAAAAAGTTGGGGTAATGAATATTCCTATGCAAAAGAAAAGTATCCATGAAGGTAATAATTGAAATTCAAAGGAAAATCATCCATTTGAACAGGGAAAAAATGCTTTTATAACATTTCTTCCCTTTTTTCCCCAAAACATTGTGTTAGAACTCCCTAAACAACTACAGTGACAAACAAACAAGAATAAGATTGATCAGTTAATTTGCTTCTTCATTTTGTCTAAAAAACACAATAACTATCTTAGCTGGGATACATTAACAGACTTGTTTGAAGTGATTTTAGGGTTACTCAACAATATGCTGCAAAAACTTCCCTCCCCCGACAAAATCCCATGCACTGAAAGTTGTCTTTAATCCCAGCTATTCATTTTTTTTCCCCTTCAAAAGCAGCTATTACAATCTATTATACTGAAAATTATAGAACACAATTTACAAGCTCTCAAGTATTCTAAACCTCTGTGTACTAAAAAGCCACATGACATTTTTGTCAGCAGTGATTATTGACTATGAATGCATGAGACTCACTTTCCTAAATTACATCAACTAATTTAACCCTTATATAAATTACTCATGAAGCTCCACTGGAGATTTGGACTAACTACCTACTGGCTTTACCTCTATTTCACACTTTGGTGGAGTTGCTGTCATAAAATACTATTGCTGTGAAATGTTATAAGCAGTATGTAGCAAGTACAGTGTATTCACCTGTGTTCTTTGTTTATATTTCTGTTGTTGATTTCACCTAAGAACAAATAGATCATTTGATAGTTTTAGAACTGCAAATGTTTGCCCCTTGAGAATACCCCCTGTAGACCACTCAGCAGCAAAAGACCTGTGCAACACCTTTTGTTCGAAGAAGATCAAAGCCACTTTAGGCCACAAGAAGACTGAAACATACCAAAGAAAAATAAAACAAGGACTGCATTTTTGCCCTTCACTACTTGCACAATCTTTTTCAAATTTTTCAATAGTTTTATTTTTAAAGAAACTTTCTTGTTTCTTCTGGAAACCTGTTTCCTAAATTTCAGCCCAAAACACTTCTTGTCAATATTAATACAGCCTGAGAAGATTTTGCAAATGAAAATATTCTGTTGGCATCTGTACGGACTAAAGTTGTTTCACAGGTGCTGTTGATTACCCAGTTGCTGCAAAGTGAAAAATAGAGGTTATAAAATTCCAACATGCATTTAACAACTGATCAGATACTATCCTATGTGTAAACAGAAAAAAGACACTGAGAAAATACTCAACCAGGGTGAGGAATATACAAGGGAATTAGTTATTAATATGAAATGACAGAACAAAGTGTAAACCCACTTTGGAAATTTCAGACTAGTTCAGAAGGAGGAATCAAAGCGAAAAGGGAGGGAATTGAATACAACAGAAGTAAATTAGAATAGGTTGCAGGAAAGAAAAAATATTTACACCATAAATGGAAGAATTTTATAGATCTAAATTTCAGTCCAAGGGAACATCTACTGAGATGAAGTTAATTTGCAGTAAGATGACTCATGTGGAATAAAATAAAAGTGACTATAATGGTACAGGATCTCAGGAACTGTCTTAGCTGGATTATAAAAAATACTATATTATATAGTAGTTAATATCTTCACAGAGGAGGTCTCTTATTCCACTAAACCTTTCATATTGTTCAGTGGGATTTTTTTTTTCCAGAGTCCTAGCATATCACATTGTAGTCATGGCGTAAAGATATAAAGGAATCAAGAGAGAAGTAAAATCAAGGAGGAGTGATGGTATTTTCTTTTGGAACAGCTGGTACACCTCCACAAACCAAATACCTGGGGATCTTGTGTAATTATTGAAGTTTTTCATAATCAGAAACATTCAAGCTGAATAGAGGATGCCTTCTTCATGAACATAGAATTAAACATGAAGATAAATTGTTTACAATCAAAATTTAAGTAATCTGTGCAGTCCTGAGGCAAAGAGTTGGATGAATTCAACCCCTGTATGACAAGCCCCATTGTTAAATAATGAAGAATATAGACGGTACACCCACAGCAAAGGAATTTTAATTCTTGCCTAGCTTTGAAATACAAATTTAACCAGTCTAACTACCAGTGAAGTCTGTATTTGTACAATTACCTCCTGGCTGGCAAAGGCAATTGAGAGCAACAGAGCCAGCCAACAGGAAATTCAAAGCATATTGGATTACAAAGGCATGTTGTCCAAATCTAGCCTGCAGTGCTCAGTACTGCCCTTACCACAGCACAACCAAGAGGGGCAGCTCACATCTTAATTAGCTGAACATTTTTAACGTGCAGAAAATGACTATATTTGTTGGTTCAAGGGTTGTCTTATCAGGTATGGTTCTGGATGCAATGTTTCACTTACATTCAGTCTTGTCTTGGGCATGATAAAATAACCATCTTCATTTATTAGTGCATCAAACATTAAACCTCGATAGTTTAGTAATTATTGACTTAATAGAAGACACCTAGCAAACTGACTAATTTGCATTACATTATTTCAAATTATATTATGTTATACTACAGCAAATCTGATGTAATACAGTTTGATACTGCTGTAAATATCCAAAGCTCTTAACATTTGCTATCAAAAAAAATCATTAAACATATGTACATTTGGCAACGGAAATGAACTATTTATTTCAGATAGCTTTTTTTAGTCACAGTTTTCACTGTGTCTCCTGACAGCACTGCAACAGAAGTAACTGATTCATCTTCTCCTTCAGGGTTAACAAGTGCTCACCTTGGAGCTTATACAGCTGTGGTGACTCAGTACCCTGTACGTGCTGCACGTAGCAAAGAGTAACAGCAAGACAAGAACTGATATGTGGCCTGCCCCAGATGTTTTTATTAGTCATTAAAGCCAGTAGAACAAATTGTATGAGTGGTCCTCATCACTCCACTGCAAAATTAGCCCTGTTAACTTAAAGCTCTGAGGTAATGAAATTCTGATAGCTTAAAGGTTTGTGTCCACCCTGTTGGATTTTCACAGTTCATGAGAAGCTATCACGCAGTCTATTCTGATTGCTTGAGGGCTGATAAAAAAAAAAAGTAACGGCATGAATTATCATGTCATGTAATTACATGTCATGTAATAACCATGATACCACAGTCTGCTTTTCAGGACATGTGTCTGAGTAGCCTTCCCAAAGACTTAACCAGCACTGGCAAACAGTGGAATCATGGGACAAGAGAGCATTTTGCAACTACCAAATGCTGTTTGAATGTAATACTAATTAAAAGGTTTCCCTCCCTGACAAAAGCTGTGATAATTTAAGAAATTCTCTGAGAGCTATTGCACTGCTAGTTGAAATCTTTTAATACAGTCATTTTGGGGTTATGTGGTAAAAAAAATTACAGATAACATTTAGATAAAAAGATGGAATTTACTCTAGCCATTCTGGGTGATTACTGGCAGGGGGTTGTCATGGAAATGAGTGCTGAAGAGTAAATTTGTTCAGAGTTTCATCACAAGAAAATATGATGTGTACCCTGGAGAAATAAAACAGGCAATTTCCATGGAAAGTCTTTCAAATGCTTGCATTTCAGTACCGTTCACCCTATAGACCAATCGATATGTGTCTTTATAAAAATGACCTGTTGAGAAACTATTGTGTTACTTCACCATCATATATGGGACAAGAAAATTATGTTTCCATCTATTATTTGTAGTAGAATATAATAATTTTAATAAAGAATTATAACAGAAACAGTGATTCTAGGATTAAAATGAGTGATTAGACTTTCATTACATTTATCTTACCCTGAGACTTCTTATTTTGTGACAGCATCCTTTCTTTTTTTATATTACCTCTGAAATACTGCAGTTCATAATGCAGTATAATTAACTATGTAACGCACATGGAAAATACTGTCCTGATTTTCTAGTCAACTCGGTGATGATTGTGAAATAGCTGTTGTGCAGTATGTTAACACTTTGTAAACTCAAAAGATCAGTTATAGCCCTGCTTTGTGGTTGCTACAGTGACTCTATCTAACTTCAAATTGCAGAAAACCTGAAAAGGTATAAATGATTGTTTAGGATAGCCTAAGCTCTGATACTGGTAACAGGCTCGTTCTGTAGCCCAAGAGCAACGGGTACATTGAGAAATAATCAGGTGGTTTCAAGAAGAGCAACAGCTTTAAAAGCAGTTGTTTCAGAAACTTACTAACCAAGTGCCACTACTCATGCTAGAAGCAGTTACTGTCCTTTCTTTACACAGGGAAGTATATCATGCAGATGCAGCTGTCACTGGCCAACTAGACAATAACTAGAAGAAAGACAATTTGCCTACTGACATTCAGACATGCCTTGCTCTGGGTAGGCAAAAGAAGTCTTTTGTCTGTGGACTCTTGTCTATGTCCTTGAAGCGTACTGTCTGAATAGTTAAATCTGGGATAGCGTGGCTCGTTCCTCCAGCTGTGAAATCTCAGATCAGGAGCACTTTCTTGTATTCTTTAATCCTTGGAGACTGCATACATATTATGGAGCAATAAGCTCCAGAGGCAACCAAGGAATTAAAACTGACAGCAGTGAAAGACTTCAAGAGGGGGATCAAAGGAGACATTGCAAATTCATGTACCTTCTAACCATTGCCATGTAAGTGTCAATGTAGCTCTTACTTTATAGAAAAAGGACTTGAAGATGTTAGGACAGAGGCGCTAACAAACAGCAATTGTAGAGACAATCAATTTCTCACAAAAAAACTTGAAGTTAAGAAATACTTTTTAGTTACCAATAAGCTCAACACCCAGGAGTGACTGTGGTAATCACTAAGGAATTACCCTTCTTTCCCCAGCAGTAAGTCTAGCTTGCAAATGAAAACAATTCACACATAGAAGTAAAACATGAGCCAGTAACTGGGCAAAGACTCCTGAGTAGTGTGACAGACTACTAGCAAACATGACTTCTAACACTGCGATTGAAGCTGGAAGAGGTATTTGAACCTCACTGTCCTTACTGTCCGATATGAAATCATACACGCAACAATCGATTAGTGGCTATAAAGAATTCAGGCAGTTTCAAAGGTATTCGTTAATTTTTATATGCACACGCATATATTTATGTATCTATATATATAAAAAAATATATAACGTGCTTCTATAATACTAGTGCTTGCCTAGTTTAAAGTGAAAATGTTTGCAATGCATTTGATCCTCTTTGAAGGGCCACCGCAGAAAAGGCCTGACAAGAAAGAAAATGCCTGACAAACTGCCCACCTTTCAGAGTCCTCAGCATGAATTCTGAAATAACTATGAACAAGGAGATGTCTAATGAATGGTAAAAAGCATAGTAATCAGTACTTGCATAACCCTTTCTAGAAAAGGCTTTTGAAATTATTTTAAATATCTAAATATTATCAGTTTGAGTATAAGAACAGGAAATTGTCACACAGAGTTCTCAAGGGTTACATAAATTTTTTTGTCCAGATATTTTGCTTTTCAGCTTTCTGACTCTTTGGTCTTCTAACTCTTCTGACTCTTTTGGTTATGGTAGGGAACTTATTAACATGAGGTATTTGGATGTGAAATTTTGCTTCTTTTTGTCTCCCAAGCTAATTAACCGACCTCTAAAGCTAGAATTTGTACTGCAGAAAAAAAATCTAAACATGCGATGAAGTGTTAACACAGAGAAATACAAAAAAAGCTGATTTTTGTACTGTTTTACGAAATAATTTACATAAAGGTTTAAGGTTTGTCAAATTTTTGGATGAGTAAAAACTCTTATCCTAAACTTGGCTCTAATGCTTTAATTACCTTGATTCTTTTCTTAAAAGGACTGTCAAAGTCCAGTCCTTGCACTGCACTTGTGTTCTGAAGTTCATTTTCAGTTTATCCTTGACTTGACCGATAGTCGAGCCCACACTCCCCTGTAATCTCTGCATTTTCTAGGTCAGAACAAACATGTCACATTATAAATATTTTAGAAACTTTGCTTTCTGACCTAAATAGCCTACAGTTATTCTTAGTTTTGGGGTAATCAGTTGGATGTAGCAAATAGACCTTTATCTTCCACTAGGCTGTTATTGTTTGAACAATAACACAAAAATAATTTGACATGTACAAAACACTTCAGTGAAACAGCAAGCCAAATGTTAGTGACAGGAAAGAATACTGAAACATAAGACACTAGCTAAGATAGACTTAAGTCCAAATCTCAAAACAAAAGCCCTAGAACTTTAGAAATGCTGTGGTGCTCAGAAGTAGACGGTATATATACTGACAATCATCAGTAATGCTTTATCCCAGTGAAGGAGGAAGTGTTACTCTGTTTAACAATGGAAAGTAGAGATGAATCTGTGGAACAGTCATGAAATGAATACTTAAAGACCTTGCCTAGATCTTTAAACATGAACTCAATCCTCCTTACATCATATAGAAGAATTCCATTAGGTCATTAAGAGCACCTCCCATTCCACAGAATTGGATTCATTGGCCATTTTACCATCAAGGCCAGGAAAGATGTTCAATCACCCAGGTTGAACACACCCACCCTAAAATATCAGTTCCTGCCTCCTCAACAGTACTTTTAAAATTCTTATGATTTGCCTCTTTTTCTCTTTTTCTGAAAGGAAATCATCGGTATATATGTCCAGCAGCCACAAATTAGGGATGGCTAGAAACATGATATTGTGTGAGGTAATGGGGTCTTTAGGCAGTATGACTTTGTTAAAAGTTGTAACTGACATTTTCACAGTTGAGAATAGTCATGGTCCAATTTGGTCCAAATTATATCCTGCATGGCAGCTGAGATAATTATGACTGAAGATAAACCCCACATAAAGAAATCTGAGAGAGATCAGCAGTGTTCTATCTGCAAACTTAATCTTTCACGGAAGCAGAACAAATGGATGCGGTTTAACAGAAAGGGTTGTTTGTGTTTTGTTGGGTTTTTTCCCCCTTTCTTTGCTTTCTTTGTATCTCACAAAAATATTGTGGCAGTATTTATCTCACATCTTGGGCAAAGCAAAAAAACAGCCTGGTGGTGTTGCAGATCGAGATTCAGATACGCTCAGGGAGCCCCGACAACCTATAGTGCAGCAATGTATGCTGACAGTTTTCTAAATTATTATGTACTACATTGAAGGGGATTCAAGAAACTCCTGAAATTCTGCCTCAGTGTAAATTCAATAAATGATCAGTAGCTGTCCAGCAGAATAATACCTTTTGGAACTCGAAGAAAAAAATTAAACACTTTGCAAATTTCATACTTCAATAGTAGTAACTGAAACCACTTTAGACTCTTGCTCTCCAGGTTAACATAGCATCCCCCCAGCGGCACAGATCTATTCAGATGGTCATGCCTAAGATTGTCTTCATTTTTTCAGTAAAATGACTGTAGTAATTGTCCTCTTTTTGAGACAGATAGCTTAGCAAGATTTTTAAAACTCAGAGCTGGAGGTACATGGTTATAAATAGACGGTTGGTTAAATGGAATTGTAGTGGACTGGTTGATATTTTTTGTTAGGTTTCAGTGATCTATCTGAAGAGCGTACATAGAAGACAGACTATTCATGTGGCTTTTCCTTCTCCTTTCTGTTACAAAAGAGATTTGACCTCATCCCTAATCTCCAAGGCGGAATAATTCAGATTTCCTTATGCTGCTGAGATTTGAGCTCATTCTGGAGCTGTGTTTTCCAGCAAAGTGCGAGAGATTCAAATAGTTTGTGATCCTTCTGTGAGGTAAATCCCAAATATCCGTGCTTTTTATTATGGTCTTCCTCAAAGCTTTCTATCTATCCTTTGTATAATAAACAGTCATTGACATAAGGCCCAACACTGCAGCACGCTGCTTTGGCAGCAAGAGCTTTAATCACAAGGCAATCGAGGTATTTTGCATCTGTGTATAATAAATATTCTGCAGTGCTTACATGGGTGCTTGGAACGGCATTGCTTGGTGGTTTATTTGTGGGGTTTCTGTTTTGTTTTTTTTATACCTTCATTTCTTTTCAAACAAACCTGCTCAATCCATGATTGTTTTTTCAGCTGCTGATTCCTGGGCCCTGGAATAGGGAGAGTGGGCAAAGATTCTTAACCTTAGTCAGGACAGTAAGCAAGCCTTGTGTCAGAAGGCTTATAACCGTAAGACACTGCTCCACACATCAGTCAAAACTTCTCCATGCCCATCATTCAGAAAAGGCTCTGCCTTAAAAGAAAAGTGGTTCTGCCCTATATGGATTTTCTACTCCCAACACATCTGTCAGGGATGCTGTATATGGGTTAAAAATGCACAAAAAAGCAAACAAACAAACAAACAAGAGCTGTATAGTCAAGATTTAAGTGTTTTCCTAGCATATGTTTTTATTAAATATCAGACGCTATTTTATCTTGTTGTCATTTCTGGATATAATTTATAATGCTAATTGTTATGAAACAGACTAGAAGTAGTAAAAACAGGGTGGTAACTGAGATAAGAGTCCTGAAATACATGCCCAGCACAACTATGTAAACCCTTTGCCATCAGCATTTATTTCTTCTGACTGCAATGTTTGTTGCTACTAGTGCCATTGTACAGAAATATAATGTTTCCTTTCATTCATACATGAATTGCTAGAAATCTCATCAGTCAACATTGTGATGTAAAACAGGAACTAACTCAATTCTTAAGTGAAATAATGAATAGGTTTACAGAAAACTTAAGATTCAGTTAGTATCTAACATCATAGAAGCAACAAAAGCAAACAGAAATAAAACATTAAAAAAAAAGCCATCATATCTCTGCTGTTACCTATTTTAAAATCATGTAACATTTGTTTTGGTTTGCTTCTGCTGACATAAGCATGGTTTTTGTTTATTTATACTCTGTCCAGGCCAATATACTTTTTTTTCATGGGAAACATTTTGTAATCCATGGACACCAACACACACATTCACTTCTTTTTTTTTGCTGTTATTTAATGGATTGTTTAGTCTTTTCAATTTGCAGCTAATTACATATGTATTATACTATGCGGTCAGCAGACGAAACAAAAAAACAAGCGTACAAAAAAAACTCATCAGAGATTTTAGTAGTCCACCACTAAAATATTCTCAAATGAAGAAATCTGGTTTGTTAGTGTTTTTAATTGTGAAGGGAGTGCTAGACAAGTTAATTTCCACACCATTTCTTTTAACAGAGTGTGCTAATGAGACACTAAAATATTAAAGTTTTCAAATACTGAATAATAAAGCAAAACAAGGGTTGTAAATAGAGACAACGTTTTCATTAGACCAACAATTATAACTGGAAAAACAGTCTTTCGGCTGACAAGTCATTTTCATATCCCAGTTTTAGTTTATGTGTTTATTTTCACATTTAAGAAAACAGTGTTCTGCACTTAAATAAAATCATTTTCCAGAAACTGGCAAAAGGTTTTTGTAAAAAGTCATAATGTAGCAGTATAGTATACTGTGATATTTAAAATTAGACTTTCTGGTTCTATCACAGAACTGGAAAACCACAAATATTCTGAGTGAAACTGAGAAAATATATTTGTTTTGGAAAAAAATGAATAAGTAATTTGAGGTTGAACCAAACTGAATCTTTTGGGTTAGTTTTATATTTTTTTTTTTATTTTTTAACTATTATTTCAGTTATTCTTTTATGAAAAATAAAGTTTGGAAAAAAAAGTTTGAAACTTTTTTTGAAGGTTAAATGTACTTAAATATTTCGTTTTGACCTTGGAACATTACAGTGTCCATGTCCCACAAAATTCAGTTTTCTGCTGATTTTGCCTGTTTAGATTATACTTGGAGTTGTAGTGGAAATTGCACTGTGTTTTATGGCTCCTTTTACGGTAGCATAGACAATGCTGATCTTTTTATGCAGGAAGGAGGAAAGCCGGATGTTTGTGTAACTTTCCATAAGGTTCTATAATTTTCGAATGTGATTATTTGCCTTGATGTAGGCATACTGACGTGGCACTTCACTCCTGTGTGGTGTAGGCTATCAGAAAAGATGACACGGGGTCCTTCTTTGGATGAAAACACAAAGAATTGCTTCACGTCTCAACATTCTGAAAGCAGTGGATTTCCCTTCAGTGGGGTAAACAGGTGTGCAGTCATACACCTTTACTTCCTACAAAAAGAAAACTCAGTCTGTCTTAAGAGAAATATTACAGCAGATCCTTAAATAGGGAAAATGCTATGATATTTTTCACTTTGTGCAGGTTGTATAGCACATAGAACAGATGTTCTTGATCCAAGCCCATAATCATGACTGGAGACTGTCAGTGTGTAATTGAGGTAGCAAATCCCATTCACTTTTCTGCCACAGTTAATGCAGAGCATAGATAGAAAATCGCAGGGAAATCCTCAATCATATGCAACTGCTTATCTATTTGTTGTTGGACTGAGTTCAACAGAATCTTTTCATATTATCCTCCATTTTGTCAATTTTACTGCAGGCATAAACAAATGAATTCCAAGAGATTTAATTAATGTGCTCTGATGTTATAGAATAAGCATTAATGAATCTACTTTTCATTAGATACTTCAGTTTGTGAGCACATCTAGAAGACCAGATCAACAGATGCATATATATGCAGGCTTTGCTAATGATACAAACAGATTAAAACTTCTCAGTTCCTTAACTAAAGGCACAAAGCCTCAAGAAAGACAACTGTTTTGAATTTTTTGGCCGTGTATCATGCACTTAACACCCGGATGAATGAATTCACATCACTTGAATGTGAATTCATGTCCCTCAGCTGTCTAGACCAATGGCCATCTGTTAGGATGACAGGACACGTTCACCAGGTTGGACCATTGCTTGAGGACAGACATGTCAAGAAGTGGCTGGTTTAGATGTGTAGCCTGTAAAATACTTTAAATCTCTTCTTTATACGCAAAAGCCTTAGAGTTGAATGTCACCATTCACTAAATCATATCCTTTAAACCCACATGCCACAGAAAGAAAATATATTCAGAAGTAGATATAAGGAATGTGAAGGAGCAGCTGTGGCTATCAGTAACCTCCACCGCATTGAAGGTTAAGAAACTGAAGAACCACAAGTAGGTTGTAAACATCATCTGTACAGCACCCTATAGTGTCAGAGGGGCTAAATCAATGGCAGAGAAATGTCTCTGTTGGAATCCAGTGGAAATAAATAGTATTGCCATTATTACCAGACACCATTGAGAGAGTTTTTGTTGCCTACAGCATCTGTAGTTGGGGACCTTGCCTAGGAAAAGGTGACTCCAGGTAGACATATCTGTAGAGAAGGGTTCCTCATAAGCATAGGTAGAGGCATCTAGAATCTGTTGTTTTGGTTAAGCAAAATTAAGGCGGTGTGGGATTATGACCCTGGTCTCTAAAAATACCGTGCAAGGACAAGAGATATCTATGTTATGATAGAACATTAATGCAAGAAGTCTGGGAAGCTGGAGAACAATCCCTAAGCACTACGGCACAGAAGTTCAGAGTTTTCCAGTACTAGAAGTGCCAAAATTACCTGAGTCCTTTTAAAATGCTGTTTTATATATTTATGGAAAGAATTGCATTAAATATGCTGTCATAGGAGGAGATTGACATGATGGAAGAAGAGATTAATTTAGATTTTGTAGTCCTATGTATATGTTTATCTTCAGTACGGTCATACTTAAAAATGTTATGATACAGACTAAAAAAAAAAGCTGCAAGCAAAAATTGCCTGCCATGTTTTTTTTTTTAAGATTGTGTGACTGAAATCCAACATAATTTTATTTTTCTGAACTATTGGCTTTAACAAGCCACAAAGCCACTCCCCTTATGGTCACGGCACCAGTGATGCCAGTCTTTCCTTGTGTCCTACTATTTCAATTTTGGTGCACACATCTTTCTTTTTTGTCCTATACAGGAATTTTTGTACAGCAATCCGTAATAACAGTCCACTACCCTTCTTTAAATGCCTTACAAGAGGTTATCTCCACTATGAAACATTTAGAAAGGCATCACTAATTGATGTTCTGCTGTAACTACTGCTTATTATGCTAAATGTGTTCACTGCTCGGTTATGTTGTTCTTCCCCTTCTAGCCATGTGTTTGATGAATCTGTCTGTTCTCTAAGGCAACAGTTGGAATTTCCAAACACACGGGATGGATACCGGCTTTCTTACAGTTTTTTTTAAACTCTCCTCTCTAAAAATAAAATTTGCATGTCACTTTCCTTCATGTGAAGATGGGAAGAAACAAAAAGAAGAAAAGCTTATTTTCTTTTTAAAAGTTGTTCTCTCCCATTCAATAACTGCACAATTAAAACAGAATGGAGGAAGCAATAAAACCTGAGGACCTACTCCGCCTATATTCACAAAGAAAACCGCAGAAACTTTTAGATTTTTAGCATACTTTCAGAACACCCATACACCAGAAATCTGCTGTCCTGAAATTATTTTAAAATGTGAAAGTAGCATCTATAAGGGCAATTTATTCCAAGACCAGTTTCAGATCTGCTTAAGAACTTATAACATACCCTCTATTTAATTCTGGGGTGTTCATCCCTCCATATCATTGATCTATGTGTTTTAAATACTTGTCCTGGTAATAGGCGAATGTGTGGAAGGGGAAGGACGATTCCCTTTTAAACAATAAATCATAGGGTGGATCTGCAGAGGCTTTCCATGATGGCTGTACATTCACAGAAAGACTGAGGAATGTGTCTTCGTATGAGTTTATACAGTCTTTAATACAATAGTGTCCTACAGGGACATCCACCAAATACAATATTATAAACTATTTTGGTTTTGTGCATTGACCAACTCCTTGTTTGTGTCTTTTAATTTTCTGCTTTCTGCGTGAAAACATATAAAAAACCTTTGTGGTACTGAGGTTTGTACCCGTACAGAAAATATCCGAGTTCTTTACTTCTTCTGGAACCTTAAGAAGGCCCAGTGTTAGAGGCATCCTTATAGCCATGCAGACAAAAGCAGCATACAGCCCTCAGATAACCCTATATATAGAAGGAAGATGTAGTTCTAAGTTCTCCAGGCATTTTGCTTTCTAAGAGGCTGTTTTAATTTGTACCTAACTTCACCAAACTTTCAACAATCTGCCCTGACCTTCTTCATGCCACGTGTCTGCCTCAGGCTGACTCACTTTTCCCCATCCTGGTGATTCAGCCAAAACTTTTAAGCTATTTCTAAGAACAAGATAAAGGGAAAAAATAGCAAGTTAATAAGTTAAATAATTTTATTTATTTATTTATTATACTTATAATAAGTTAAATAAATAAGTTAAAAGAAAGAGGCAGGACTGCAAGGAATACGGAGTGTCCGAGATGAAGCTCAGCTTAGCCTGTGGGATGCTGCTACACTGCAGTTCATCATGCCCGACTCTAAGGCTTTGAAATGGCTAAGACATCCGAAATGGCAAATGTTTCTCAAAAAAGGCAGTTGTCTGCTAGGGGAGGTGGTACCAGTTTTGCCCCTTTTTAGCTATACTAAATGATCAGGGCACTCACTGAGACCTCTGCTTATGAATTCTGCCTTTCACCTTCCAAATAGTGTATTTGTCACTGAGTTTTTTGTGAAGTGGTGCGCTTTCAGGTGGAGATGAGTCGCACAGAGTTGTTACTGATGCATAGTGTACTACTCGTACACAAATAGACATCATCTGCACTAAATTCACTAGGGAATAAGATGTATAATCATACATTATAAAGTATCATGTCCTTATATGGCAAAGACAAATAGAGACTGAATGAACCACCTTCATATTCATAAGTGCATATCATGCTATCAGTTATTCTTTTGCCTCTTGTTTATTGAACGTTTCAGCTCCCATAGTGATTTCACCAAAGGTTTTGAAAACTAAACATTTGCTAAATTGAAACTGTAAGCCAAGTGTCTGGGGGAAAGGAAAATCAGTGGTACATTTTCCCCAACTTCCATTCTAACCTTTTTACCTGATAAAAGGAGAATAAGACAAACTACTGATTAGTCTGAGAAGTAATGTTACGTAGAGAGTAGAGTGACCTTCCAACATGTAATGTCGGATTTACTGCCCTGAATAGAATGAATTGATCAGATCTTTTTCAGACGAGTGTCATAAAAAGTCTTTTAAACCTAACAATTCCACTGTGTGTGGATTTAGCCACCACATATTCAGTATAAAATGCAAATTCTCCTGCTTTCAGAGAGCTTATCTCTTAGTGCTGCACATGAGCAGCAAGTGAATGAACGGAGATACCTGGTGCAACAACATTATGAGAGTGGCGCTACGCCACTGGAGGTGGGCTGGCAGACAGAGGATGTCACCTGGCTATGCATGGAAATGAACCAGAACGTCACAAAAATAATTTTAAATGTTTAAAGAAGTTAAATTCTTGCTATAGTGGCAGCCAGCCATCATCATTTTTCAGCAAACTAGTAAAATTTGAGCTGTTTATTATCCTCAAAATTTCGAGTCCCATGAAACTTGTATTTGCTTTCAGTTAAGGTTATTGTTCTGTTTCTATTCAAATTCTTCTACGGGATGATAATCTCCTACAGAGTAAAACTGTTCATTTAATTACTAGAAAACTTCGGCTTTCTGCTTAATGTACATTTTTTAAACCTTTGCAAGTTGCAACACAGAATATATGAGATGTAATTAAAATGTTTCAGACTGTTACAGACAATGCACTTGCTCTAATATTTCTAGGCTGATGAGCAGTTGAGAACTAGTTTTTATTATTTCCAGCATTGTGTCTTAGACCTTGCCAGCCTGATGACTCAAACTGCCAGACTGATTTTAGGGATAGACTGTGTGGGATGTAAAGTTACCTCACAGGATTTGTGCCTTATCGGCATAGTGATTTCATAAGTTGAGCCCACATATCTCTTACTGTGCACGGGATACAGAGCGCTCTGCATATGCACAGAATATAAACATGCTTTTAAATGATGTATAGGGCCTCCAGAGTACTTAAGACAGTCATGATAAAACATAGCAAAAACTGCTGCTTAGAGAGCTAGGTTAACTTAAAACATTATGTTTTTTGAAAACAAGATTTTCTTTTTTGCTTGAACTGGGATCGCATAGTGTTGTTTTTAAGATATTACTAAGTGCATATCATGCTATCAGTTATTCTTTTGCCTCTGATTTATTGAATGTTTCAACTTCCTACCTTAAAAGCATTATCAACTTTTTCAGGATGAAATTAATCCTCAGTTAAGCCCTTCAGTTCCTTTTCTCAGGACTATTTTTATTTCACATTAAGGCTTGTCTTTATAAGCAAAACATTTTTTTGCTACTTTTATTCCTATTTTGATCTGCTTGTTAACTTTTGATCCTGTTTTGATTTTTAGATGATTTCTATGCAAAATTAGTTTTGACTTTTAAGAAAGTTTTTTTTTCTTTTCTCAAACAATGGGCAAGGGGACACACAATTCTCATCTATAAACACCATTAATTTTGATGTATCAATATTTCAGGATAGGGCAGCAAAGTACCTGGCTCGACCCGCTAAACATGACAGACCTCATACTGACCTCCACGTAGGTGGTCAGGCGGGGCACAAATAAGCAGGATTTTCCAAAAGAACATTAAACTACAGCAAGAAACTGCAATATAGTTCAGTTATCAGTTTCAAATCAGAGCCTCTGCTTCTGTGCCTACACTGCATGTTACAGGGCTATGTGGAGCTACTCAAGCTAATCAGAAAAAGAGTAACACTTCCTGCAATAATTTATCCTGTAGGTAAAGGAAGTAGCACTCTGTTCCCTGATATTGCAGTGAAAATTGTCAGACATAGTTCTGTCCTTTCAGATGCCTGGAGGTGCCACGATGTGACATGTAGACGTACCCTTATTACTGCGTTTGCACTTCTAATAATTCTCAGCTGTCCTTTTTTCTTCCTAGCAGCTTTTTAGACTCAGGCAATACTTGCATCCTTCTGCTTGTTTATTTCACACAAAATTATTCTGTAGCTGTAAGTCATCAACATGCTGCTACTTCTTAATCCTTTTCTTTTTTATTTAAAAAACAATGTTTTTTTCTTGTAATTCTGTGTTGTGCAAAAAACCTGGGGGATTTTTTGTGCAATATATTGGTAAATCAGAAAGAAGAGTTTTGATACTTTTTCTTATATACCTGCACAATAATGCTTTGGGCCCATTGATGTAACAGGACGGTATTTTGTTTTAGCTTGATCAGTTTTCACCTTCTGAAAACTGTAGTCATTAGTCTCCATTTATTCACCCTGCTTTATTATAATTTTCAGGGAAGATCAGACTGACAGACTGTTAGAGAACTGGGAACTAGTGAATCAAATCCAGACTTCCAGGTCAACATGATGAAAATATTCATAAAGAAAAATTATTTCACTCTCTACAGGACTAAGATTCCATTATTGGGTATTTTCACAGGGAACACCACAGTGGAAAACTTGAGGAGCGGGAGACAGACAGCAGTGAGCAGAGAAATGGCGAGACTACTGATAGTATATGCATAAGGTGGGAAAAGTTTTGAATGGTCCTATCTCCTATTTTTGTTGCTATAGTTACCTCTCAGAATATCTGATCTCATAGATAAGGTTGGAATCTACCAAGTTGCTCTGCCTGTCACTAGCAAATTATTCCTGTTTCCTTAGAGTGTATGTCATGCATACTGATGTGTGCCCTCCTACTCTGTTCTAATCAGTGAGGACTAGCAATACTTGATTATGCAGGATAATCTATTGTCCCACAGTAGCACGTTTTTATATTGGCGGATAGGATCCGAACCTACACACAGCACATGCTTGTTTATCCCAGTCTACCAAGGTAACCAAAGGCCCTTTGGCCAACTTCTGCAAGACATATGAAAGTGCCAAAAAGGGTGAAGCTGGACCAGAAGAATTTTCTATTCAGATGGGGAAAGACCAATGATCGAAATGGTAATACTCTAAAAGCCTTATCTTTATGGCAAAAAGCTTCTCCCCATCCTTGCAGCCTCACTGTGAAAAAGGGATCCCTGAAAGTCAGTGAAGTTGAAGCAAAGCCTTGGTATGGTTGTTATTGACCTCTCTGCTTTACAATGCCCCAGTCACATTTTCTCAATGCTGTATTTTGTCAACTTGAAGACCGTACAATTAAGAATTTTTCTGGTTTACGAAAGGAGCCCACATGTCTGATGATATTTTGAGACTTCTCCCTCTATTATATTTCACAGAGGTGCTGTTTATATTAACTTTTATTCTGCTTGGAGAAGCTGTGAAGTTAATAGAGTGATGAAACATTCTAAAGATTTCAGTTTTCAGTCTCACTCTGTTCTGATTCTTCTATTATTGTACTAGCAGTTCTATCTTTTTCACAGGACTGAAAAAGTTTTTTGCATGTGGTTCAATTTTTTATCCCCAACAGGGTGCAAATAGCCAGTGTGATGCCTTTATTAAGAAAGCTAACTGTACTCCCAAATATAGTGTCTTGTTATTTTCCTACATTTTACCTTTCCCTTTAACTCTTCCCTTTTGTAACTTTTATAATGCATTATTAGCACAGCATACACAGATTCATTCCCTAAATTTCTGTGGAGGTTTTTAGGTTATTTTTTTGGGGTTCCAAGGCTTTGTTAGACTGGTGGTGTTTATCTTAGTTGTACCATCAAATAGGACACGTATTTGGAATATCTCTGACAATAATCAAGAAAGTCTTGATTACGTAAAATTGGTATTATGTAATATGTGAAGGAACAGAGTAATAATTTGTCTTTGGTCTGAAGTTTTTGTTCATGCTTTCTATCCATCAGCAGGTCCCGTTAAGCCTAAATTTGTCCCTAATACTGACTTTGTTTAAAAAAAAAAAAAATACACTAAAAAAATCCATTTGAGGAAGGCTCTGCATGGGACAATATGCATTGCTGAATCTGCTCACTTTTTCCTTTCTACCAGACCTTATACGGATTTATATCACACAGCCGGGATCCTGCAAACTTCAGAGTACGTTTTGAAGGAAAGACAATTTTAGATAGTAAACATAAATGAAACATGGGATAAACCAGTTAGAAAACAGTGAGTGATGCTGGCACCAGAATAACTGGAAATAAACTAACAGTGATGATACTTTGAAACCTTGGGAAGGCTTTTAATCATGACAGTAGGAAAGCTTCAGAACAATTCTCCAAGTACAGAGGAGGAGAAGGCCTCCAAGAGTTGCAGTCAAAATATTTTTATGGCCAAAGATAAACGCATCATATATGTTAAGAATTTACTTTTAGTCCAGAAAATGTTTTAGTGAATTAGTAGTCCAAATTATCTAATGAATACAGAAAAGGCTCATTAATATTACAGTTAAAATTATTGTATAAAATAACCTTCCTAGTATCGTTCCCTCTTCTCTGGTATTGTACTCACCCTATTAATATTCCTCTGGGTCCTAAGACTGAAAATTTCAGTTGTTCTCAGAAAAGTGAGGAAAAGTTATGATTTGTTGTCAGCATTCTGAGATCTTCAGCAGGAGAAGCACGATGCATCTTCGAGGGTTTTTTCCTCATCAGTCTTGTTTTACCTGTGTTCATTTTTATATTTTCTTAACATAGTCTGCTTCCTTGAAAGTTTTTTATCTTTACAGTGAGATTTACCTGGATTCAATTGGATGAGATTCTCTATTTTTAAAAGGTAGAATTTTCACGTGACTAGAAATAATTTCTATGTTCTCTGAAGAATTCTCCCTGTCTCTAAAATTTACTGCTCTAGAAAAATTGCTTTTTCTGTGCTTTTTCATACAAGCATATGGTCTCTTCTTTCAAACAGTGGTGACTGTTTCACCACAGTACAAGTTCAAATTCTTAATGAGATCCTCCATGAGACGTCTGAGATTATTGTTTCTCAGATCAATGTGCTCTGAATTTGTACTTTTTCCTGTGCACTATCAGATTCTTCGGAGCAAGGAGGTTTAGGCTATACTTGCACTGGAACTGAATGCTTCACAACCACTTCCCAGAGCAATGTAAGGGCTACCTAAGTGCCAGCTGAAAATTAATTCCATCTTTTTTTTTTTTTTTCTGGATGATTTTGATACGGGAGCCCTTCTAGAGAGAATCCAGCAGCTGATTTATCTTGGGGTCTCCCCTGCATTGCTTCCTGGCCAAAGTTTGAAAGATGTCACCCAGCTTCCCCAAGCCCCAGTTAACCCAAAGGGCTGGTTTTTGTTCCACTGTGTTAAACTGGCAAAGCTCTACATCCAATTATTACTAGTGTGCAAGCTGGTACTAGAGGAAACTGAGTAGAGAGCTTGAAAACTCTTCTTTTGGAGAGCCCACAGAATTTCAAAGCAAGCTTGACAGTTTAACATTTAGCATGATTTGATGAAATAGGGTCAGATGATAATTATTTACTTTGTCTTATGATGACTGGAAGTAGAAGACAACTAAAAAATTCTGGGTGCATTCAAGGAAAATGAATTGGGAAGAATGCAAATTGTCTAAAAAGTCTGTCAGTCTTGGAATAAAATTCAGTCACAGACTCTTTCATGGTAGCTGCACAACGTGTGCTCAAGGTAATGCTGACGTAAAGCAATGACAGGTGCTGAAAAATTTTCATTTAACTTTCTGAAATCCATTCTCTCTCTTCCCCTCAAGATTTTTAAAAAAATGCCAATCTTCAATTCACTAAAAGAAGGGGATAAACAAAGGTCATAACAATTCTTTTAGTTTAAAACAATGCTGTTTCATTTATTGTGAAAACAGAGTCCATTTTGCATAACAACTTTTCATTTTACAAACATGAGTACTAGTGACTGTTAAACTGTATCATGTTGCAGTTTTTACTGTGCCTGAAAGGGCAGAGCAGAATTTATTGTTTGGCAGTGGTTTAAAACAGTTATAAATGTTTATGTTTTATTTAGAAAGCCTCGTTTAACATTTTTATTTGGAGAAGAAAAGGATGAGTATGTGGAACATGTATGAGTTAATCTTCAATTAGTAGTCTCCAGAGGAGAGAGAACATTCCTAAAATTGTTGTTTTCCTTGGAAAAAAAAAATCCTTAGAAAAACTTTTCAAACCTGTAATTAGCAATTCAGTTCAGTAACAGCATATGACCAGACCAGCGTATGAAAGCTTAGAGTCAGTGAATCTCTGCAAGATCTTACCCTGGTAACCATCCCATGGACATAACTGTCCATTTGGGCCTAGAGATATGTAAATTAACTTAAGTGAAAAAAAGACTTTGTGTAGGACATAGTTTGAAATAAACATTTGTGGTAAGAAGGGTCATTCCACTTCAGTCAAAGGGAGATTTATTATCAAATTTATGTGTCATTGTACCCACCATTTTAGTTTGCTGTCTTAAGATGCTCAGGAGGATCCAATCACATGACAGATGGATCATTTCTGCTCTCTGCTGGGTCAATGGGTTTTATAAAAGCTCAGCATTTCAGGGAAACAAGCATTTAAACGAAATAAAAATATCTTAGAAATAGAACCTCCAGCAGTCAAATACTTTTAAATAGTGGTGAACTAAAATATAGGAAGCCTTTAATTTTTCTGGATTGATGGTTCTAGGGATAGGAAATCTTTTCTCATCCATTAATGGCAAGCTTTAATTACATATAAGTGAATAGAACAATCCTTAGTCTAACAGCGTCTTCATATCACATTGCTTTAATTCCAGTAGTAAATGATTTTTTTACTAAATTATAATGAGCGCTTGAGTTATTAGTTTTAAGAATCTTAGAGTTTTGCATTTCCTTTCTGCATGCAATTCTTTAAAGCCTGATGCTATATATATACACACACATTATCTGTATTATATAAATATATTATATAATGTGTGAGGTGAGGGCGTTTTTAAAAACAAGTCCAAATTTTCTAATAATCACCTTAATTTTTTTTCCCAAGACTTTCACTCTAACATTAGATATGGAAAGATGTGGGAAGGCAGGAAGGAAGAAAGGAAGGAAGGCACACAGACAGACAGGCAGGTAGGAAGGAATTAACATCCTACTTTTCCTGCTTTAATTAAGTTTTGCAAACCTACTCAGCTTATGATATATTAATCCTGAAAATTCTGTTAAGTGGCTGTTTATCTTTTTATCATTCACGTACCCTCAGTTTATTCCTGAAGGTATTGTCCAATACGTTCAGGCGTATGCTTTGGTACATGCTGTCTATTGCTGGTGAAACAATTTACCCAAATTGTCTCTTTACTGGTACACCATCTCAGTTTCAGTCCACTGCATTTGTTTAACGATTAGTTCCTGTCTCGTAAAGCTGTTTGTTTTTCCGTACTGAAGGTCAGCTGGCTCCCTTCAGCCATATCTCAAAGGTGGAAAAAACCTTGAAACAGCACTAATAAACCGCTCTGAGGGACAGTACTGGCTATTTTTGAAACCGTGAAATGAAAAGCTACGAAGGAATACAAAGGGCTGAAGCGGCAGAAAATTAAACTCCCTGACTAGGAGATCCCTTTGTCTTTGCTAAGATATATATATATACACACACATATCTCTCTATGTATCTTATATATGCTGACGGCTTACCTTCTCTTCATAATTTCTTTGCTGTGATCTGAATTGTTCGATAGACTATGATATAGTTTTTGACTGTTACGAAAGTCCTTCATGTACAGTCAAAAATGACAAGGTATTCCTAATGTAATTTGTACTCTACCGGTCTATTTTTATACTTGTAAGATTTATTTACAGCCAATAATCTGTGCAAATGCCCTTACTCTATTTTCCATAGCTTTCCTGAAGTCTGTTCACTGTATTTTAATTCATTTTAATTCCACTATTCACTATGTTTTAATTCTTTTTTGAAGCTCTAGTCTGATCACAATGAAAATTTCTCCAGATTAAAAGTGAAAAAGCTGACTACCACAAAAGATTCATATTTTTAAAGCAAAAAACCAAACACTGTTGTCAGAAGTCATTCCACGGAACTGAAATGACTGCGAGGTCATAAGACAAAAAGCTTTTACTTTTGATAAGGGCCTTGAGGAGCACAATGCTCAAAGTGGAAATCACAGACAATGTATGACACTTGGTTTCTTTATGGTCATTTAGGCATCTTTGATGTTATTTGCCACAGAACTAAGATAGGACATAATGACTGAAAAGCTATGCAGATTGTGTATGCCTAAATATAGGTAAACTGTAATTGTCCTTCCCTTTCTGCTTCTTTAAGGGCAAACATTCCTTAGACCCTCTTTTTTCAAATTCTTCTGCTATTGTGTTTACATTTAAGCTTTTGAAAGAAACACGGGAATTGTTTTCCTGTTTTCTCTGGGTTTTTTTTTGCTACCAGAAATCACTGCCAGCTTGTTACTATAAAGAGATCTGCTTCTCACACTTTGTTCTGAGTTCTTAGGTCCTCAATGATAAGTGAACTTCAGCAACTCTATGGCCAGACTTTTAGGTAAAGCAGTGACTCAATTTCTTTAAAAAGGATAGAACGAGCAGCTTTAGACATAGCTTCAGTGCTAATGCGAAATCGTGCCAGTAAAGCCAGTATAAACTAGTGAGGATCCATTAGGTTCAGAGAGTGGCACAGATGAGGTGATTACCATGAGTGTATTCTTGGTGGACTGGTAGACTGACGAATTATGAGAGGAAAACCAAACAAAACAAAAATAATTCATACCAAAAGGCTCATTATATCATTCATTCAGACTTCTGTTGTAACGTGCCCATATACATCCAGATGTGTCTTCCAGACATGTCTACGTTAAACATGCAGTCTCTGGTTACAGCGCAGCACTGAACTGCATTCTATAGAGAGTGAACAGCACAGTTCCAAATAGTGACAATGCACAGAGGCCTCCGCAACGGCAGGGAACTGACCGGCTCTCATAAGCATACATATGGCCCAAACAGATAAAACTGTCAAGTTCTCATCCAAGTTTCAAAGAAAGTCAACTTTCCTCCTTCTCTCCCTTGCCTTTCCCTTCCCCCTTTCCCCCTGAATTTTGAAAAAAAAAAAAAATCTTCCCACTCTTATGTCTAGTCATTACTCTACTACTGACTGATGTTTCAGAGAAAGAAAGAAAAAATCAACTGCAATCAAGAACACATCTGATCAGTTGTGCCCCTAGGAATACTGTTCTTCCTAACCCCTGTGGGTGAACAGCTGAAGCCTTGGGGCAATATTCTTTTCTTAAAGTTCAGCAAAGAAGGAAATGAATAAACCAACACATAAATTCACAACTTCATGCTTGAAAAGAATAATACCAGTCAACTAACTCAAACACTCCTATGGGCCTGGAAATTCTCCCAGAAACTATATTGAACTATATTATTTAGGGGGAAAAAATGGTCTTATTCAAAACTCGCTAAGGGGTGGTTAGTGTACCATTTTCCCTGGAAACTGTTTAATTGCCCTTACAGCCATGAAATTGTTTCTAATTTCAAGGTTGAGTTTGTCTAACATCAACTTCAAACTATTAGATCCTGTTACACTTTGATCGGCAAAATTGAAAAGTACTCCATTATCTGATTTATTTCCTGTGCATAGACAGGTTTCCATAGGGATTCAGAAACATTTCACACAACTCCTTGATCAGATGAGCACATAAAGGCTTGTTTTTCAGCTATACATAACTTTTGGAGCACTAATTTGAAACATCTTTTTGCTTTCAACACTATGCTCCACGTATGGATCCCAGAAGGGGACATTATATTTTAGCATTTGATTCATCAGTGTAATGTGCAGATGCAAACCTCAATTTCCATCTGTTCTGTGATATTCTTCTTTTTTATAAATATAGCAGCATTTTGGCCACAAAACTGTACTGACAACTTATGCTTAGATACTTATCTATATTTATGTCATAGTCCTCTCTCTGTGTGTCTCTCTCTTGGAAGTGATTCTTGAATTTCAGTAGTTTTAATCTGCCTTCTTTGCTTCCTTGTGTCTTGCTAGTATACAAACACAGTGGTGATCATTTAACCAGGCATGACTCTGTAATATGGCTAAAATGTACCATAATTCCTAGGCTGTACACCATCTGCAGATGAAATATTTGATATCACCATCCCAACAGATGACAAAGAAACTAAGTAGGGCCAAATAGAGAATTGATCTCTAAAAGATCCTACTTGAATAACTTCTTTGTTCATATATATCTCACATTTCAAAATTTGTCAATATGCCTGTTTCTAATCCAGTCAGATTGTAAATTCCACCTATGTTAATCAAAATGCATGTCAAAATCTTTGAAGAAATCCCTGTCTTTAATCATAACTATCATCACTTTCATCTAGTCTCTGAAAACACCATCGAGTTTGTTTAAGGAGTCCAACTTCCCAAGAAACTCTAATAACTAGCACTAATTAGTCTTTTACTTTTTTAGGTCCTAAATTAAACACCCATTAGGTATTCAGCTTATAAATCACATTAAATGATTTATAACTTCCTAGTTTTTTCTTTTTACCCTTTTAAAATATGAGCGTTGCATAAGAAGCCTTCAGCTTTTCTTCAATATTTTCACCAGTTTTTCAGAGGTGGTCACCTCATTCCCTTTAGGCTGTAGATGATAAAAAATGGAAAACAAGTAAACAGGAAACTCAATTGTTTCTCTAGAGGTACCCATTGTCTTACATGAGTTTGCAAATTTTGCTCTGTACTTGAAGAGAAATGCAAACTGTAAAGGGGCCTCAGCTGGGGATATGATGTGTCCAATTCCCAGCAGACAGATGAGAAAGGTGTTGCAAAATCAGCATAGTTTAACGTTCAAAATCATCTGGGATGTAGTATTATGTGACGGACCAGCTGGAAAACAAACAGTTTCATTGGAACTCTGCAAAAAAGGTGTTAAGCTGAGAATTATTGTTACACACAATGAAAATGAATACTTAGCTCCCAGGGTGCTGAAATTCAAAGAAAAAAACTGTAGCATCATTTCAATTTTTATAGCTACTAAAGATTTCATATGTGCTTGTTGTTAAACAGTGGCATTAAGCGCTCAGTTCAGCTGCCAAAACACAGGTATGCAGTGGCATTTGGGATACCCCAGGCCTACAGCTGGCCTTCAGAAGGGCATGGTTATCCCATACGTCCTTGGTCATGTCTGCCAGGAGCATGTAGTATATCCATTTGTTACCATTTCATTGTAATTTTGGAACTTTTGGTCTCTAATTTGGTACTTAGCACTGCATTCCTAGTTCACCGCAGGATTACTGAAAGGCAATATGACTGAAAGGCACTCTGCTCTCAGCCACCATCAATATGTCTCTCACATACTCTTCAGTCCTTTTTTATCACGGTGAAAATGATCGGTATTTATTGAGTTAAGGCCAGTATGACAGTTCATACTGAAATCTTGACATTTCCATGGATAATGCCTTAGCCAGGGATGCTCTGGCATTGATTAGTTCCTCATCATTTTAGCTCTTCTTAGGTCCCTGTCCTGTCCTCTCCCCTTCCCTTTCCTTCTCTTTTTTGCTCTTCTCTTCACTTTTTTTGTTGTTGTTTTTGTTTGTTTGTTTGGTTGGGGTTTTTTTTTGGTTTTTTTTTCTTTCTTTCCACCACTTCCTCTGTCTCTTCCTTCTTCTCTGGATACATTTAAAACTCATTCAATGCTCAGTTAGCTATCCAGACAAAACAGCCCAGACTTGGCAACTTGTATCCTCACATATCTGAAAGCAGTGTAAATTATCTCAAAAAATATGTTTAAGATATTTCTGCCTTCAGCGTAAAATTGATCTGTGTTGTCACTTCTGTTTGGTGAGCCTTGTGATATCTATGTACATTACACGCAGAAAAAACAAGTACAATGTGGGTCAGGACATACTGTGTTCCTCAAAACAAGTAGCCCAATGAGAATGCAGCTCTGAAGAAGTACTTCACCTTTCTGTAGGTAAAAGACTACTAACACAAGGGAGTCACCTTGCCTTGAAGGACAGCACGTACTTGTGAAATGGACACCATTCATATTAATCATTTATATATTTGAAAAGCTTTGCACTTGAGTGTGTGCCAATAAGTGCTCAGATTTAAATCGAAAATTGTTGAGCCGCTGTGTTCCTTCAGTCTTCTCATCTCTAGTAAGACACCCTTTCCTAAAGCAATGTGCATCTCCCCACAAACATATTTGGAATGCTAATCCAAAACAAGAACAACTAATGATAAGAAAAGTTTTATTGTGTATTCTTGGCAAAGAATACTCATGTAAATCACTCCTAAAAATACTGGGTTGAAAACTTCAACGTAGAATTCCCGATTCTGTCAGATAAATTGGACCATGACAGAAGTAATGGAAAAATAAAGTACTGCAGAACGGGAAAGTAGAAGAGCTTTGAGACATATGCTGAATGTGATAAATAGTCATAGAATCATAGAATGGTTTAGGTTGGAAGGGACCTTGAAGATCATCGAGTTCCAACTACCCTGCCATAGGCAAGGACACCTTCCACCAGATCAGGTTCCTGAAAGCCCCATCCAGCCTGGCCTTGGACACCTCCAGAGATGGGGCCTCAACAACTTCTCTGGGCAACTGTTCCAGTGCCTCACCACCGTTAAAGTCAAAAATTTATTCCTAATATTTAATCTAAATCTACCTTTTTCCAGTTTGAAGCCATTCCCCCTTATCCCTTGTAAAAAGTCCTCCCCTGCTCTCCTGTAGACCCCCTTCAGATAATGGAAGGCCTGGAGCCTTCTCTTCTCCAGGCTGAACAATCCCAACTGTCTTCATAACAGAGATGCTCCAGCCTTCTGATCATCTTCGTGGCCCTCCTCTGGACCTGCACCAGTGGGTCCATGTCCTTCTTATGTTGGGGACTCCAGAGCTGGATGCAGTAGTCCAGATGGGGTCTCACGAAGTGGAGCAGAGGGGCAGAATCACCTCCCTCGCTCTGCTGGCCACACTTTTTCTGATGCATCCCAGGATACGGGTGGCCTTCTGGGCTGCAATCGTGCATTGCCAGCTCATGTTGAGCTTTTCGTCAATCAGCACACCCAGGTCCTTCTCCTCAGGGCTGCTCTTGATCTATTCCCTGCTGAACCTGTATTTGTGCTTGGGATTGCCCAGACCCAGATGTAGGACCTTGCACTTGGCCTTGTTGAACTTCATGTGGTTGATATGGGCCCACCTCCCCAGCCTGTCCAGGTCCCTCTGGATGGTATCCCTCCCCTCTAGCGTGTCTACCTCGCCACACAGCTTGGTGACACCTGCAAATCTGCTGAGGGTGCACTTGACCCCACTGTCCATGTCTGCAACAAAGATGTTGAACAGCACACGTCCCAGCACTGACCCCTGAGGAACGCCGCTCGCCACTGGTCTCCACTTGGACATCAAGCCATTGACTGCAAGTCTTTGAGTGCAACCCCAGAGCAGTGGATGAACCCCTCTTACCTTTACAGCCTTTAGCCATGTTAACTAGAGAGCCCAGAGTAAGTTGCAAAAAATTACTAATAAATCACTGAGCTGGTAATTAGCTCTTACTGAGATTTTTGCTGTTATCCAATGGGGTTTATCTTACCCTTTATTCTGGGAATTAACTCACCTCATGAGATTGCAGCTCATACAAACTTACTGAATCAACCCTTTAGCTGATTAGTTCAGATATACTGCAATGCATTTTGGGATCGAATTCATTTCTGCTTATAAGCCCTCTGAAAGTTAGTCACAGAGAGGAAACTGGACTCTTAGGTTCCTTCTGTCATCAAAGGAAGGGATGAGCGATACAGCTTTGTAAGTTTTGCCTCTAGAAAAAATATTATGGCTTGTCTCTTGGAAATATCTCTATTTGTCTTCACTGCTGAGGATGCCTAAACCCGGATCAAATTTTTTTAAAAAAATAACTTTCAGATTGTTGAGTTGGGTAAGATTAATCCCATTCATTAATCACTGCAGTTATTTGAACCAATTAAAAACTAGATTCAGTATTTCTGTGCCACTAGTGATCACAATAGAGTAACTATGGAGCAGGGTGTAGTCTTGGAGCATTGTCACAGGATGAAAAGGATTCAGAACCAGTGAATCCAATAAACACTTTTCCCACCTCATTTTGTAGAGTACATAATTATTTTTTTTTTAAACAAACTATTAGAAGATGTGAAATGATTTTAAAATTTGTATTCTTTGCAATAAGAAAAAAGATGGTAACTTACACACAGCATATGGGATTACATAGTATTTTTCTGTAAAAGTCTAAATTTTGCCTTATGTAGCAGATCAGATTAAAGTACAGAAAGCCCTAATTTCTTTGAGATACCATTTAGATGATTACTGGTATTTGAAATTATTCTTTCAAAGGCACCCTAGTATGTTACAGCCAATAAGTAAACTCATGAGAAAGAACAGCACAGCATGAGACAGGCATTCAGCAGTGTGAAGAGCTTCTTTTATGAGTCCTTGTGATGCTAATATGCCAATCATTCTGTGTGGCACCAGCCGTTATAACTGAAATGAAAGATGATTAGCAGAATCTAGTAGCCTACTGCTTCAAGTTGTAAACAAATAACTATAGTCTTTCATTATCCTTGGTGTCAAGGGGAAAGTTGTACAACGGTACATAAAAAAATAATGAAATATATATCTGTTTTAAATCTGTGGTTTATAAAATACAGCAACAGAATCACAAAATCACAAAATCACAAAATCACAGAATGGCTGAGGTTGGCTAGGACATCTGGAGGTCATCTGGTCCAACACTCTGCTCAAGCAGGGCCACCTAGAGACAGTTGCCCAGGACCATGCCCAGGCATCTTTTGAATATCTCCAAGGACGGAGACCCACAGCCTCTCTAGGGAACTTGTTCCAGTGACTGGCCACGCTTGTTTAGGTTTCCTTGTTTAGGCAGAAACTCCTATGTTTCAGTTTGTGCCCTTGCCTCTTGTCCTGTCACTGGACACCACTGAAAAGAGCCTGGCTCCAACTTCTTTACACCCTTCCTTTGGATGTTTATATACATTGATAAGATCTCCCCTGAGCCTTCTCTTCTCTAGGCCAAACAGTCCCAGCTCTCTCAGCCTTTCCTTGTAGGAGAGATGCTCCAGTCCCTTAATTATCTTTGTGGCTCTTTGCTGGACTCCAGTATGTACGTATCTCTCTTGCACTGAGGAGCCCAGAACCGGACACAGTACTCCAGATGTGGTCTCAGGAATGTTGAGTAAAAGGGAAGGATTGCTTCCCTCAACCTGCTGGCAACACGCCTCCTAATGCAGCCAGGATCCCACTAGCCTCCTCTGTTGCAGAGGCACATTGCTGGCTCATTTTCAACCTTATGTCCACCAGGACCCCCAGGTTCCTTTCTGCCAAGATGTTTTCCAGCTGGTCACCCCCCAGCATGTACCGATGCATAAGGTTGTAACTGCCCAAGTACAGGACTCTGCACTTCTCTTTGTTGAACTTCACAAGGTTCTTGTCAGACCATTTCTCCAGACTGTCAAGGTCTCTCTGGATAGCAGCACAACCCTCTCACATACCGGTTATCCAAGTTTTCTGTCATCAGCAAAGTTGCTTAGGGTACACTCTGCCCCATCATCCACCTCATTGATGAAGGGGTTGAAGAGGACCGGACCCAGTATTGGCCCCTGGGGTACACTACTAGCTGTCGGCCTCCAGCTAGACTTTCTACCACTGATTACAAGTCTCTGGACCTGACTATTCAGCCAGTTTTCAATCCACTTCACCGTCTGCTCATCCAGCCCATCACCTTCTCTATGAAGATGTTATGAGAAGCACTGTCAAAAGCCTTACTGAAGAATAGGTAGACAATATCAAATGCGCTCCCCTCATCTACCAAGCCAGCCTGTTCATTACAGAAGAATATCAGGTTGGTCACACGTGACTTCCTCTTGATGAATCCATGCTGACTTCCTGCAATGACTTTCTTATCCTTCATGTGACTGGAAATGGTTTCCAGGATTAGTTGCTCCCTTAGCTTCCTAAGGAATCAAGGTGAGGCTGACCAGTCTGTAGTTTTCTGTGTCCTCTTCTTTGCACTTTTTGATGATAGGAGTGACATTTGCTTTCCTGCAGTCCTCAGTCACCCCTTCCAACTGCCATAGTTGCTTAAAGATAATCAAGAGTGGCCTCGCAATGACATCTGCCAGCTTGCTTAGCACTCGTGGGTACATCCCATCAGGCCTCATGGACTTATGTATGTACAGTTTGTTTAAGTATTTTCTGAACCGATTCTCTTCTGCCAAAGAGGATTGTGTTTCTATACACAATAAGGTACAGTCTACAGGCAGATCAGGTGCTTGGCAACGTGGGGGGAGTTGCCAATTTCCTGTCTAGCTATATTTTTAAAGTCATTGATACAAGATTAGTTTAAATAGCCCAGTGCATTTAATCACGTCAAAAATTTTCCTAAGTTGTGGAGTGTCCAGTGCTAAAAAATTGTTTGCCCAGAGGGTTCTATGGATCAAGATGATAACTCTCTGAAATATCTTGAAACCAAAAATATGTTCAGGTTTCCACTTTAAGATCTCAGAGCTTCTTCTCCTGATTTCATGTATCTTTGGCGTTCATGAATTTATGACCCCAAACGTTAAGCTAGGCAGAAGCAAAGTTAATCCAGATCATTCTCTTCTCAGGCATAGGTATGAAACCAGAAAATGAGATATACTAAAGTATATGAAAGAAATATTATAACTGCATCATTTGCCATACTTTGGCAGCCTGGGGATTTTTTTCAAATTAAAGGGGGAAAAAAAGGATTCACTACATACAGTGGATTAGTAGAACCATTTCCTAAAATTATCCAGAGAGGTTGTGGAGTCTCTGGCTCTGCAGATACTCGAAACCTGCCTGGAAGCAATCTTGTGCAACCTGCTTTAAGTGAACCTGCTTTAGCAGAGGTGTTGGACTAGATGATTTGTAGAGGTCCTTTTCAACCCCTACCGTTCTGTGATCCCTGCAATGAAAGCATATGAATAAAGTACAGTAGTTACGAGAGTTACCATTATAACTCAATGCTTTGAAATGGAGGATTTGTAAATCCACATGTGGACAGCTTTAGTCAATAACCCATGTTTCTACTTGGATAAAATTAGATACAGAATTGCTGGCATGTAGGGAAAAATGGATGCTTCCTTGGCTTAGGCTCGACAGCTTCAGAAGGAAATTACTTAGCTTACTTTACTTATGAGTGTGTACTTTTCCTTCCTCCCTGGAAGTAACCTTGTCCAGTCCACCAGTACACTGCTTTGCAGATGCAGTCTGTATGCAGAGGGAGAACCCTCCCGAGACTTGTGCAATGACAGTAATTCAAAATAGAAAAGAATACCTCCCTCATAGTCTGGAGGAATGAAAGATATCAAAGTGTTTATAACAAATTCAGAGGTTAGCCAAGAAGTTTTGGTTGCTTGTCCAGAAGAATTCTCTTCTTAATTTGCAGTTGGATATTGGAGAAAAGTAGAGAATGAGAGCTGTAAGTTGAAGAGATAGAAGCACTTAGATGCACTTTGCAGCTTTTCTAGATGCTTAGAAATTGAACACTTCTCTGACCTTTCTATCTCAAGTGTCATAAATAGCCTTAAGACTATGTTTTTGCATGGTGAGAAAATCTAGGAACTTGTCACATACAGTGGTCCACTATTTGCTGGGAAACAATTCATGTCATTTATAGACAAATATTACTTTAGCCTCCAGCTATGCTAGAGCAAAGAGAACTGGCCAGCACATGAAGAATCCATTGCTAGCTTTATATAAAGACTATTACTTTTTCAGCTATAATAAATAATACTGGACTAATTTTACTCCAGGATAGCTGATTATTAAGACATAGCTGAAGATGCTGATTCTTGTTCTAGGAAATATATTGCATCCTAAGTGGTGAATCTATCTATGCCAAAACAAAGAGGCTAATGGATTATCAAAAAAGACAAGTACATAGCCATTAAAAAAAAATTAATTCTTCAAGGGCAGTACATAAGGTGCTTCCCTGGAGTTACAGTAAAATAGACTGTTGCAACAAGTTGACCAATATCTATTTTTGTGTAGAGCAAATGCATGGTTTCAAGCCAAGCAGGTGCTTTTAGGACAAACTGAGACAGTCGCTGCTTATTCCAAGGTCAAGATATGACTCAGTAAACCATTTATTAGAATGAGTGTTGAGCAGGGGCCTTAGTTCTCATCTAAGCAGGAGCTGGATGTCTGCCTGATAGGTACTATTATGAAGCCATCAAGATAAGAATACATCTGAAAGTTTCCGCTCCAAATTTAGGCCCACAGATATCCAGAGCTGGATTCATCGTGACTTAAAAGGATTATCTTTTTTTTTCCTAATGTGAGTGATTGGTCATATATTTAGAGCTGGAGCCTCAGAAGTGTCTGACTTCAATCCTTCCATCTTGTGTAACAGCCCTAAATCAGATGCACAGACCCCCAGCAAGATGCAGAGAGAGCATCTGACACTTATGACAGGAACCTCCAAAAACCGGTTGAGTGAGGAATTGTGTAAATTAGCTGAGAGGCAAAAAAGAAAGATTCAGATTAGGTTCTTAAATTAAGGCAGCATGAATAACTCCTAATTTTCTTCTGCCATTAAGTTTAATACTTGTGTGTTCTTCAGTACCTGTATGTGTCTCACTCTCTATCTGTTTCCTCCTGTCTATGTGTATACAGACAAGCACACATATGTATAAACACACACACATACACATGTTTTTTTCTTATGTCTTTTATAAGGTTCATACTGATACCTTTTTTCTTCAGCTAGCTTTGTTATTTTTCCTAGTGTAGCCTTCCATATTCTCAAATCAACAGAAAATGAATAATACTTTTGGCTTTGAAGCTAATTTTTTATTGAATTTTTCATCGTTTTTGTTATTTCTTTGTAACATCACCAGTCTTTCAGAAATTTCTGCAAGTTTTGGAATGGATTGACTTACTGGCTTGAAGCCTTTCTTCTTATTATACCTACAGTATATATACTGTAGGTAGATATGTATATATACCTGACAGTGGGCTACTTGCATTTAATGCCAAACTTTTGGATATTAGTCTGACTCTAGATTAATGCCAGTCCTGGCTTCGTTGTAATGGTGAACAGAAGACAGGTTAGATTTTATGAAACACTGCCCTCTTGTGCCTCAGTAAAAAGAGATTGGAAAGAGCAATTTGGATTTTCTTCTCTTTTTTTTTTTGTTGTTACAAGTAGATGGTACGATCACATATTCAGCTCATATTTCGCTGGGCTAGAGCAGATTGCTTCTTCCTTTGACCTTCTCATCTTCATTTTTTTTTGTAGGCAAAAGAGCAAGGGATGTTTGCTGACAATTTTTATTATTAATGGATGAATAGGAGAAGAAAAATAAAATCTCATAACAGAAATGGCAAGATGCAAAATTATGTAGCTGAGAGAAGTGCATGCAACTACAAATAAAATAAATACATACAAATATACTAAAATAAATAGAACAGGAAAGGAAAAAGAATGTGATGATTTCTCAAAAAAAAATTCCTTGATATTTTGTTAAGTAGTGACCAGTGTCCCACTGGCACCTTATAGATCATATAAATACATCTGTCTGATATCTAAACCAAGAAATAATTTATTAAGAAGAAAATAATAACTAAAATTTTAAGTTATATCTCTGAGCATTCTCCAGTTTTCTTCAAATCTGCCCCATTCCAAACCTGCTTCCAACATAACTTCATTTCAGACCTTCCTGAGAGCAAAGACTGACACCTCCTCAAGACCCAAACTTTCAACAAGGCTTTGTAAGGTCATTTTCATGTTGGGTTAGAGCTGTCTAGAGAAGACTCCAGGATGTCTATCCAAGTCTTTTACGATCAGCCTGCTTGGGGCAAAACCACTCGTAAACTGTATGAGGACATTAACCCTAAAAGTTGATGCATCATTATTGATAATTGTTGGGTAAAACCTTAGATCAAAAACCCATGAAACTAAAACTCTTATAAGGATGCCACTGCTGCTGCCGTTGAGGTGACTTGTACAGCCAGACTTGAGGACACGGATGAATATAAAGCAGAAAGAGAATCCCTAATACATTTCTGGTCATCAAAAGCACCGTATGATCAATTTGTAGCCATAGCTGTTCTTCACAGGTTGGTTTGTCACACATGGACAGTGAAATTAAAAACTGAAGAAAAAGTTGTCAGGAATCAAAAGGCAGTTAGACAAAATATAATTACTTACCGCATATTAAATCTGTAATGTTTAATTTTCCCATTGCAGTCAGTGTGTCATCTGTGCTTCAGCAGCAGCATGTTTCCCTTGTGCCATCCCTTACAAAGCAGAGCTAGGAGCTTTCATTAAGGACTTCATTGCTGTATGAAACCAAAAGGCACACATCTGGGGTCTGAGCTTTCCGCATGATATACTACTCTTATGGAATATGAGAACAGTCCATTGGAAATCCAGCAGTGTGAGCAGAATGGTATTTTTTGTTGCATTTATGAACTTCTGTCCCCATTCTGAAAAAAAAGTCTAAGACCTATTCAGAAGCTGTTTGCCTAAGACTTGTCCCATATTTTGTATAATCTCTGAACTCTGACATAAGCTTTCCAGATCATAGAGTGCACAGTTCCCTTCCTTGAGCTATGTTTGGCCATTACTCCAAACACAATTTTTCAGTGTTTCGCACAGCTGAAATTCTACCTCTTCTAAATCTAAATAGGCAGAGGGGAAGACTGGACTGGAACACATTCAGCCTTTCTCAAAATTGACAAGAGAAAGAGAAAAAAAAAATCATTTTCTAATAATAATTTCTCTAATCGGAGTACAAAATATGTCAAAAGATGAAAGCAACTTTAAGTGTCAGATAGCTTTTTCTCCTGGAAGTAAAAATCCAACAAAATGTCATGTGCATTTGAAGCTGCCATAAACTCCTTTAAATACAATCTGCAGATTTACCATAAGCCAGTAAATTCAAGCAACTTACTTAAAAATATTATCATTTAATGCCAATTATGAAAAATTAACAGCAATCAACAAAGATACGCCTGGGGGTCTTTTGATTACTGAAAGTCAAAATGTCCCCTAACAACTATACACAAAGAACTTCTCAGACTACATCAGATCCTGGAAATTTCACAAAATATCTCTAAATTTATCAAGGCAAAAGCCTGATAACATTTAATAATCCAAGATTCACAGTACAAAGGTATAAATAGTAATAATATTAATAAAATATACGAATACAGTTCTGGTAGATCAAGTCAAGCATCTAAGTGATGATCTGCAAATCTGGATGAAATGCATGTGTCTGCTTACAGAGCAGCCCTTTCTTCACGTTGCAACCCACAGTCCTCCTTCCTTGGTCAGCCTATTGCAGTGTTCTAAGCCTTCCTCTCCTGTGTGCTCAGGGATAGTTCCAAGGAAAAGCCAAGCAGATGAGTAGATGACAAGCCACAAGTTCCAATTCTGATACCCTGTCATGGTATATCCTGACTCATGCACGTACAGGACCCAACTGCATGCTGCAACGTAAGTTAGACCCACTCTACTATGTTAATAGAACCAGTATACATTTTAGCAAATGATGATGAAGGAAAAAAATCAGTTGCAAGATTCACTTGGAAGTTTTCTGTCTTTCTCTCACCATTCTGTGGATGTTCCCCAAAGGGAAAGAGATTGTAATACATTCAGATCAGTATCACTTTCCTCACTCAGGTTGCTGTAAATGGGGAAGATTTCTAACAGTTTTATAGGAAGCAAATAGCTTCATGAATTAGCATGAAAGATTTCTGAAAATATTCCCTTTGGTAACATTCGTCACTCCAACGTTGTTTTCTAGAAAAGCTTTTTTCAAAATATTCAGAATACATATTGAGAATTATTTGTGAGGGAGAATGTTACTGAGTTGAGAGTCATTTTCTGAGTGAGTCATTAGTTGTCCTGTCACAGTTAACAGAAGGGCAGCATTATATCCCCAAAATACCTTGGCAGCAGTGTATTAAAACTATTTTTACTAGAATGAACTGATCCTGGAAGATTTTAAGTGCTATGGAATAGACAAAGCTAGCAATTGAAGTTAGTAAAGTTCAGATAGAGAAGAGGGACGGAGACAAGGGCTGTGAATGGAATTAATTATCAGTGTCTTCTTCCAAGAAGCTAAGGAAATCCTCCTTTACTTGGCATGGTTATAATAAGGTTGGATAGAACTGCAATGCTCATACTTACATGACAGATCTGTGCTCGTCTGTGCAAGTAGGTGTCAAGGAAGAAGAAGAAGAAACAAAAAAGTCTGTGTTCCTATCAGATCTCTCAGTCAAAGCATATGGAAATTAACAAAACTGCGGATGGGATCTTTCCACAATCAACAGATACATAGGACACAATACTAGAAGCTGTACTTTCTCCAAAGGCACTTGGGCTATTTGGGAAACTGTTCGTGGCATGGATTTACAGTGGGGGGCTGTGAGGACTTTAATCACTCCCAGAAGTGACTGAAGGGGATGGGAACTTCTTCTCACCCACAGCACCCCACAACAGGGACCTGCTCTTGTCACAGGCTCTCACCCAGGGATCTGGCCCTATCACACACAATCCTATGTCAGGACACTCGAGTAGCCCTGTATCATAAGGGTGTCCCTCTGTCCTTGAGCTAAACGTTCTGTACAATGCGACGCATATGTGGCACACTCCTACGAATTCAATTCAAGCATTCTCAACTCCATGAGGCAGAAATATTGGAAAAAGATAATACCTAACTTACTGGGCAGCTAGAAAGACACTTCATATCTTTTATATAACAAGGTCGTGTTTCAGTTTCATTGATCAAAAATCTCTCTCTACTGTTGTCTGCTGTTTTATCATGTATCCTAAAAAAAATTTGGTTTAATTCATTAAATTAAATGAACCAAGTGTTGCTTAGCCAAAGTAGCTAAGCTCCCTAACGCCACTCCTGAGTGACTGAGTAACAAATCTTCCTAAGTCAGTCACTGCCTCCAAACTCACAGTATGTGGTAGACAGGGAAAATAGGCAGGAGAAAGACAGGAGAGAGGGTACATACACAGAGACACACCTGTTGATTTCTTTTTTTCTCCTGCTGCTAAGGGAGCATTTCAATCTCATGTCAAGTGTGTCCTGTACCTGTGGTGTTAACCAATAAATTATGTTTGTGACTCTACCTTAGTAATTTCCAGTTATTCACATATATCTGATACCTTATACGTAGTAAGACTCTAAAGACTTTCCCTCTCAGTCAAAAGCATTTTGAGATTCTTCAGACTGAAAAAAATATATTAATATAAAAATTAGAATCACCACTTGAACCTTATGTAAGAGGTGAAGCATCTCAGGTACAAAACTACTTGCTACTAAAGGTACGGGAAAAATTTTTGAATGAGTAGGAATACTACTTCTGTTATTTGTTTTCCTGGATAAACTCACGCCACTATTACACCCACTGGTGCACTTGCTTGGTTCAGCTTTTCCCAGATCAGACACGTTGCCTCATTAGAATAGTCAGCGTCTCAAATCCTTCCTACCTGAACTGAGGCATCCATGTTTAATGAACTCTTCCCTCTCTTGTTTGTGATCTGGAAGGAAATGATTAAGCTTTAGAAAATCTCTGCAAATATTCAGAAAAAGGAGTGAGCTTCTAAGGTTTCCTACTTCAAGCTTACTTGGATTTGAAGAAGCCTTGTAAATAGGCTAGCCCTGCAGCAGTTATAAATGTGCAGGATTTTGTTTTGAGAGCTCTGGGACATTCATTGCTTGCTTAATAGTGACTGGACATGTGCTACTGTGAGGAACGATGAGGAATGCAAGCTAGGTCATATTGTAATATATGTTTCCTAACACCTTGAGGAAACAGTTCTCCTTTGAGAGAAAAAAATCACTTTTCCACCTAAGATTGTTAAACAAACTGGGAAGGGAGGTGCAAGGACTAACAACTGATACCCTCAGTATAAAGTTACAGGATATTATGTATCCTAGATCATTGTCTAATCGCTGATGTTATTATATAATTCCTATTTTGTATCAGACGAGAAATATGACTAAAGAATTACTTTGAGTTCATCACCGGCCAAAAGTTCAGCTGTGTTGAGGAAAATCAATGAAAAATATATGGGTTTTATATGGTCACTTAAACACCTTGAGTGCAGATTTAATCAAATCTATTCAGTGGAAGGCCAGTGACAAGGAGTTGACATGCAGGAGAAATACTGAATGTATTCCGTGTTTCTGCAACGTACAGCAAGAATTAAGTGCCAACAGAGTCCCTGTGGAGCAGTGAAGGTAGTCCCTCATTTTGTAGCCCTGTTGACCAACAAGTGCAGCATTGCCATTGCCAGTGAAAGGCCACAGGCTTTATATGAAATTTGGAAGGGCTCAGAACAAGGGCTTGTTAGGCTTGTCACCAGTCTCAAATTGTAGCGAGAACATGTTTTGCCTTGGTAGCAAGTGTCTTCTGTTATGATGTGGAGAACAAGCATGGAATAATAGCAGAAAAAAAAAAAAACAACAAAAAAAAAAACAAAATATGAGTGCATATTTTGGGTTATTTAATAGTTACTTTTTTTTAAAGACCACCTGTCACTATCATCTGACTTACCTTTGGTTGAGGCATAATATTGTTACTACCGTATACGCTGGCCAGAACCAGCAAGTATGTGAAGACTACCACTAATCATTAAAATGACTTGTGAGAACACTTTCACTAAAAAAAAGTGACAGCAATAAATTAACAACTGCTTTAGAAATAGAGATACTTTTCCTTAGTATCATTTACTTCAGATTGTTCAGCTACAAGAGCTAAGAAAATGGGCTTGAGCAGAGTCCTTTTTTGATTACAAATGTAAAAAGTTGGTTGTCAAAGTTCCCACTATGCAGTATGAATAGGCAACGGAATATTGGATACTAAACACAATGAAACCGGGGAGGAAAAAAAACCTGTATAAGGTAATTGATGTAATACAGAGTATTTGATCAGTAACAAAGGTATAACAGGAAATTGAGACAATAAGAAAGCAATTAAATTATTCACAACTGAGAAAAAACAGTTCTGTTCTCTGAATTGAAAGCTGGTAGCCTTGAAACAACACAGAAAGATGAAAAGGTATGCAGGGTATTCACATGCAGATCAGTCTTGTTATGTATAAAAAAAATGCAACACAACTCTGGATTTTTTAATCAAGGTTTCCCTCTCCTCTTTTGTGTATGTCATGCCCTTTAAAAAATAATTTTTGAAGAAACATTTCATGAAAGACATCAAACATATAAGCAATCAGACCTGCCAGGAAAGGAAATGAAGATGAGACGTGGACAAGTTTGAATCTCATTAGAATTCCTTCTCATTAGAATTCCTGCCTGGGAGGTTATTGTTAACCTATTTCCCCTCTCCTTTCAGGAGCCTATTTGTGTCAGGAGAAAGAAAAGGAATGAGAGAGGGAAACACAATGAAGGTCTTTTTAACCTTTAAATGGCATCTAACCCATATAAACAGTTTGACTCGTGGGAGATACTGATGCTACTGATGCTATAATCATCTTTATCTGGAGATAAAAGTGCAAAATTAACGAGACAAGAAAATTAGGTAAAATGAAGCTTATTGTTAGTATATCTAAAACTGCTAAGCTTTATGCAAAGCATAGAAACAGAGCTGCTTCAACAAAGGCTTTTATACACTCTGATCTCTCCCACAGACTGGTTTTGCCTTTCGCTATCTGATAACTGAAATAATATAAATCAGTGAAAGAGTAGGTTATGGAAAATGTGAACAATGCAGTTATTGCTAAAGNTTAGCACCACTTATGGAATCAATTGTCAAGCGAGTAAAGATGACAGGATATTAGGTTGTGTTTCTACTTTTTTCAGTATTTTCTGCAGTTACATTTTGTCACCTTGACATCTATTCTCATATGAGAAATTCCAAAAGGAACCCCATAGAACAATGAGTTTTGTCCAGTATATGATATTTTCATCTTGATAAAGACAATAGGAAAAGACACAAATTCTCTTTTCATTCCACAGGTGCCCAGGAGAGATATAAGAAAAAGATGTATCTCAACTATCATAAATAGTTCTTCCTCAGCCACATACATATGCCTTACAGGGGCAAGATTCTTATTTTCTTTGAGCAAGAAGGAGAGAAGTAGACAAGAATGTGGCCTAACCCCTCAGGAAATCTACAAAACTATACAGGTTATAGAAGCACTATGTTAAATTCCTCAGTCTCCATTTTATGTTCTATTATAACTATCTTTTGCTCCTGCCAGTAGGTGTACTCTTGGCAAACTACTGCTATAGCAGGCAAGGCAGTGGGAGAAAAGATTCTAGGCAGAAAGCCAAAGTGTAAGCCTTCTTTAAACAAATAGACCTAAATTTATTGGAGTGAGGGGAATTCGTTCCTTCAGGATGGCAACCTCCTTCCCTTTGTGGACCACTCCTCGCCATCTTAGTGAAAGAAAACTCAAAGGACAATATAAATTAAAACATGTAAGAATGACATACCCTTTATTCAGGTGTAACAAACAGAGGGGTGGCTATATACTAAAGTACTTCTAATTCAGCAGATCTCCACAGATGCAGATTCTAACAACCAATCTGCCAGTTTTCATAGCATCTCGGAAGTTTACAGTAATGCACATTTAACATTTGCATTTGCTACTGTCAGTTTTTGATGGCTAATAAGGACAGCTTAAATTACATTATCGATTAGAGTGTCATCTTCATCAACAGCAACATTGGTTATATTCTTCTGCTGTGGAAAAGAGCAATATGAGGATAATAACCCCTTGAAACTGAAGGAAACAGTGACAGTTTTCTATTCTAAGGTTGCTGAGCCTACAGCCTGCAGGTACTCTCACTGCAACTTTGTTTTCTCTGCATGATGTTCATGACTATACATTTTTCCCATCCAAGTTTTTTTTCTGAAACAGTATGGCTCTGAAAAAACATATTTTTCTGCTATCGTGGCTCTCAGACACAAGATGCTCTTTATCTGGAGTAGCTAAAAAGAACGCTTACTGCCTTGCAAACTGTAAGAGAAAGGTTAGGATGTCAACAGCTGCGTCATGGGATTACTCCAGTCAATACTCTTCCTCACTCTGATAGTTCTTCACTTTTAGAAGGAAAATTAGTTACCTCTTGGTCTGTGTGAAACATAATCGAATCTGGAAAAAGCAGAACATATCTGCTGTGCTCCTGATATACTACAAAGCTGAAAATAATGCTCAAACAGAAATAAGGAGAAAAAAAATTGCTGAACTTTCAGCCCTGTCATGATGGATTTCAATCCATTATAATTTCCCATTGCTTAGTTCACATAAGCTAATGTTTGCAAGAAGACAGAGGTTTTTAGCCTCTGGTTGAACGTCATGACCGGAAAGTATATTTGGAGACTTGATGAAGGTTACTGTAGACAGAGTAGTGGTAGTGTCATGTAGACAGGGACTGTGGTGTTTGTCTGTTCTATGAGCAAGTCTACACCACAGTGAATACAACGTAAATAGACGTACTGGCACTAAATGAGTCAGCTCATACGTTGGTAACACTGCAATTGTGGTATCACGAGTATTAATAAAACCCAACTGCATGAGTATTTACTCAGCTTCTCAGGAGGTAATGGCAGCTACTTATAAAATCTACCAGAATTCAGTAGATCTAGAATCAATAGAGCTGCACTGTGACCGTCTGGGTCGTGGCTACTGTAGTTTGTCACTTGTTTTGTAATCCAAATGCATCACTGACACACGCCAAATGCTAAATTGTAATTTCCATGTTGTTTACCGATGGGGAATACCCATGTAGCTCCAGATGATCACCTGCAACATCGCTGAGCTCTCCAGAGCCAAGGTCAGTCAGCTAGATGACTTAATGTGAGGATCTGCATGAAGCTTTTGAAAGACAGGACCAGTTCACAGGTCATGTACAGTGGCACTTGATTTTAAGTGCTTTCCCCTTTACTGTACTTCATCTTTGGCAACAGCTTAATCAAAATAAACCAAGAAAATACAGGTTGCTGGTTTGCAGGGCATGTGCCATACAAAATCAATTTTCTGGGTTAAAACATTCAGTATATGCCCTTCTTTCCACTGATTGAGAATAAATATATCTACTACTGGCTTCACCAAGGGCAAGTCTTGCCTGACCAACCTGGTGGCCCTGTATGATGAAGTGACTACACCACTGGACAAGGGAAGAGCTACGTGTTTCATCTATCTGGATTTCTCTAAGGCGTTTGACACAGTCCCACACAACATCCTTCTCTCTAAATTGGAGAGGTATGGATTTGATATGTGGTCATTTGGTGTATGAGGAATTGGTTGGATGGTCACATCCAGAGGGTAGTGGTTAACTGCTCAATGTCCAGATGTAGATCAGTGACAAGTGGTGTCCCTCAGGGGACCAGTACTGTTCAGTATCTTCATAATGGCATAGACAGTGGGATTGAGTGCACCCTCAACAGGTTTGTGGACGACACCGAGTTGAGTGGTGCAGTTGACATACCTCAGGGACGGGATGCCATCCAGCAGGACCTGGACAGGCTTGAGAAGTGGGCCTGTGTGAACCTCATGAGGTTCAAAGAGGCCAAGTGCAGGGTCCTGCACCTGGGTGGGGGCAACCCCCGGTATCAGTACAGGCTGGGGGATGGAGGGACTGAGAGCAGCCCTGCCGAGAAGGACTTGGAAGTACTGGTGGGTGAAAAGATGGACATCAGCTGACAATGTGCACTCGCAGAGCAGAAAGCAGCATGGCCAGCAGGTCAAGGGATGTGATTCTGCCCCTCTACTCTGCTCTGGTGAGACCTCACCTGGAGCATCCAGCTCTGAGGCCCTCAACACAGGAAAGACATGGACCTGTTGGAGTGGGTCCAGAGGAGGACCATGAAGATGATCAGAAGGCTGGAACATCTCTCCTATGAGGACAGGCTGAGAAAGTTGTGGTTGTTCAGCCTGGAGAATAGAAGGCTCTGGGGAGACCTTATAGCAACCTTCCATGCTTAAAGGGGCCTTACAGGAAAGGTGGGGAGGGACTCTTTATCGGGGACTGTAACAATAGGATGAGGGGTAATGGCTTTAAACTGAAAGAGGGGAGATTCACACTAGATATAAGAAAGAAATTTTTTCCACTGCGGTTGGTGAAGCACTTGCCCAGGTTCCCCAGAGAGGTGGCTGATGCCCATCCCTGTAAACATTCAAGGTCAGTTTGGACGGGGCTCTGAGCAACCTAATCTAGTTGATGTCCCTGCTCATTTCAGGGGGGTTGGACTAGGTGGCCTTTAAAGGTACCTTCCAACCCAAACTATTCTATGATTCTGCAAATAATCAACTTGGAGATTCAGCAAATGTAACAGAAAATCCTGCCATGGATGTTAAAAAGTTTTGTTGAAGCTGAGATGATGCAAAAGGAGAGGTTTATAATTCTTAATGCAACTATCCCTCCTTGGAAATTTCTGAATTTAGCTGTGTTGTCAAGTTATTGTTCTTTCCCTTTTCTCTTATTTTGAAAGTTATCCATGCAGATCTATCTTTCCTCAGAAAAAAAATAACAAAAAAAAAATAGAGCAGAAAAAAAACATAGGAAAATACTGAGAGAACCCTGTTGTGTAAAACACATCTCAAAGATAGTGAATGCAACATATATATTCAAGATAAATCCATTTTTACAGTTCCACTTTTTTTTAAAAAAAAGTGTGAATCTAGTCAAAACAATTTAGTTCAATTTTCTGAAGGTTTTAGTTATTTACTTGTTCAATTCATATTCAAGATGGATCCATGTCATGCTACTTGCTAAATAAAGAAAAATGACTCATTTCCTTAACAACTGAAGGGGTTTCTAGCAAAGCTAAAACCTGAAACTACCATAGTGCAATAAGCAACAACAAAGCATAATAGGATTTTTTTTTCAATATGTCACTGAGGAATAAAACTCCATGCAGAAGTTTAATTACTATTGGTGGGAGGAAAAATAGGAACTGTGAAGGATTTCAGTGAAGGCTTTGCTACAAAAAAACCCTGTGATTCATGAGTTATTTTTTCCTATTGTTTATTAATGGCCATAGCAATTTGTTACATAATTCCAGTACATATTTCTTAATTGATGTGGAAGTCACACGCACAGTGTCTTGCTGTTGCCCATATACAGTTAAAAAGCAAAAGCAATTTGACCATATTAGGCTAATTTTGCTAGACAGATTCAGTTCATGCTTCAGCTGTCAGAACAACTGCTGCCTTCATACTGTTACTGATTTTGACATTCCTTTGAGCGACTGAAATATCACAGATTCAAGGTAGGCTAGATAATGGTGGTGTTTTATTCTGAATGATTTTAAAATGTGAGGTTAGCTTAACATTTTGCTAAGGATTTTCAGTTTTTCCCAAGCATCATTATGTTTGGACTACTGTTGCACAACCCAGGAGACAGATGATAAAATTAATTTATTCTGCAGCTATTCGTATGAATATAAACTAATGCATGCACAAATTAATTTTTTGTGCATTTGATCATTTATACCATTAATAAATGTAGTTTATTAATGGTCAAGCTTGTGCAGTCTTAGGTCCCACTTGGTAAAACAGAGTTTAAAGATCTTCAACAGTTTGCAGGTTCAAGGTCTCAGCGCAGCGATAGAGAAGAGTGAAGAGAAACTGAAAACCATTCTCATAAATTACATTAACTATACATCTTTGATTAACTCACCTGCACTTTTACCATCTTGTCATCAAGAAAATGCCTTCTGCCTTTGCCACAAACACAATCTTACCCAGATCCCATCTCCCCAGAGAAGAGTAGATTACAGAACGTAGTAAGATAGTTGATGTGCTGTTGCAGTATACACAGCAGATTTGCTGACTGTGAGAGGGACATGAGCACAGAATTTATGTTTCCTAAGTTCCCTGCTTCGTTCCACAAAAACGAATGGGTCTGCTATGGAAGCAGTATTGCTAACAAAATTTGCCCTGTAGGGTTCATGGTTACTTTGTGGAAGAATTTGTAAGCTGTATAATGAATGAGACAAGTCATAAAACAGCTATTTTTCAAACCCTTGCCCCAGCATGTTCAACCTTTGCTTATAACCACACTGAAGTTGTCTTTCCTTTCTTTTTTCCAGCCTCACAGTCCCCTTTAAAATATATCTCTGACCTTCAAAGGTTTTGCTCAGTCGCTGCTGTTCAGCCAGTCTTAACCTTAATTAGACTGTAGCTGCTCTAGTGACACTGCGGTAATCTGCCTGGAAAGCTGCTATCATTTTAGATGCAATTTCCTCACATGAAGAATGCACATGTACATGTATTGAGGGTGTGTGAATTTAGACTTTAAATATGCTCCATATTAGTATGCATCTTAACGTGTAAGTCTAGTGACTACCTTTGTGTCAAATAATAATTAGTTTTAAAAAGATAAATCATTATTTGTTGAGTTTGGTTTACAAATCCTCAAGGTTTTACCCAAAACGGGATTAGAAAAAATTCCTGAAGTTCTTTGGTCTGTTGGTGTAATACATGGAGTTATCTAAAAGCACTCTTTTGGGGTTAACTGCTGTGAGTTTTTTCTGCAAAAAGTGAGTTGGACTTTTGGTGTAGAACTTCAATCTTTGTCTTCTGCCAGTGAACAAAATTCTAAAACTTATCTGTTCATATTCTGAGTATTTTCAAATTTGAGTCCTGACTGGTGTCAGCACAGAATGTCCAGATCACACAGCTGGTGTTATCTTCATTGTATCTACTAGTTTCCAATGTCTTCATTGCCTTTAGGCAAGTGGTGTTTTGCACTCTATCTTTATATGACTGTAATAAAGTGAAAAGCCTTCCAGTTGATGAAACCCTACTTTTGACATATGCCTATCAGCAAGGGCAGGCATAGCTTCATATGTTACAAGAAAAAAAGACCTCTCTTGCCTTGTTTTTATCTTTCCTACAAGAATTTCAAGGATTAAGTATTAGCTTCGAGTCTAGTTTCCAAAAAAATAATACCTACTTCAAGTATTCTGCAGTAAATACAAGATGACACAATTCTTCATTAAATAATCACTTTTCAGGTAAAAATCCAATTTTGTATTCTTTTCTAAAGATGTTAATTTGAATAATCTGTCAAACAGTTTCTGTCTACTAGAATTATTAAAGTGAGGGCATTCAGTTTGATTTATTTTTCAGTCGTGCTTGAAATACGGGAAGGTACTTAACTTCAGAATACATGGAATAGTATTGCCAGAAAGTTTTCTGTACAACAGAGATCAATTTCCAGTTTGTATTCAGTTTTTTCTTCATCAGTCTGTATCTCAGTAAACTAAACTCCGTTAGGCCCATATTCTTCATATGTGGTTTTTATCATTTAGTGTTCTGGGAAGTGCAAGTAAACTCCGGAAAATTAAGCTAAAATAATAAATATCAATTAAAAATATTGACTCATGTGAAGAAAAGACCTGAAATGTGTCTTATTTAACTGTCACCTAGGAGGAAGAAAAAGCAATTCAAGAAAAGAAATAAATCAGTTTTCCCCTATGAATGTCATATTTGGAAAATTGTCAAGCATACCATAATTAGGACTACTTATGCTTACTATTTCCCCCAACCTTCTGATCACAGGATTCCATTTTTCCCATTTTCAGTTACTCATAAGTATGGATAAGAAAAGATCTCTGCCAGTTGGCTGCCCTAGATTAGTTACTTGGAAGTTTTCAACTGAAATCCTTAAGTAAGAAAAGATTTAGGATATCTTTTTGTTTTATTGGAAGTTAAAGCAGAAATTTCCCAACAGCTTTCCTGATAGATTGCATGTTATAGCAGTTAATACATACTCACCCACTTTTTTGGAAGCAAAGGTTGTCCACGTTCAGCACAGGACGGACTGTGACTGGGTGAAGAACTGTTTAAAAAATGTCTGTATGTTATTTAGAAATAGAGAGATAAAAAGTTGTGACGAAACCCTGAGCAACGAAGGTTAGTTGAAGACTTCATTGATCTATCTCAGTAACTAATAGCACAAGCTTCTCAAAAAAAAGCTGTGGCTTAGGGAGCTGATCACCGTCCCGGAGAAATACCTTTGCTATCTGTGTGACAGTAGGCAAAACATGCAAAGTACCATTTTCAGAGATGACTGCAGTATGATTGAGGGGACTAAGAAAAACTCTGAATTAGACCTTGCAATTCTCAGTCTTTGATACAACAAAGGAAATATCAGTCATAAGAGGAAAAAAGCATGTGAGAGAGGGAGAGAGCCTAGTGGTTCATTTCATGGGGCCGCTGGCACTAACAGTTGTTCTCAAAAGAGATGTGTCAAGGACAGTCACACTTCAGACCCAGATCATCAAGGGAATATTCTCTCTGCAGTTGTCACTGCATGCATGCAGGTCATAGGTCTCTGCCTGAGACAAGTATCAGCTCCTATGGGTCATAACTGCAGTATTCCCTTAGATCCTGGTCCTTTAGCTGGCCAGAGAATCCATAGTGTCTTTCCTGGTCATCTTTCCACAGAAATCTGGTCATCAAATGGGACACAGGAAGGAAGGTGTGTGACTCGTACACAGTCAAGAAGACAGTCTGCCTTCTTCAGAATTATGGAGACATTCCCAAGCTTAGGAATACCTTTAGACCTCAATTTTCAAAAATAACAAATACACACCAGTGCAAATGAGATTAATGCAGACTCCTTTGTCCATATGTAGTGCCTGAAGAAGTGAAACACCCTGAAAAAATAATTTTCTTTGTGTATCAAAATGCCAAATTATTTAACGTGTTTCTAAATTTACCTTTAATCTGTAAGATGCCAATTCTCCACATGTGAATCATGAAGGAGAATATGCATCTGCTGTGTGGAAGTGCTAAGAAAATAAATTATTACAGGAACTGAGTTACTATTATGAAAATATCAAAAGATCTATGAGGAAATTAGGAATTTGGTATTCAGCTCATAGTTTGGGTAGTACACAGAAAACAAACCCTAGGATGATAGTGAGGATGAAAAAGAGAAAACATACAGAGAGAAAGAGAAATGGGAATAATGTATTCCAGGAACTCGATGAGACAGGCATCCTTGGGAAGTAGCATGTACTTACACAGTTAAAAATTTCAAGGTGTAGACAAGCAGGAGTAATAGGATTAATTTTAGTGTTTTCTTGCTTTTGAGAGCTTCATCTTGAACCTTAATTTTTTTTACTGCCTGTCATTGGGTTTTTGGAATGCAAAATATAGTATGTTGTATGGAATCATATACTGAGATATATATATATAGCTACATGAAATGAAAACCTGAATCATACTCATCTATCTCGGAGTTTAAATGATTTTTTTTTTTGTTTTAACAATATAGTTTAATTCATACTTTGACAATACTCTGGATTACTCTTTGTACACGAGGTACAAAAATCAGCTAATGAACAATTTTTGAAAGAATTTGTTGAAAATTGTCCATTTGCTGCAGGCTTTAATAAAATGCTACATTCACTATTAGTAGGATTCAGTAAGCTTTCTTCTGGAAAGGCAGCCCCAAAGAAAGGACTTTGAAAAGCTTTTAAACTGCTCTGTGTTACCAGTAAAGCTCAAAAAATAATAAAAAAAAAACCTTTCCTGAGCACTCACAATGTTTGGACAACGCTGATTCTTATGTCAAAATCCAAATGAATCACAAAAAAAAACACCCAAAGCCAACCACCCCACCTTTCAAAATTATCTGAGTAATAATCGTGGGGGTTTTTATAGCTTGAGGGATAAATTATTTTATAGTTGTGGACTTTGTTTACTTGGCTTACACTGATAGTCTAGGACATTTATTTGCTTTAGCTCTGTATAGATAGAGGGAATTAGTTTAAATTATTGCTTTTGATCAAAGCAAAAAGTCTCCTAAGCTACATATTTTATCATATACAGATATTACTAACAAGTTTTGCAGAGCATGGTTTTTGCAAAATATGTCGTGTTCATTTTATTTAGATTGAGCATACTACATATAAACTAAATTATATTTGACACAGAATCACAAGTTCATAAATGAGAAATCTTAGAATTCTATTCTATTCTTAGAAAATTCTATTTTCTTTAAACATATGCTAATATCGAAGGTCATGTCTGCATTTGGGCTGCTGTAAGCTTGTAAAGACTGGTTGTTCACTCTCTAATACCATCAATCACCATAGTAACTTCTACTGTTTCTGAAACCCTTAAGCAAAAAAGAAGTTTAATAGAATCTAAATTCCTCTTCTCAAAATCAAGCATCTTAGTATGAGCAAAGAGCTTTGAAACTCTGGATCCATTCAAGTGTTTACACACACCAGTTTGAAGTCATGAAAAAACATCTTTTCCCCAGGTCAGCTGCAGTGGGACCACTTCATTTATTTTTTTTTCATCCCTTTGTAACACAGTCCACGTCTGGCACGATCTGGACACTCAGTCATGCATATTCCCTGATGCGAAAGGGGCCTTAAACATTTAATATGTCCTTTTCCCCACTCCTTGACTCGCTGTCACATATCTTTTTTTTTTCATTGTCATTTCCTCTGTCATATTAATGTCTATTTGTCAGTAAATAATCTCAGGAAATGGTGTGGCAGCTTGTGGTTTATAGTGGATGAGGTGGGACAAGCCATGGCTAGCGAGGTCCCTCTGCTGTCTATAGATACCCATTCCCCAGGGAGGAGCCATCCTTGCTGTGCCCTGACAGTGGACTTGACAAGCCAAGCTGTTCTTTACATCTGTATATCCATCTGTTGAACAAATACACAGATACCACTGCAAACAAATATTTGTAGATCTATAGATCAGCTGTGCAATTATTGATTGTTGTGATGGGAGTGTGTTTGACAGACTGATAAATCAGACCAGCTTCAACACCTTGCCAAGCGCTTAGTTCTTAATCACTTTCAGTCATTATCTGCACATATACAAAACAATTAGTACTTAACACTTATGTCCTGAACTACCTCTAAGTTGGTTAGTTCCACAGAGCTGGTGCCATACAGCTAGCACTGGTGATTACAGTACTGCGTGGTTTTTAGTCTGTGAGGTCAAGGTGGTCCTTCACAAGAGATATTTGATGAGGGAAGCAGGAACCCTAGTGGTCTGTCATCTTTCGTCCTTGTCTTTCCTCTTTCATCATTGACGTTTTATACCCTTTTGCCCCCTCCCAAAAAGAAGAGAGAATGACCTTGTCTGCTATTTACAGTTTACTTTTGGGGCCAGGACTTATCCTGACCCTTGTTTTATTTATTCTGTCGGACTTTTCTGGTTCTAGCAAACATAATTTTTCCTCTTCCCATAATTTTTCTTATTTTGCGGATTTAACTACGAGCACATTTCTTTCTGTACCCTGTTTGGGCAACTGTACCACAAGTCTCTTCTTACCCCTTTGCAATTTGGCTATTATTAATATAAGACCACCTGTGTTACAAAAGGCTATTGGTGGTATGACAATGTTACAAAATGGTTGCATGCTCTCATCAATTATTCTATTTTATTGTGCTTATATCTAAATTTTATCCAAAGAAATATTAATTTTGCTTAAAGTACATCTACTTTTGGAGTTCAACAAGCCTCCACTTTGGCTACAGCACATACATATACATAATTTTTTTTATAGATACACATCTACTAAAGAAAGACATAATAAAGCTATAATTCTCCAGCATAGTTGCATAATGGTTCACAGGAAATCCCCACTGAAACTTTTCCATGGAGTCATTGATTAAAGGCTATATGGAAGGACAAGGATTTTCTGCTTGGGAAGAGCCCACCTAAGATTTCCTCCACAAGACTTTAAGGATATCCAAACTGTGGTGATAAAAGCACATTAGACTCCATGCAATGTTTCATCCATCTTTCTAAAACCATTGTTTATTTTAAAGATATAGAGTCTAAATAGGTAAGTAACTTTCTCAGGTTCAAATAATAAATTCATGATCTAATCTGTAATAGAGACTAGTTTTCTGAACTCATTAAGTGCTAAAACCTGTCTTTTGGAATTTTGACAAAACCCCGTCATGTTTTGTTTATAGGTTTTAGGATACCCTCAAAGGTGAAGATACACTGAGAGAAACAGAATTAAAACAACAAAATTGCTATCTTCCAATGTGTGGATCAGCATCTGGGTCTGGAGAGTAGCTGAGAATTGTGCTCTTAAGTAAAAAAACTTAAACAGCCCATACTTCTGTTATTTTGTGTTTAATGGCCTTAATTTTAATCAACAAGGCCAAAGGTGGTGTTTGGTTTTTTTTTTCTTTACCCTGTTTATTTCTTTGTTTGTAAGATAATTGTCTGCCATGAGTTGTTTGAGAGCAGCCTTTGAGGCAATGAACCTTTTACCTCTTTATCTCGCCTTTCAGGTCACCTTTGGCCAGGTCATTTCCATACAGTGACTTCAAGCCCATTCGAATGTCTTCTAGGGCAACAGCCAGTAAATCTGGCCTTTCCTGCTTTAGGTACCAGTTTATGAGCAGTCTCAAAGGCTGATTTCTCCAGAAATTACAGTTCAGTTCCTAGGCTAGGCTTGGGAGTAGTGGAAAAGCTGAAGAGTTTTCTAACGAAGGGGTCTTAGATCATAAATTAAGAAATTTCAGCCTTAGAAGCCAATAAGACTTCTGTGGACTAGGTAATTTCAGACTTAAACAAAACTGACATGCATCAAGCCAGAGGTTTAGATAATACACAGGAAAAATCCCTGTGGTTTATTCTATGAAGAGTCTGATTTTTATTGAATCTTGTCTAAATGAAGAAGGTGGCAAGAACAAGGGAATATACCCCATTTAAAAGGATATTGTATGAATAATATTTTTCCATATAGGTGAATTATATTGCATATACTAAAAATTTTAATGCTTTCATGGTTCGAATAAAGGATTTAAGCTCCTGAGTGTGTGAATCAAATTCTGTATAGGATAGCTATTATGAAGTTCAAATGATAAAATATATCAATTTCACATCCTCTTAGGTCCTTCTTTGTTTAGCATTGTTTATTTTCTAAACACCAGATGGATTCCTTCATTTTAGCATTTGATTCCCTTTGTTGCTCATATTTAATAAAAATATATTCAACTGAAGAATAAATTATTTTACTATTCCAAATAATTGTCAAAACATTTGAAATGCACACAGGACTTTGATGATGATGAATCTATGCAATGAAATTTTCATCCCTTGTAATAATCTTAGAAAACAATTTTAGACCAGTAGGTTTCTGTTGCATTACAGGAAAAACATGGAATTGTTCATATGGAATAAACAACACCTTCTGTACGGCTGCTAATTTAAAAATTTGTGATTTATTCAATGGAGTATCTCTTTTATATCTCAAAGATATGCTAAGAATGTAATCCTTGAAAATATTTCTATTTATCCTTCTCCGTAGATGGAATACAGTGTTGTATCATTGCTATCCCACTTCAAAAGCTGCAAAAGTATTGGGATTACCAAAGAAAAAGCCACCACATAAGCATGACTAAATCCAGGGTTTCCTGGAAGCAAAATAGTATTTTCAAGTATAGCATAATATTTCTTTGTAGGTCAAGGAAAAAGCAGAAGAATTAGGGTGAAAAAAAAAGATGAAGGATTATTGCCAACTTGGAACAAGGCAGAAAAGACTGACTCATAAAAAATGGCTCTCTGGCAATTCTTCAATTCTACAGTAGAAACTCCTGCATCAGACTTTCCTTTATTGCCATCCACCTACCCCAACGAGATTTCATAAAGATGGGCAACATTTTCTAATATTGCCTAAAGGTAATCATAACGCAAACAGCCTCCTAGGAAGACAGATTGTACTTCTGAAAGGCAATAACTTCAATTTGTGTAATAGAAAGACCTGCACTAGACATGTTGAAATTAATTTGACAATCGCTAATAATGCAGTCATGAAAGCCTAGATTTGGGTAGACGACTAAATTGAGAAACAACTTAAATCTCCCTAAGGGAGACTTTCCCAAGGGACTTACATGTATGGCTTGTTTCATTCTGAGTATCAGTAACATAGTTTTCACTGTTCAAGATCTGCATATGGTTCTCCACTTGCCTCAGCAACTGAGGAAATAGAATGGATATGATGATGACAAGTTTTCTTAGGACGATATCTTTACAGACCTAGAATTAACCAGTAATTTAGACTGGATTGAAAAAAACACCTGGTGATGAAAAATAACCTCTTTTTTTCCAAAGAAAGGTGCACTGACCAAAAAAAAAAAAGTCTAATCTACAAATATTGGTGAAACATTGCAATTTTCTCATGCAAGCAAAAAGGTTTTATTTCCATTTAAATTTGCATGTTGTTGAATCAAAAAAATTAATTCTTCCATAAATTATCAAGAAATGATCACATTTCCCAGTTAATTCTGTCAAAAAAAATCTATCATTTTGTTTTTCTCCTTCTAAATATGTCTGGTTTGATATATTTTATTCCCAAAAGTAAGAATGCAAATACAGTTTAACTCCCAACATTATGGAGTTTCTGGTTCTTCATACTTGCTATGGGGTAAGATCAATGGAAACAAAGTAAAGAGGGAGAATAATTAAGCTTCATTAGCAACATTCTGTCTGGGTCTTCATCTGAAAATAGCCACATAATAAGGGTATATGGAAAAAAATAGCAACTAGGTTACAAATTAGGATGGTGTTAAAACCAGATAAAGGTTACTATGAAATCATGAATAAAACAGCTCGCTCGCTTGATTCCCTAGCTTGTTATAAAAGGAGAGGAAAAATTGTCAGATGTGTCACCAGTGGACAGTAGAAATTGCATGTTGAGCTAGGAAAAGTCTACCCCAGGAGCTGTGGGACCTACAATAGTTGAGGAGATAAGGTTGCATGCATGGGAGATTATAAAATGTTTGAAGGTTCCTGCCTGTCTAAATAGATGGGGATGTGTAATTTAGCTTTTGACTAAGTCGGTCTAAGATATGTAGGGCAGAAGGTACTCTAAAGGTGTAATAACTGACTGAGAAGATGCAGGTTCTGTTCACACAGTCTACTCAGATGAGAGCTGAGGGATATGGGAGACGTTTCCTACCCACGTCTACTAATGAATGGGTTAAATGAAGCAGCAAAGGACTGATCTCTGTTGTCCCTTAACCTGTTGGTTCGCTAGATAGGTTATTGGTTTCTAGACTCCTACCTGACCCAGCTGAGGAGGTGCAAGGGGAAGCCACAAACCCCTATAAAAATCTGAGAAAATATTGGCAGACAACGCGTGCACATCAAACCCTTTTGAACACTTGTCCATGCATACGGAATTCTAAAAACAAAGTATATGAATGATCAGGGCTGGGAAATTGTATACTCCAGGTGTTCAGGAATTCTACTTCAATAGATGCTTTTGCTGCTGTACTATAAGACAAGTTGGCTGCATATCAGTTCTTACAAGTAAGCATCAGATTTCTGTCTTCTTGAGAAAGAAGTTATTTTGATTGGCATTATAACTAATGAGCATACAGGGAAAATGTAAGATACTTCAAAACCAAAATAAACCGACATTCACACTGTAAGCTTCAGAAATTTAATATTTCTGTCATTAAGTATAAAGCAACTAAGGCATAGACTAATTTATCTACCTTCCACTATCACCTTCAAGTAGAAAATTATAGTTTTATTTGGTGACTGTTTCTTCATTCAAAGACCTAAAGTTCTGTAGCTCATACGTTGCACTTTTTATTTGTTTTGAAACTCTTTCTTTTCCTACAACCTCATAGAATCAGTCAAAACCATGAGGAGGAAGCATATTGGAAGGAAAGAACAAATACAAATGGCTTATGAGAAGAAACACTACAGCTCTTAGAGAGTCCCAAAAGTCCATGTTTCTATGCCTGTACAAAGAAGCAGAGGATCTTCCTCCCTTTCCATCTGAGATAGACAGAGGGCTTTTTTGTTTATTAAATTCAAGGAAAAATCTGAATAAGAAAAAGCCCGAATATGATATACTTTAAAAATGACAGCCTGGTGACCCTGAAACTTAGAATCAGATAAAATATCAGAACTATCCTTACAAACCTGAGGAATTGGTAAATGTTTGATTAATGGTTCTAAAGAATTGAAATGAGTAGCAATTAGAAAAGTGGTATAAAAAAATTAAAGGAGCCACAAATACTCTTATGACAACAGTCCCCCCAAAATCATGAGGGTTTTTTTCGTAGAAATGGGGTGGCAGTCGTACTATGATTATGTGAAGTAACTAGATAAACTTTGCTTGTAAAGACCTTGAAAAGTTCTGTTAGTTTAAACACTTTAAACACAGAAAATGTAACTTACTAAAATACAAAAATAACATCTTCCTTATTAGTTAATTCTACCCCTTTGAAGCCATTACACTCCTAGGAAACTCTCAATAACTGCAATAGCCTTTAGAATAGGCCCTGTGAGTCACAGATATTGTGGAAACATCAATGAGTTACAGAAAAATCTGAGATTCCTTTACAGAAAAGAAAGATCTTCCTGCTGCTCACAGAAAGCCCTCGATTTCTAAAATACCGACTGTGACTGAGACCTTTCACCAGGAAAGTGTGAAGAAATTAAAGCTTTACATGCCCTTTACATGTAGTATTCTTTCTGGATTAGAATATTTTAGACTAGAATCAAATATCACTAAAGACTAAGAATAATTAATAACAAGACTAAATAAGACTTAATAAGACTAAATCAAGTATGACTATGCTTTAAGTCCTTGCTTTACCATAGACTTCTTGTATGACTTCGGGCACTTTTTTTCCCATTTATTTGCAAATATCAGTATCATCAGCTGCTTTCCAGCTGTATGATGTGTTCTGTGCTAAAGATATTTAAGTGAAATAGAAAAGGGAGTCTTTATATACCTTTGAAAGCCTTGATACTGCAAATCTATTTTTTAACAATTCATAGAATCATAGAATGGTTTGGGTTGGAAGGGACCTTGAAGATCATACAGTTCCAGCTCCCCTGCCCTGGGCAGGGACACCACCCCCCAGCCCAGGTTGCTCCAAGCCCCCTCCAGCCTGGCCTTGAACACCTCCAGGGATGGGGCAGCCACAGCTGCTCTGGGCAACCTGCGCCAGGGGTTCATCACCCTCAGAGTACAGAATTTCTTCCTAATATGGGTTCTAAATCTACCCTCTTCAGGAAATTTAGACACAAACCACTGATCATTGTCAGTATTGTGTTGTCTTTCTAGCTCCACTTCTAACCATGGGACCTACATCAGTATCTAGTCAAACAGTCAATATATTTATTTAAGCCAATGCTCTAAGAGCTAGTTTGTTTCTTGCAGCCTACTTCTGTTTCTTTATCCAAGCCAGGAAGGATTACGTAGGGTGACAGACAAAGAGCTGCTCTGCTTTCTCATTCTGCTGAGGCACTTCCAGAGGAGAAATGTAGGTCATGTAGGAGAAGAGACAATTGCTGTGCTGTGTGTCAACAGCTTTTTCTGTACCCATTACAGTGGTTAGTATACAACATCAGCCATTCACCTCTGGGGGATTAGAACCCTCAAGGAAGAAGAGATAGCCCAGCAATCAGACTGTTATTCCATGATACTTAGGGGTTTTGTAGATACTTGAGAGTGTGTATGATGACTTGAGTGCGTGTGACCATGATGACCACATGATCTGGGGAAATGTACCAATTATGCCTGTTTCCAATCTGTGTAATTCACAGTTTTGTTTTCTTCTCATTCTTTATTTTGATCTCAAAGTACTTTGCAGTTTGGTTCCTTGTTTGTTCCTGTGTTTTCTGTGCAAATTACATCAAGGGCCAAAGATCTGGACTAGAGTCACCAAGATTCAACTTCTAATGGCTCAGCCTTTGGAAAGCGGGAAGCATTTTTCCACCAAGCGATGTACACATCTAGTAACTGAGAGGCAACCACATGCTATTTTTAAATGGATACGCTTTCTGTAGAAACAGTTTTCAGAGACACACAGTTTTGACATCCACTCTGGCCATGAAAGCTCCAACCCTGAACAGTTTGCTTGTAAATTATGATGCTTCTTACACTGAAGTAGTGTTTTTGGATGATCTGGTAATACGGTGGCTGTGGCACTGTGGGTATTAATACCTCTAGACAGTGGTGGCTAACTTATTTCACCTGTAAAACAGGGAAAGACAACCTTCATTTCCCAGCATAGCTTATTATAGATTTCAGTTTGGAAAGCAAAATAAATGGTTAACATGCTTTACAGGTCTAAACTGGAAGAAGAAATTAAATATACTGTACCTATGTAACTAAAAACCCTGTAAGCAAAAGCAAAAATATTTTCTCTAATTCAAGTTACCATATGTGTTATTGGAGAACAGATGCACTTCTAAGTATAGCAGTCATTAAACTGAATTCTTATTTACTGAGCTGACCTTTCTTTGAATTTATTTTTGAAGGTAGTTTTCTTGTTTTGGCATAAATTATAATTTACTCTAGAGAGAGCAGTAGATGATGACATTTCTGTTCATAGTAAAGCCTAAGCTTTTCAGTGAGCTCTGTGATTTTTTTGATTAGTTGTTAAGTTATTCAGGTGATATTAAAATAAACCTCATGTTTGTTCTTGAGTTGTTATATTTTTTTTACAACTGTATATATATAAAGATTGATAGTCTCCTTAGAGAAAAGATTAACATTCTCCCCATTTTACTGAATAATGAAGAAATCAGCCATTTGTAAATAGCTTCAAATAGTTTTTCAGGCATATTTTAAAATAATTGCCACATCCTCAAAGATTATAGCTGCAATTAAAGATGAAAACTATTTTTAGAATGGCACACTCTGTTATGAACAATGTCAATATTTTTATGGAGGCAAAACTCCACATTTGTAGGAAAAGCATACCTTTTACTACAGTCCTTTGGATGCTAAACATGCTTCTCGGTGTACATTGATACAGTTTTTTGCCTTTACCTTTGGGGAATATAATTAGTGCTCATTCTGTGTTCTCTGTCTGCTGTGAAGTGCATAAATACCACCATCTATCCCGGTGCAGATTTTGCTAATACTATGTGGCACAAGAAAGATATGGGGCAAAAGGGGAGTCCTTGTGCTGTTTCTTACTTGTTGTGAGACCTTTTACATACTTTCAGAACAAAACCATTAAGGAACAGTGTAACCCAGTAATCTATTGCATGATAGCAGGCATTGATCTGTTAGGCACACATGCGCAGTTTTTTTCATTGCTGCAGTGAGTTGTTATGTGCATTCTTTTTTACAAATCTCTCAAAGGCTAGTAACTTTCTACTTAGAAAGGGTTACAGTCTTCAATCATTTTGTAGAAATGAAAGTCTCTGGGAGAATGTGCTCTACTCCGGCTAAAATTAGAAAAATAAAACATAGGTTGTTCAGCAGGGGTCAAAAAAGCCAACTAACCATCAACAGAAAAATATCACTTACTATACTTACTGTCAATAACACAGCAGGGAATAAGAAATAAAGAAGCAAGACAAAGACAAAATGCAAAAGCAACAAAAACTTCACCATAAACCAAAATTTTAAGTGGCTGAGATATGGTCAGGAATGATATTTAGCTGATTGACCTAGGCAAAAGCATGTAAATTTAAAAGTTATTGCAGGTGAATATCCAGTTCTTAATAACTCTCCCTGCTTGCTGCTCTTCGAGAAGATTTCAGACACTAAGCCATATTTGATGAAAAGGTATACATCGAGCTCAGCGAGATGGAGCCAGAGAAAAAGCCGTGTGAACCACGAGACTAGCTGTTAACACAGAATCATTATTGAAGAGAAATACCGAAAGAAGGAACAATAACTGGCATCAAATGTGATCTCCTCCTATGCAGGTCTTCTGACAAGTGATTTTGGATGTTCTCAATACAGCAGGATGCAACCACAAACATGTCTTGAGAGGGAAGATGAAGTCTCATATGATTCATCATCTTTTGCCTCCAATTTAGATGACAGTTTGATAGTTGACCGTAAACGAGACTCCTTATCTTCTCTTATCTGAAAATGTGTAGAAAAATTCAGAGTTTATTTTGAGATTTCTGCTGCTCAATCCGCCTGCGCTAATTAGCAATAGCCAGAATACAAAAGATGGCATGGACAATTCTTTTTGTGATTATACCTTCAGATATTTTAAATAATCTATAGTTCAAATGAGCCCTATGCTGCTTTTCTTTTGGAAGAGAGGAGGGATGTGGTGTGGAAGGATGGTGTTTTCGAAAGGTTTTTTTTCCTTTCCATGAGTTCCAGTGTTTGCCTGAACACTGATGTACACCATTCAGAATGGCGCACTTTAATCCCAGACCGATGGTCCCCACAAGTTTTCTCCTTAGCCGGTGCAACAAGGATGAGCCTTGCAGTGAATCACAAGAATTAAAGAAGTGATCTCATCCTTAGCTCCAGGGTGAGTGTAGCTTGCTGTGCCCAAAATCAGCCTTTGTGAATACTTCAGAACGGATGCTTTAAGCATTGACCTAAAGGGGTATTAGGAGTAACTCTATCTATAGTAGCTCACTTCTCCTTTCATAATACTTCCTATGGATGATGTTTTTGCTTCTGTTAGGTCTAATGAAGTAATGAATCTGAAGTGCATTGAGTAACAAACACATAAAACACCAGTTAGTGTTGTGATTTGTATTGAGCAAACCTCTGACGTGTCATAGAACCAGAACATTTGAGATTAATTCCTCTATTTTTGTTCACATGTACTCTAATTTAATAAATCTGAAAGGGGAAAAGAGAGGATATTAAAAATGTATTTTCTCTCCCAAGCTTGAATTGCAGGTTCAAATATAGATTTATTTATTAAAAAACAATAATATAATGCCAATGCAAAATGGATGTCTCAGTCCTTTATCTAAAAATTGAAATTTCTCACAAAACTATTTTAAAGAAATATGGACTGTCCACTAAATCAGTAGGAAAAAAAAAAAATCAGGTACTTCAGAAATATTTTAGAAGGTTCTCTTCCATTTGTCTCCAAACAATAAGCTTATTTGCAAAGTAATATCAGAAGTTACAGAAATTTAACAAGGAAAGAAGTTGTGGTGTCCTACTTTACTAATTAAGTTACTAGCAGTCAACAAAATAAACTTTAATATCAATTCAGGGAATTTGGAGCAAGACTGGATGGACTACTTTCAATTAGATAACAAATATGCATTCTTATGAAAGACTCATTCTGAGGTTAAATTACACAATGGAATATTTTAAATTTGGGACATAATAACAACTCTGCCTCAACATCCTCTGAATACATGTAATATAACCATTTTTCAGCAAGAAAGATGAATAGAAGGTCAAGTAGAAGACCTGGGGTCTGCCTGTTTTCTCTGTGTAGACGAACCCCATGTTTCCTTTGAAAAGTCAGTCAGCTGTGGGGTTCTTCCTGTAAAGGTCTTCCTATCTGTGCATATGCATGATTTAGGCAGAAACAAATTCTGTTTTTTTTTCCCCAGAGGATTTTTGTTTTGCTGAAAATTTAAATTTTCAGGAGAAATATCTAATTTCCCCTTTTCAGGGTTCATAGGACATAGGAATTTTTTTGACTCAAAAATAAATTTAAGATTTTGCGGAGCAGATTATTCAACAAAGTGTTCTTGGGAATATTATGTTCCATTGCTCCATACGGGACAGCAATTACTTCTATGGTGCACTATATCCAGAAAAACAGACTACAAGGAACGGCAGTAATAGTCCAATAGCCAAAGATTGTTGCAGAGTAAGGAAAATGAAAGCAGGTAGCGACAGCACACTTCAGAAATGGTACTGAATTTATGTGCTGGGTGCTAACTACTTGCTTAATATGTACCAACACTGAACAATACTAGACTTTTCAGTTTGCTTTGTTTTCTCTTATGGTGAAAACTAGACAATTTTCCTCAGAAGGATTCAAATTAATTTTGAACTTCTTTAAAACAAAAGAAATAGACTAGGTTAGATTTACTGTAAAAGTGTGGTCTAAAATTATTCTTGTGACACTTTCTGAACCCTTACTATTCTGCACTGATTTTATGGTACAGTATAGTCTCTATCTTCTTTTCCTCTCCACTACCTCTTAGTTTCTCTCTGTTCCACCAAGAGACTTAAATTAGCAGTTTCCCTTTCCCCTGGAAATTATTAAGTTCATCACTTCCTGCTAACATTGCCTCTCTTTCACAGCTTGCAACTACATTTGCTGTCATTTACTGTGAAAAATAGTTAAACTCTGAACAACTATCCTCAACATTCAGCTTTAGAATTTGCTACTTGTGTTTTGGAGAAGGACCTGTACTACAGAAACCTTGCTGATTTTTTTCATCACTTTTATGTTTTGCATCTTCTGCACAAGAAAAAGCCCCACACGTCAATATCATTCTTAATTTGAAACATTATTACTCACCTATTTAAAGTTTAAACATCTGCTGAATGTTTGCTAAATCAGGAATTGACTATATTGTGTTTATTCAATAAAAAATGAAATTGTTCTTGACATTTAACCAAATAAAACTCTCTGATTTGATTTTGCAGAGTAGTTTTGCCTCTGGTTGTTTCAAAAAAAAAAAAGCGAGAATTTTACAAGATGATCCTCAGTATATCATCTTGACAATTCTGGTGTAATTTTGATCAAAAATAGTCTATACCTTAAATTCACTATGTAAACTTGAAAGTTCTCAAGTACTTTTGAAGAAAAGCTGTCACAAAACATGGAATATGAACTCCATCATTCAACACTGTAAGCTATGTGAACAAAAGCGATTCTTAAATAAAAATAATTTCTTACTGTTATATCAATATGTTAATGTTGCTGGATCTGCTCTTTTTTTCTGTCTTTTTTTTAGTGTGAAACTTCCTAGTAGGAAATCATACTTTAAAGGAAAGACAAGGTTTCTCCTGTACTAGCACTAAACAGGGGGAAAAAAAGACAGTAACGTCAAACCCAGAATAATGTTCACAAACACCATAATACACAGTAGAGTCACAGAAATAAGTTTCTTTATGAGGAGCTATTTTTCTGGGCTTATATAGATAGATAGATACACAGATACAAACATATTATGTTTTCAGTTTTGTTGTACTATTTCTGTGCACTTTGATACAAAAAAATCTGAAGTGTAAATTTCCAATGATACTGAAATCTTATTTTTATTACATTTATAATAAAAGACCCAGCTGATGGACTACAAGTCAAAAGCTGTATCCACATATTACCTTGGAAGAATCATGCCTCCCTTAGACTTACTCAGACTTCAAGGAAGTGAACAAACTTTTATTCCCTCCGAGATATTCTTAGGTCTGTAGGATGTTTTTTCTCTTTTGCACAAAGCGTTGCATTTAGGCTGACTAGTTTTCTTGGATGATTAAGAATGCACTCAAACTTCTGTTCCATAGACAGAGTATATTTGTTCCACTAATTCTGTGTGAAAACACATTTCACAAACAGTAACCAGACCTCAGTTCATAACTCTTGAACTGAGACTATCTAGTAACTTTACATGGGCTTAAAATAAATAAAAATTTTGGTTCATTTTAATGTAAAAAACCAAATTTCATATGAGGTGTTCTGCCAACTAATGGAAGTCATAATATTAGCACTTGTAACGACATTGTAAAATGTAGTCACTTATTTCTGATTCTAGGAAACAATACTGAACTGAGATACTTATAAAAAAAGTCTTTAATTTTATGATCTGTAATTGCATAAGAAAATATAAAAAATAGAATCATCTAGGTTGGAAGGGACCTTTAAGATCGAGTCCAACCATCAACCTAACACTGCCAAACCCACCACTAAACCATGTCCCTCAGCACCACCTATACCTGTCTTTTAAATACCTCCAGGGCTGGTGACTCAGCCACTTCCCTGGGCAGCCTGTTCCAATGTTTGACAACCTTTCCAGTGAAGAAATTTTTCTTAATATAAGAAAAATTTGTATATACACTAGAAAGTATATATGTACACTAGAGCATATATATACACACTGGAGTCTACTAACGTTAAGGATAAGTTAAACACTCTACATGACATGAGGATATTTGCAATGTAAGATGTTGTAAGATGTTATAAGATAATGTAAAAATCTCCCAAATGTTGTGTCAAAAAACATAGCTTTGTGAGCCATATCACAAGGGGAACTGTATTAACCTTTAGAAGTACAAGTATTGTGTAGTCATTTAACCACGTGATTTGTATGTCTCATGAAGCTAAAAGCTTGCTCAACAGTTCTGCAAGTACTTTGCAAGTACCCACAAGCACATTTTCCAACTGGGGAAAGTGTCCTCAACAAAAGCAAGGCAGGAAGTAAAGGAACAAGGGTAGCATGAGTGTTGCATCTGCCTCCATTACATATTTTATCTCTCCTTTGTGGGTGAAGATAGTAAGACTCTGCTTTTTAATTTATTTAAATATGAACTATACGCAGATAGGGTTAATTGAGACATATGTCTGCTACACTGACTACATTTTATGACTTAGACCAATAGCTAAAATCACGTATTGATCCCAAATCCTGAACTAAATCCCTGAAGACAGAACGTCTAAGGGAAGAGGTGGTGATAATACAGACAGTTTTAACTTTACTTTCAGAAGGAAGCTTGTGCAGATAGAGTATGTTTGAAAAGCAAGGGGAGGTGGCCAGGTGCCACTCTGTGAAGACTCAGCTTGTTCCCTTAGGGGTTCCCATAGGTTGTGTCTCCAGGACAGCGCAGCCAGGGAAGTCAGCAACATCCACCTGCAGGCGAACCCCAGTGCAATGCAGACTGCAATCTGGGAACTGAAAGGTGTAATTGATATCTACACCAACTTCAAGTATTTTTGACCTACCGCCTCAAGCGAAATGGGATTTGCCTCAAGTTTCTGTGGTGATTGCACCCAAAGCTGTATTTCTCCTGTCTCATCACACCTTCCTCACAAAGTGTCCATTTTTACTGCTCCCTCCAGCTGAGCTCGTGTGCATGCTATCTGCGTGATTAAGCACAGGAAAGTTAAACACATTCTGAACTTTCACACTCATTATTATTTGTTGTACAAATTCTTGGCGTGTTATCTAGGGTTAGGTTTAGACTGCCAACTGCATCGGATAACAACATGAAAAGATATTTGGATTTAGCTAAAGAGTTACTACTCCACTTACTCATTGCATAGTCATTGCAGTTTATACACTTTAAATTAAAACCTGCATTGGCAAAGTTCTAGCTTAAAAATTACCTTCTAGTTAAAAATTACCTTCTAGTTACATTAGCCCTTCCTGATATATCTCAAAGACCGTTTGTAACACTCAGAATGACCACTCTGCCTTTACTGTGCTTCACACTCTCTGCTCTATCAGCTTCTATACTTCCATCACTTTTTCCCGTAGTCTCAATAGCAGCTGTTGCCAGGGTTAAAACTGCAACACTTTTTGCTGTACTCCATATGTTCTGAACACTGATGCACACTCTATTCCCCTTCATTTATTTAAGTTCAGGATCTTTATCACTGCTATTGGTGTAGAGTGCTCTCAACGCTTGTATTCTTTCAAATCTTCATTTTGAATTTTTGTATCCTTGATTTCAACCTTATTCAAGAAATAACTTCCCATAACTTCCCCCCCCAGTAACAACTGGAATGGGTCTTCACTTTTGTAGAACAACTCGCTATTTCATTCTGAAAGTTCTAATTAAATTGTTTTGGGCAATGTTTTTAGATGTTATTGACTGGTTCCAGTAGAAGGAAGGATTTTCCATGTTGCACACACTTTTTCAGATGTTAACTCCTTACCATCATGTAAGAGGAGGAAAAATCCTATCTTGCAGATTTTCATGGAATGGAAATCCACCTCCAGCCATTATCAAACACTTTTCCCACACTTTTTTTTAAAAAAAAAGTCTTAACTTTCTTTCTGTAATTATTTTCCTTTAAGTAAAATATAAAGAAAGTAAGAAGCTTCTCTCAAAAGCATGTCATCAATGAACTGATTTGCTCGAATATGGCTTTCTAATGCTACCTTGTTTGCCATATCATTCTTATTCACTATTCATGGAGGATATCAGTTCAGTTCTAATGCATCCGTTCCTTGCTTATCCATTTTTTTCATACCATTCCTCAACTCCATCTCCATTGCTGAAATCTAGTATTTCAACATCTAGTTGACACTGTTTGTTTCTTCGTTTATCTTCCTATTATAGTTCTTTCATTTATTCCCCACCCCGCCATCCCACCCNCAGTGTACTAGTCCTACAGAATGCAGATGGCTAATTTCATCTGCTGTCAGTATTTTTAAGAATAAAATACTCACCACCTGCCTCAGTGTGGGGAACCTTGATCTGACGAGATTTGAAAAGGACCTGGCAAAGGGACTGTGAGAAGGAATTGAGAGGATACAGCAGAAGCAGAATTGCTCAAAGAAGTTGTGGAGGCCCCATCCCTGGAGGTGTTCAAGGCCAGGCTGGATGGGGCTTGGAGCAATCTGGTCTAGCGGGAGGTGTCCCTGCCCACAGCAGGGGAGTTGGGACTAGGTGATCTTCAAGGTCCCTTCCAACCTAAACCATTCTATGATTCTATAACTCTAAGTCTTGTGCCTTGTGCAGGCTCTCATATGTCTTGCCACCCATCCAGCCAGAGGGAGAGGGGATTTTATTGGCTCTGTACTCTCCTCCAAAGTAATGCAGCAGCTGCTGGGATGCTCTGTGGTTTTTGTTGTCTGTGGTTTCTGCAACCTCCATGCCTGTAGTATTATTACGGGAGCAGTGTGTACCCGAGAGGCCAAGAAGGAATTATTCTCTTTAGGCGATACAAAGGCTGCATAGGTCTTTTCTCACCTTACCACCTCAGCTGGTCACAAGTAAGTTACTAAATTTAGGGCTTCAACTACTAAATAGAACATTTCCTTGAAAGTTTTAACTCCACAATTTTATTTTTTCAGGGAGGAATGTAAAATCACAAGATCAGCTCCTAAATACAGAGGGACATAGTACGTCACGAGAGACATAGGCTGCAATAATCCCCCTTGCAGGATGTGGTTTGTGCTAAGCCAAAGGAGAGCCACTCAGGCATGCGGATTGCAGGTACTGTCTATAACTACATTGAATTAATGTGATACTTCAAACCCATTTTCCAGATTTTCTACATCCAGGGCAGTCTAATCTACCTAACTGTAATATCTATCTATAATCAATCTGTCATCTGGTATCTAGCTATAATACACTATTGCCTAGACAGATATTGCAAAAAAAGCCCCAAGCAATACATTTTGATTTACTTATGGATTGCATCAAATCTCCAAGTAAAATTTAAAAAATCACAGTAGTCTCCTCAGATCCCAGTCTCACCATCTAAACTTGATATTGTGATTCATGCTCAAATACTAGTATTTAGCACTGGAATCCATAGTATGGCAATTCATGTTCAAATATGTCCTCACTTTGCCATTCTTACCTCTTGAAGGGTGCTTAATAGCTATTTCAATATTCACAAAGACTAAATTTTTATGATTCTACAGCAAGTAGCCCATTGCTACTCTGACAGCTGGTGGCTCCTCAGTCAAAATGTGCCCAAACACAGTGCTGCTGTATTTTAAAAAATACTCCTGTAAACCACTGTTATTAAACATTTATGGAATTAAACCCTTTGGAGTTACTTGCATTTCACTGCTGAAATGAAAGCCAACATAATTTGAATTGATGATTTAAACCATTGTCTTTACATTCAAAGTAATTTTTGTTGTGCATTTCACTTTTTCAGTTGATGACAAAGGACATTAAGTAAAGAAAAGTCTCATCTACATTTACTGGGAAGCAACCTTGTGTTCTATTTAGACTTATTTTGCTCACTGTTAGAATGGGAATTGAAAAATAAAGTTAGATCAATTTATTCTTGAATAATACTGAGTAACTGTGAGTTTCACGATGCAAACACATTGAAAATAAATATATTCCATCTTTAAGAGACTGTTTAATTACCCAAATTCAAATAAAAAAGAACCCATTCTTCAATTTTATACATCATAATACGTTTTTTTAGACAATCCCTTTCAAATTACTTTTGTCTTCTACAATGATAGAAGAAAAAAATTATATAGAGGATAGTTCAATTGAAAGGAAAGTAAGTTTTCAGCTAAAAATGAAGTGCTGGAAGCTGAGTTGAAGCAATTTCCAGTTTTAAATATAAGCTAACCAACAATTCCCAGAAAAAAATTCCCAGAGTACCTAATTCTTGGAGAAGGAAGTAACAACATCTCTTTCATGAGAATAGTCTGCCAAGAAACCTATAAATTCTGATGATTTTAGGCAGGAAAGATAAGATAATTTTCAAAATCTGACAGTTATTACCGGACTTGTTAGCAATGTCATTTGCCTGTAGGTTAAGCTGCTGGCAGATGTTCCTCAGTAACTGGGCTATAAAACAGCAGGAAACTACTGCTTGATTTGAAAATAAAAATGTAAATAGGAGTTTTTAATCACTGTCTTTGGGAATATATTTATTATTTAGCTGTTATTAGTTCCAGTGCCTTGTCACAGTGCAGTACCTCTAACTATTAGAGAGGTTAATATGATACTTTTACCAAGTTTGCTGTTGGCAGAGAAGCATTTCTTTTAGATGCTGTAAGCATATCTAGAAATGTTAGAGGCAGTGCAAACTACTTAGAATAAGAAGCAGATTTTATACAATTTTTTATGAGCAGCCCCAGCAAAGTTCAACTTATTGATGTACAAAAGTCAAAATATTACTGTTTCTGTAGGTCTCTACTTTTTTTGGTGAAGGATAAGCCTTTATGTGTGTAAATATTAGAATTTACATCCCCAAAACTCATTCATCCTAAAGTTTCAAATAGTCCCTTTGTTTGCATTCCCAAACTTAAGCAACTTTGCAGAATTTAGCCTGCACATATGTCATGGAGAGTTTCATGTACCTTTTTGTCCTGTACCTTTGTTAGTCGTGTACCATGTTTTAATGCACAGATTTTGTGATGCTAACTTATATGCTGTCTTCATCTAACAAGTGTTTTTGGAAATAAAAGGTGCAGCTGGGATTTTGCATTTCCACAGCAATTACCCTTTTATTTATGTGGAGTATCAAAGTAGACAGAGTATTCTTGTCCACTGACCATAACACCACTGACAACTGATGGTAACATTACAATGCCGTGGGATGACAGAGGTGAAACATCAGCAAAAAAAAAATACATTTTGCCAGTGGATTTGTATACATGTAGACATGTGCGTCAGGCCCTTATCCATTTCGCATCAGCTTGTCACATAAATCTGTGGCATTGACCCCGCTGGAAGCACCATTCTGATTTGCAGATGCAGACACGGCTTGCTAAACTCTGCTACGACTTGCCTGAGGGACAGATGGAAGAATGCAGATGCCACCTGAGCGGTCCTCAAGAAGGTATAAATAAATCTTAGATCGAACGCTATCTTATCATTAATTTATTTATGAGTAAATGCAAACTACAGGCAGGCTTCCCCATACCTAGTATGTGGAGCTCATGGTGAAACCTACCATAGCTTCTGTCTCCTGGCAGTTTCTGTTCTAAGTCCTTTTAGTTGGGTAAAAAAAATCGTGGTAATCAGTGTACAGCACACCCACCGAGAGACTGGCTCTATATCACTGTTATCTTGTCTGAGGTAAGACATGCTAGAAGAGTTTGAGTTATGTGCGCACTACAGTTACTATAAGCAACACATTCATATTTATAAACTATTAGTGGTAGCAGCAGCTTCACCACAGCAAAAGCATTTTTGCTCAAGAATGCATCTAGAATCCTAGACGGTACAGATGAGGCCAGAATTTGAGTACTGCGTGAGTCTGAATTACTGTTTTCCTTGTGAATGAAGAGAGCACCACAGCACGAAGCAGTGTGTTTGACCTCGTGGCCTCAGGAGCTTTTCTGATTCCTACTCCAAAATCTTTGTCTAATCCCTTTGTTTTTCAGGTTTTCTTCAGCATAAGGTTTTAGAAATACATAATTCCTATGTTATATACATACAGGATACATTATATAAACCTCTTTCTAAATACTGTCAGGAACAGCCTCCTGGCAGAGGAAAATGCGTAGTTATTTGTGTGCTCTGAAGAGCTGTTCAACAGAGCTGCTGGTTCAGAAGGCAGCTCAAGACAAGAATTGGTTGCAGCAAATCTGGAACTGATAATTTAGAATGTCAAGCTCGAGAAATTTTCTCTGTGAAAGGTGGTTTAAAATGAATTAACAAGAAAATTTCATTACCACTCATGAAGGGGAATGGCACTGTTGGCAAACTTCTGGGCCTCATTATTACAAACGTGGAAGAAGAAGTCAGGGCTTTCCTTTAGGAATTAGCTATTAAACCCATCATCTGTAGACTACAGAACATAGTCAAATGAGTAATAGTGAATTGGCAAAAAAACTGGAGGAAATCCAAGGCACCAATGGCTTTCTCTCAAATTGTCAAGACAGTTGAAGTGGAATTTTACAAAGGTCTGCCTGGGTCTTTTTCTCTTCAATATTTTCATCTATAGCTTGGATGGATGGAAAAAAAGGAAACGCATGCAGAAGAAACAAAGCTGGGAGGAACTGTTAATTTTCTGGAGAACAGGATCTGCATAAGATATATGAATTAAATGAACTTTGATCCACAAAATTACTTTTGATAAAAATAATTATAGAGTGCTACGTGTTGTATGGAAAATCAGATGCACAGACACTAAATTAAAACTTGGGTAGACAGCCACATTGCAGATGAAAAGGTTCGTGGGTTTGAGCGGAACAAAGTCCTTGAATATAAGTCAACAATGTTGTGCTGCCGTAAGAAAGACTAACCTCAGATTCATAAAAATATTTCCTTGTATGACAAAAAGCCGAGAGCTGAACGGTTCCATTCAGCTTGTCTCTGCTAAAGCATGGGACACTGTGTTTGCTTTCCAGTGAATAAAAAGGCACAGAAATCTGAGAGAATCCATGGGAAGGCAGTAAGACATGAGAAAATTAGAAAACATGAAGAGTTTTCAAGGCCACAAAAACAAAGGAGACTGAGAGGACATCTGACAGTTCTGATTTTGAAATGTCTTATGAAAAGCAAATTTTTTCTTGATACCTTGCTTTTTACATATTGGTTAAAAAAAAGATGTTCTATGATGTGTAACCAGAAAGCACTTGTGCATGGAACCATATCTGCTGCCCTCCTTAAGTACTCCAGAGTACCCCCATTGTCTAAGTATTCCCTCTCTAAGGGCCTTCAGTTTATAGCCACCTCACAGTCAGTAATCTAAATACAAATCAAACACAATATAAACAAACAAAAAAAACACTTAAGTGCTGTCCAAGGAGAAAGTAAACTAGAATATTGATTTGAAAATTAGATAGACACTCCCTGGATTGGGTAAACAGAAGTTCTCTCAGGTCTCTCTGTCTCTTCTGTGCTAAATACAATGACTCTCTTCTGCTCCTGTTGCTCGGGCTCTGCCTCAGAACAGACTAGCTAATGTTGGTGTTCTGGAGACCCGTACACAATCACACCACTTTCCAGGTCTTTGATTCTTCCATGGCTGTTTACGGGATTCTGCTGTAACCAGAGCGATTCATTATGGAACAGGTTGCCCAGAGCAGCTGTGGCTGCCCCACCCCTGGAGGTGTTCAAGGCCAGGCTGGAGGGGGCTTGGAGCAACCTGGGCTGGGGGGAGGTGTCCCTGCCCATGGCAGGGGGGTTGGAACTGGATGATCTTCAAGGTCCCTTCCAACCCAAACTGTTCTACGATTCTATGATGATGGACTAAGCTAAACCAGCTTAGTAAGTTTGGTACAGTACCTTTTCGTGCGCTGGCTGTCACCTTGCTATTCCAGCTCTGTACAAAAAACTTCCCTCTTTTAAGGGGAAAGAAGAGAGTAACCCCCTTTCAAGGTATCTTGTTTCCAGCTGAAAATTCAGCAGGAATTTGGGTTTTCAGACTACTTCTGTCAATGATTTTATGTCAGAAAGAATAGCATTCCTAATGCATGCATAGTAGGTAATTGTCACAGTTAAACAGAAAACATTTTGCAGCATTTTTGACAGAGCTAAATGTGTGGATCGATGTGGGTATTATATTTGTTGCATCTAGATGTGAAGTGGTAAGAACAAAAAGAAGGAGAAAAAATCTCAGGGGGGGATTTAGACAGAATGAACAAGGTATTTCATGCTTTATATAATCATCTGAATACAAAGTTGTGCTGACTTTTCTGTTAGATTTGGGTGGCTATTCTAGGCACAGCAACTGTCATGGGACGCTGCACACAAACTTTGCCAGACCATGACAGCATTTAGGCCGCTCTTTCCTGCATTCCAGCTCTGTTCTTTAACCAGAGAAACCACAAGTAACTTTTTCTAACATTCTCCTTGAATGATCATCCATCACTGCATGGAAATGTTTGAAACCTTTCTTGCAGGTTTCATGCGGGTTCATTTTGGGCCTACTGGGCAAGAGAAGAGTGAAGACCAATACATTCCCATGCAGAATGTGTGGGAACTGAGCCGCTTCTAGAATGGGAAGCGGAAAGACAGGAAAGGATTCTTTAATACTTGGAAAAATAACAGAAGAGACAGAGAAAGTAAGGAACAGAGTAAAGTTAGTAAGGAGACGTCCTTATTTGCTGGAATAAGTTTTTCTTCTTTCTTCTTTTAAGTGTTTGTTATTCTCAGTCACCTTGACTCCCCCTTTCCCTTCTTTCCCTCCCCTCCCTTGCTGCCTCCCACCCCTTCCTCCCCAAAGCAAAAGGAAATTGGGCTTTATCAGGAGACAAACTTTGGTAAAGTCATTCTCATGACTCGATAAAGGATTGCATACTGGTGGTAGGGACTGAGTTGCAGAAACTGTGTCCAACTCCGCACCCAAAAGATAACAGAAAACAGAATCAATTGTCAGGGGGTTGGTTAGAATTGGTGGATGTTAGGAGAGCAACAAGAGTAGGTCTAATTACTGGCAAGTCCGTGAAAAGAGAAATTGCAATAACAAAGGAGAAAAGTAAAGCAAAAAGAAACACGGTCAGAGTCTGTGGTTTCCCTGCAGTGACTGTTCATGTTGTTACTTCAGCAGCCTCTCGTCCTGTTGAGAAAATTACTGCATATTCCAGAAATGTGCACACATTATGTAATACTGCAGAATATCGTACTGACTCAATAACTTCTTCACTGTTTTCCTCACAGCCTTCCCCTTCACTCTCTGGTGTTCTTTTAGGTTCTGTTGGTTCTGTTAACAGCGTGAAAAAGAAATAATTGCTACAGTGCTAAGCATCCTCTTTTCCCCTCAAGCTCCAAGGCAGCTGAAGGTACAAAGGCCCCTTACAGAATAAAATCCAGAGTGATTCCAGGAAAGCAACAGTTTCCTAGTTGCTTTAGTTTTGTTTCTGTGGATTGCAAAGACATCAGCATGCAAGTTAAAAATAATTTAGCAAAGAATTATGTTGTGAGCAGTTGAACTATCATTACTTACTGAGGTTTAAATAAAGAATTTTCTTTAATCAAGTCTCCTTTTGCACTTCATTAGTTCAAATTTTCTTGTTTTAAAGTTTGAATGTGAAGGTCTCCTAGTCCTGAAATGTTCATCATTCTACATCCAAAGTTATTTTGACACTGAACGTTTGTTGGCTTTACTTTAAAAAGCTCTTGCCTGAGAGCATGCAAAACTGTCATGGTCTTATTATAACAAACACAGCTCAACATTTTAAAGTTTTGAATGAAAATGTTCACCAAGTTAAAAAATTTTAAGTACTTCGGACATTTGCAGCAAAGGGGAAAAAGGGAAGAAGTAAGGAGGACATTTAAGTCAATGTTAATTTTAATTTTTATTTTTTTACAATTGCCACAATTTTTCTTCTGAAGTGTACTGAGAGTTATGCTCAGCGAAAATTACATATTGGATTAAGATTTAAATGACTGCATTTTGTCTCTAAATATAATGGATGAAGTTTTGGGAAATCATATGTTTTCTATACAAACCTTTTGATCACAGAATTGTAAAATTCTATCTTCTTTAAAATGTTTGAAATTTAGATCTTCTGGGAGTTAAAGTAATGCTTGATTTTCTTTTCATTTTCAAAAGAAAATGATGTCAGCACTTTATAGATACCAACATTCTGATAATATTTATTGAAAGAATTTTAAGCCAGTATTTTAATATGATTATTTTCTCACCATTTTCTTCATGGATCTTTTTTCCTTCTGACTTTGAATATAGCGGGGCCTTACTTCAGATGTGAATGCAAGAATACAATAATGGCAAAACAGAATGGTGTCTCTTCCCTTCTCACCGTTCTTGAGTGTCTCCCCAGTCCTGCTCTTGGCATTACCTCGGAGTAACAAATCAGACAGGGGTTTCCTCCGCCCCAACACATAAGAGTTTGTTATCAGAAGAACATTTGTTCCCTCATGGCATAAAACTCCAGTTCATCAGTTCTGATCCCAAAAAATTGTCATTCACCCCCACCAGCCGTGCTTGCGTATTTTCATACCTGCTTTTTGCTGGGCTGGGGCCAGTGAGTTGTACTGTGATATATCAAGGTTACCCCGTTACCCTGACAGGTTAAAGTGACCTTTCTTTTCGTTAATAAGGAAAGTAAAAGCATTACTTTGCTGCTATGTTGTTACATTGTCGTCTGGGATGCTTGCTAAGTTAAGTTACAATATCCTAATAGAACGCTATGTATTACACCTTTTGTGCTATGTAATACTATCACAAGGATTAATATAATGTTTTACTACCATGAGTTATGGAGCTGATAAACTTCTTCTTACACTGGTTCATATATTGAGTTATCTTTATCTTTTTGATATATTCTTCATTTCCTAACTATGTCATAAAAATATGATTGAGGAATTGTCGCTTGGGAGCTTCCATATCATGCTTCTGAACACTAGCCCTGCAAGAATACATGAAATAATTGCTTTATTTTTAGTAATAACTGTAACACACACACATCTTTTTTTCTTTCAGAAATAACTTTAGCCTGACTAGGCAGGAAAAAACTTAGCAGAGTGACAAGTTGTACTGAACTTACACGTAGACAACTGAAGAAAAAGTGATGTGATGGCTCATTCTTCTTTGAGAGGAGTTGCCTATGTCTGCATTTAGAGCACAGTCTTTTAGTTCCCCGAGTGTTTCTCAGGATACCTGAACTTGAGAGAAACTGAGGGATGTCCACCATGGCTATGGCCATTTAACAAGTCATGAAGAGAAGATAGGATTTGTACCTGTCCCTGTATATATGACTGCAGCAAAAATTACTTGGTTGCAGCATGTGTTTGAAGGTATAACAGCAGTTGCATGTAGATACAGGTAATACCTCTCAAAAAACAGTGCCTTGGTATAGTGGAAAGAAGTTTTAGTTTGATCATGGTCTGACAACTACAGGTTCCCGATGACCAAAAAAAAAAAAAAAAAAAGCGCCAATTAAAATCCACATTTCAGCATATCAAAAGAGCTGAAAACAAATGGTATGACATGTAAAACTGACATCCAGAAATTATCAATGCATGCTCAAATGCATAGTGAAGTAAGACCAAGAAATCTAATGCTATAATTTGATTTGCATGTTTCTTAAAACTCATCCTTAGGCTACTCAAGGTTTGCATACTGTTTTCCTAGTTAAACAGGTTTCATTTAGTATCAGCCTAGTTGACTGTTGATCGGGCAAACCACAACAACAAAACGCCTGTTTATCAGACATGGATGTGGTTTGCCTGGGAATGTGTGTCTTGAACCTGAGTGATAAAATTTATGAATGTTTTGTTATTACTTCTTTACCTGTAAGACATCATAGAAGACATGACTAGTTCATCTTTTGCAATCAAAATGGGAACAGTAGAGAAGATTAATTTCTATAGTTCTATTTTTAATTATTCTATGCATTCAGCAATTCAGTGTGCTGCTTTCAAAATACATAGTTTGTAACAAAAAAAAAATATTTTCTTCATGTCTGAGGAAATCTTAGATCAAATCTCAAAATACAGCAAAAGAATACTTTTCCTCTTGCAAATTAATCTTTCAGAGGTTTATGTTCTTTGTTGTACAAGAAGTAAATTTCTCAACAAGCAGGCAAATCAAATTATTATCTGCGTTTTAGATATTATTATTTAGACATTATTTCTTTATGAAGCAATTATTTCTGTTGTTCTCTGTAACAGCTACAAAGGTTTATGTTCAAGTTGTTTTGTATTGTTTTGATAAATAGGGATTTTTTTACACCCATCATATATGTTTTAAATGTCAATGATCTTATCCATGAAACTGAGAGAAAATATTTCCTATAAGAAATACTGTACTGCATAAGCAGAAACAATCTGACCACCATCCTTTCACAGTTAAGAGCTGTAATTTCAATATTGATGTGGACAACCGCTTCCACCACTATAACACAAAACAGCTTCTTAATACATACAATATTAGTTTGATTATCCAAATAAACACTGAAGCATATCTGTATTTCCTTTCAGGCTGTTAATTTACTGAAAGGTTTTTTGTGCCTATTGAACGTTCAACTTAACTGTTTAAATATCACTATTTGCTGAAGGGAGTTACTTGGGAGAATGATGCTGAACCTGACAAGAGCAGATGTCTACTTATATGCTCAACCAACCTCAACTAAAATTCACTTTCAGTAATGAATACTTCTAATCAGCTGCATACACATAATAAAGGGACCAAGAGCTATTCACAGGAAAAATGCCCCAATAACCTGTGAAGTGTTTGGAAAAATCATAAGGTACTAATAAGTCACAGACTGTAAAAGACAAAATTCTCAAGTTCTCCGGATGAATGATTCAGATAGCTTTTTCTTTTTTGCTCTTCCTGCTTCTTCTCTTGTATGCTTTATGAAATGTGTTTAAGAAAGACACAGATGAAGAAGGTTTGCAGATTAGACACCAATAACTGAAGAGAGTAATAAAAATCTAAGTACAAACATTTCATCACTGTTTCAATGACCCTGATTAAACATGAAGTAGCTTTTTCAATTAAAGGTTTTAACAGATATAATTCTTAAATTGGAAGTCCAAATCCAAGGAAATGATTCAGCAAGTATTTTTAAATTATTATTTATTTATTTTAATTGTGCAACACTTTCTACTTGTCCAGTCCTAGATTTACTGCTTTGCTTAACATTGTAAGCCAAATTTTGGATATTTCAGCGATCCAATTGGCAATGATACAGACATCAGAATTGTTTACAACTTTAAAATTATTCACAGCAGGACTGATTTTTATGTACCCTACTGAAATCCTGCCCACAGGAAAATCAAAATTTCCACTACCTGTACAAAGATTGTCCAGCAGTCAAGATTGTCACTATTGCCACTGTGAAGGGAGACAGCTCAGTATTAGCAAACGTTACTGAGTTTGTCTTGAACATTTTTGTTCCATTTTATGTATGTTTCAAAAGGTTTAATTCTGCATCATTGCTTAAATCAATGTCAAGGCCCTGAGTGCATCCCCCTTCCTGGAGTTTTGTGCATGGCTTCAAGCATTATCATTACCTTACGACTATAATTGTATGTAGTAAATACAAACAGATTGCTGTCATTTAATACCAGAATCTTTAAAACAGAATCAGAGGTAGAGGTTGGAAGGGACCTCTGCAGATCAAAGCAAGTTCACCTAGAGCAGCTTGCAGAGGAATGCAGCCGGGTGGGTTTGGAATATGTCCAGAGAAGGAGACTCCATCACCTCTCGGGGGAGCCTGTTCCAGTGCTCCGTCAACCTCAAAGTAAACAGGTTTTCCCTCATGTTCAGATGGAATTTCCTGTGTTTCAGTTTGTGCCCATTGCCCCTTGTCTTGTCACTGGGCACCACTGAAAAGAGTCTGGCTCCATCCTCTTGACACCCGCCCTTTGGATACTGATAACTGAAGAGATCCCCTCTCAGTCTTCTCTTCCAGGCTAAACAGACCCAGGTCTCTCAGCCTTTCCTCATCAGAGAGATGGTCCCTTCCCTTGATCAGCTTTGTAGCCTCCGCTGGACTCTCTCCAGTAGTTCCCTGACTTTCTTGAACTGGGGAGCCCAGAACTGAACATAGTACTCCAGATGTGGCCTCACCAGGGCAGGCTAGAGCAGGAGGATGACCTCCCTGGACCTGCTTGCAACACTGTTCTTGATGCACCCCAGGAAACCATTGGCCTTCTTGGCTACAAGGTCACATTTCTGGCTCGTGGTCAACTTGCTGTCCACCAGGACTCCCAGGTCCCGCTCTGCAGAGAAAATGTGGCAAATCAGGATAAACTAAAATTTCCATAATCTAATGCCTTTCAGCTGCTAATATAAGAAAAATCATAACATTTCAATTAGTTCAGTTGTAACAACAGATTTTTTTAAAAGTAGTTCTCTGCAGTATCATTAAATGAAATCAATGTTCCTGTTTGGTTATAAGGAGCGTAAACAGGAAACTTTCTCACTGCAAATTAAGGTTTTGGCTTTAGCTTAGTCACTTATTTTCAAAATACCTAGTAGAGCAAGAATCACATCTCACTTCATCTGTGTTCCACAAAAGCAATGTATCCTCAGTGGCCAGTCTGACCCAAACCATGACACCTTGCAAAAAACTGTGCCCTTCTTCATCTGCTTGAAACATCAACCAAATTGCCTCCTTTGAAATAGCAGACAGGTAACTGAGTTATTAAAAGCACTTTAGGATCTTCAAATGATGATGCCTCCTGTGTGCCATGCGGCATTCCTTGCTTTTTACCCAAGATCCATGAAATCATAGAATCATAGAATGGTTTGGGTTGGAAAGGACCTTGAAGATCATACAGTTCCAGCCCCCCTGCCCTGAGCAGGGACACCTCCCACCAGCCCAGGTTGCTCCAAGCCCCCTCCAGCCTGGCCTTGAACACCTCCAGGGATGGGGCAGCCACAGCTGCTCTGGGCAACCTTGGCCAGGGGCTCACCACCCTCACAGTCAATAATTTCTTCCTAATACCTAACCTAAATCTCCCCTCTTTCAGTTTAAAACTGTTACCCCTTGTCCTATTGCTACAATCCCTGATCAAGAGTCCCTTCCCATCTTTCCTTTAGGTACTGGAAGGGACTATAAGGTCTCCCTGAATTCCATTAAGCAGACAATAGCTCAGGTGTAACTTCCAGATCAAATTCCTGCCTCTTCAGCAGTGTTCACCCTGCATTCACTGTGCACTCTGTGGCCATTTAGGAGCATGACTTCTATCCTGCCTTAGGGACCTCTCCTCTCCCACACCAACCCACAATCACATTTGACAAGTTTCTGATAAGGTCATGGAATTGTCACCTTTGTCCAACTCCCTTCCTCATGCTCCATTGCCAAGTGTTCTCAGACCTTTATAGAATAAACTGGTGGCCATTCTTCTGCACTTTAATAGGTCTGACCATTTGTTGGTAAAAATTAAATAAATAAGAGAAGCTTCTGTGCAGCATGACGGCTATGGAGGTGTAAATGCCTCTTAGCAGGGTCTTGTCCTCAAAGCAAGATAACAGGGAATGACACCAGCAGACTCCTTGTACTGTAATCTTGACTTTTCTCGTGATGTAATGTGCCTATCAGTGAAGCTGATGCAGAAAGTCTTGTGTTTCTGAGGGAAATCAAGGGAAGAGAGCCAGGAGTGCCAGATCAGTGTGGCTGAAGAGTCTGCAGGACAGGGAAAGGTGCCCTGGGCTGGTGATAATATTATTCTTCCATTACTTTTTCATAGAACTAACAACTTCTTTTCAATTACCCCTCTTTTTTTCCTCTTCACTGCCGTATTCCTTTAGGAAAGGTTGCAGGACAACTGCCTTAAAAAAAATAATAAATTGAATGGTTAAGCTCTTTTATTGTTTTTTCAAACCAATTCCTCATAAACACACTATTTGAAAGTGGCATTGACTCCCCCTCAGGAGGAATGACTTGCCTGTTCCAGATCAGATTAAACCCTTTAAGAGAATAAGCATGTAGCAATTTAGTCTGAGCAGCTCTTTGACCCCTCTGCCTTCCCCAGTGACGCTTCTGTTCCCCTGCACATACCGATCTGACTGACAGATATGTTTTTTTAAATGCTGTACCTCCTGGGCTGCAAAGCTTCCAGCATCTGCAATCACGTGCGCATTAGAGATCCTGTCCCCTGCCTGCATTTTTCTTTCTCTCTCCTTTATGTAGGATTTGGACCAGCAAATTCTCTTTTATAAAACGACAGCAACAACAACAAAGTATAGTTTTGAAAGGATTTCAGAACGGGAAATGCTTGTACCTGTTTCACAGCTGTTTTTTCATTTGTCAGTTTGTGTGATCCCCACACAAGTGCTTACAGCCAATTCTGCAGAAAATCTTCAGGGTAACATTTAAATAAAATACTTCCAACTTTTTTTTTTAGGGAGAAGGAGTGGCTACAGTTTGCATGTATATCAAGAGTTCTTACTGTGGTGATTTTTTCTGTAACTGGGAAACATAAAGCAAAAAGGAAGCAATGGAGCCTTTTTTTTTCAGAAGGAAATACAAATTCGCCAGAACATAAGGACAGGTGTAGAAAAGCATGGAAGAAATAAATGACATTCTCAATAGTATTGAATCTTTCGAATTCATATTTCTCTTAAGATGGGTAAAAGATCAGGTGTAGGGACCCTTCTCTGTTCAGAACCTAAGCATTCCTCAGGTGAAAATTGGAGTATCAATCCTTATTGCACATACAGAAAATACCTGTCTTCCAAATCAAACTTAAGACTGCTGATAGGGTTATTCTGTGGGGAATGTTGAGTTTCGTCATGGACCAGTGTCCTTTCGCCTTTGGCACAGCCTACAGTTAGAGCTAAAGCTGGGAGAAAAAGAAAGTCCAGACCTACAGTATGAGTGGGTCTGAAAAGAATTGGGCAAAAGAAACTGAGGGCAGCAAAAATTTCTCCCTGGAGATTTTTACTCAGTGGAAGGGCTGCCTTGTCCAAGGAACTGCCTAAGGTTAGGGCTGGGACAAAACAGAAAATCCAGAGCTTCAGCTGGAGCAGGGCTGGATAAGGACTGGCAGAGTCTTGCATGGAAGTTGCTACGGGCAAAAGAAAACACAGGACCCATACGGAGCTAGGAATCCGTTGTTAGTCTAATTAATCTTTTCACAGTCTAATAACTCAAATTGTCTAGCTAATACAGAAAAAACTTACTAATAACAAAGACAGTTCTAGTATCTGCCTCTTTTCTCTGTGGTTTAGCCCATCCATCCGGTGTCCCTCTGGCTCCAAAGGCTGACAGTTTCAATTTTCCTCAAGAAGACTTGGGGCCAGGGAGCTAGTAACAGTTTTCCACTTATTCTTTTGCGTTACACCAATCACAAATCGTATTCAAAATGAAGAGCGCTGCTTTTCATTTTCCCTAGGGAAAAAAACAACCCACAGACAATTTTAATGTGATAGCTCAGACTGTTTCCCACTACACTAATCTAACTTGACAAAATGTGGAGAAATATTTAAATGTTTTCTTGGGATCCTCTTATCTTTCCCATTAAGGTTATCTCTGCAATATCTACTGCAGTGATCATTCAATACACATATGCACAATAAATATAAGACTAGCATTAGAACTTATTGTAGGGGAAAGAGAGAGATTCAATGTCACATTTGAGAAGAAGGTTGTTTTTAAGAGTAGCCTTATGCAAAATTATCCCTCAGGAGAGCAGTAATTGGAAGCTCAGCTCTGTGAGCTTTCCTTATATTCACATATTTCCTCATTTCCCATGTTCACTGTTAAGAGCTGGTATGTAAGAGTGGGAAGAGAGTTTTGAGAAACATCATACCGCTGTGTTAAGTTGAGCCCTTTGTCTCATGCGGAGTAGTCTTTAGTGAAGAACACACAGAATGAAAAATACTTGACTAATTCCACGCCACGGTATCTGAACTCACCTTGGGTACTCTTATTCTGGGGGACTTTATGAAAAATTTATAACAGAGAATGTTTTGAAGTGCCTTCGGAAAAAAATGTCACAGCTTGTGTTGGGTTTGTGTGGCAAAGTTTTGGTAGTGGGGGTGCTGCATGGATGTCTTCTGTGAGAAGATGCCAGAAGCTGCCCCCATATAGGACACAGCCAGTTCTAGACAGCTCCAAGATGGACCCGCTACTGGCCAAAGCTGAGCCAAACAGAGGCAGTGATAACAAGGGGTAAAAACCACTGTGCAGCAGCAGCTGAGAGGAGTGAGGATATGTGGCAGAAACAACTTTGCTGACACCAAGATCAATGAAGGAGGAGGAGAGGAAGTGCTCCAGGCACTGGAGCAGATTTTCCCTTGTAGCCCGTGGTGAAGACCATGGTGAGGCAGGCTGTCCCCCTGCAGCCCATGGAGTCCACGGTGGAGCAGATATCCACCTGCAGCCCATGGAGGACCCCATGCCGGAGCAGGTGGATGTGCCCTGAATGAAGCTGTGACCCCATGGAGAGCCTGTGCTGGAGCAGACTCTTGGCAGGAACTGCAGCCCCATGGAGAGGAGCCCATGCTGGAGCAGGTTTGCTGGCAGGACTTGTGACCCCACGGGGCTCCCACACTGGAGCATTCTGTCCCTGAAGGACAGCACCCCGTGGAAGGGACCCACACTGGAGCAGATTGTGAAGAACTGCAGCCTGTGGAAAGGACTCACGTTGGAGAAGTTTGTGGAGGACTGTCTCCCATGGGAGGGACTTCACGCTGGAGCAGGGGAAGAGTGTGAGGAGTCCTCCATCTGTGGAGGAAGGGGCGGCAGAGGCAACGTGTAATGGACTGACCACAACCTCCATTCCCCATCCCCTGCGCCACTCGAGGTGAAGGAGGTAGAGAAACGGGGAGTGAATTTGAGCCTGGGAAGAAGGCACAAGTGGGAGGAAAGTGGTTTTAGATTTGTTCTTCTTTCTCATTATCTTGCTCTGATTTTGATTGGCCATAAATTAAATTGTCTTGCATCACTTCTGCCTTGAGAAGAGTACTAATTTTCACGATGGAAGATGTATTAAAGCATTTAAATTCTTCATGCATATCCTTTTGTGTGCAAATCCATACTTCTGGTAAATAAATTTTAGCATTTCTGAGCTGAAGACTTACTGATTTTTAGACTATCTGTCATGTCAAGGAGAGTGCACAGGGCCCTACATCCCTCAAATGCCGTCATACAATCCGATAGCAAAACATCCACCCAATACCGAACAGCCAACCTTTGACTCTCAGTAAGAGACCAAAAGCAATAACTGGAGGATATCTAAGGAAAATGGGAGACTTCAATGGCAATATTACAGTTCTGTCTGTCTGTCTGCAACTACAGTGACTCCGACGACATAGCAGTGAAACTGCCTGGTTCTTATTTCATAGAGACAAGTGGAGAACACTGTTTCTGCAATGCTATGGAAATGCTTATTTACTTCATAACACTTTTGAATGAGAAAAGCTGACTTCAGTTGCAGCAGGATGCACCTGCCTACCTTTTAATTTTTCCAGAAAGATAAACATAAAAGAGCTAGGTACAACAAAAGTTCATGGGATTAAAGTTTAGCTGCCTTTTGTTCCACTAGAGAGTTGGAAAGCATGAAGTACACAATCATCTTAATAAGTAGTTTGTTGGAGGGACACAGGCAAGGACTAGTTAAGAAATAACAAGAGCTTCCCGGGGCGAGCTAACGATGTGCTTAAAAAAAGAGAAAGAATACTCACAAAACCTTGAGAATAAAGAAAAACATACAACAAGCAAGTAAAAGATTTAAATACTGAATTTAAAAAGAAAAAAAAATGTACCCATGGTCCAAAGTGTTTTTGTTGGAAGAAGTAAACTTTTGTAATGATTCTGCTTTCAATATCACACAAAATAGCATAAAATTGAATAAATATGCTGTCTTTTCTCCTTTCTCTCTTTTTCCACATCCTTTGCTATCCTCTATGCCTAAAATCAACTGATATTGTTATTTCAATGTAATTTTGAGGTTTTGCTTTGTCTTCAGTTTTTGGCCTGCAGGTCAGTTCTCACCCTTTTTTCCTTCACGCTTTTCATCAGTGAAATCTCATACAGTTGCACTTCTACACTTTTGTTTCAACAGAAAATTTCTTCCTTTTTTTTTCTGGTTGGAATGTGAGGCACTGACTTATATCCCTTATTTCTTCAACACTGAACCACATCACCGGGTACAAAATTGCCTAGTAATGTGGTAACTATTTTTTCCTGGTTTACTATCTAAAAATGTAAAAAAAAAATAGTTCACATGGCTACACATTAAGCTTAAAGATTGGGAAATTTGTATTTGCCCAGTTCAACATGTGGAGCTTTCAGCTTACCTGAATGCTACTCTTCAGTTCACGTGAGCCAGGAAGGCTTTAAGAAGCCATAGAGCAGAGATAATCATACAGTGGATTTGTAGAGGTTTTGTCCTTCTGTGTTTCAGGTCATACGATGGACAAAATTTCATTGTACTACTGCCCAAGAAACAGAGTTTGAGTAGCTCCCTTGAGCATGTAATTTTTCTAGATGTAATCAGCTGCCATCAATCACTGCAATGACTCTTCCTTTCCAAGGCAGCGCACAGCAGACCCTACCAACAGAGTTGAATTGATTTGATATTGAATAAGATCCGGGCATACCGTGGTAAACTGTACTTGCAAGAAACCTCTGTACGTGGGAAAAACACCACCAACATACTGAGGATGGCTCTAATAAACACAAAGTTCACTGCCTCTTTGATTGTAAAGCATTAAAAGCTACAGACAATCACTGTGGCTGTGGACTCTCCTTTTATTACAGCACTTGACTGTAAGATTAGATCTAGCATCTTGTGCCCTGGTAGGTAGAGACTCAAGTGGATGCATTGATTTGTTTCTTCCAGACTGAAGGTGGCAATGCTTTTATAGAGAGAATTCCCAATAGTAGCTCAAAAAAAAAGCAATAGAAGTGTTAATGCTTGGTGGGCTGGAGGAAGGAGTGAAAATATGTAATGAAAGCAGAAAAAGTGGAAATACCGAAGTACCATGGTAGCGGTGGCACTGTCAGAACCTGTGGCTACCAGAAGCTGTAACGCAGACACAGACTAGAGGGAATTCTTCCCTCACACCTCTTGGGATTAACTCCAAGTGGGAATATCCTCATGTTTTCCTCAAAAAGCTATGCCATAGGGCTTCCTGTTTGCTAGTCCATTTAGTTACTCTGAGGGGATAACACAGGACTGAAAATTAAGCAGATATGAGCTAGCAGCAGGCAGAATACTGGTAAATAACTAAAAAGACAGAAAGTAGAAGACTACGAATGTGTGCAGCAGCAGAGAATCACATATATGTACGATTCAGTGGAAAATAAAGGCACTTTGGCTTGCACACAGCCCTGCAGAGTAAGGAAAAAGATAACGTGTTAATAACTTTTTTTTTTGACATTAGATAAAAAGAATGCATCCTAGTAATACAATGATGAAAATTTAAAATTTTGAAGTTCTGAGTAAAGCAGTTAAATGAAGTGGTTGTTCATTTTCTTAGTGCCCCACCCTTTTCTGATTCCATGCAAAGTGCTGCCCCAGCCCAAAATCCTCCACAAGTACTGCCCGAAAATGGTTGCTGAGCTGCTGAATTGGGTCAGTTATATATCAGCCACTGCTGCAACCTTCCAGCTCTCCCCCACCAGCAGGTCACAAAGCATCAAACACTCCTTGGAAGTATTTGCCTTGGAGCTAAGACCACGACCCAAAGGAGAAATAGACCATAAGTATTTTTGGATACAAAAGCTGAAACAACACGACTCTTCAGAAGTCTCTCTAGGTCAGAATTTCTAATCAGTTGTACCACATGCTTATGAGTTCATGGTCTAATTAACATAAATATTGCAGTTATTAAATAATTCGGAGTGATTACACTTCTTTGTCTGGATGCAGTTGCCTGTATAAGTACCATATATCTTCTCCTGTGGGCCAAGTTGCCTTTTTGCCTTGTGATGGCCACTGCACCTCAGGACAGGCAGGACCTTATGGAAGAAACAAGTGAATGCTCACAGGTGAAGGGACTGTTTCTCATGTACAAAGGGACAAGCAAGAAGAAGAAACCCATGAAACAGGGAGTCAGTAGCCCTGTACATTGGGACACTCATACAGAAAGGGGATTTGCTTGCCAGGACCCAAAGATGACAGAGAACAGATTTTTTTTTTTTTTTTCAGAAACCGGAGAACACTGGGAGGACTTTAGTCAGCTGAACATACTTGGACTGCAGAGCAGGGCTGTAAAGAAATATGCTCTCTAGTGACACTGGAAATTGGCAGTTTAGATTTGCTGTCAGACATGTTAATTTGATCTGTCTCACCTGGGTATTCTGAGATTTTATTTTTATTTTTTTTTACTTAAAAGAGTTATTTTTTTCAGCTCAGTATTTTGTGTTCTCTTGAAGGGCCTTCCTCACCTGATGGAAAGGGGGAGTTTTGCCTCTGTGCTCCAGCCAGCTCAGGGCCCCTGTACAAAAGGCGTGATCAGCTCAGATATTTCCAGGAGTGTATGCTGGGTGTGAAATACTCTTACTCTTTTCCTAAAATTAACTCCATTTAACATATCACTTGGGTGGCTTTTTTTTTCCCTTTTGGGGCACACTTCTCTTGGCAGAATTGGGCACACGTTAGATCTATTATTTGGGAGGACAAAGCAATCAGCTCTCTGCAATGCATACTTGCCATGGGCTTACAAATGGTCCTTTTGATTGAAAATATGTTTTCTTGCTCAGAAGGTATATATATAGAAATCAGACAATTCCCGCATGAAGTCATTCTCCCACACACTTTCTGCAAATAATCATCATGGCAGCCCCACTTGGAACGGCAATTGCTGGCCTTCGAGGCTCCGGGGAGCTGCAAAAATATTGTCTCTGTCTTCAGCCACAGAAATGTGTTATTTTTTTCCACGTAGTTAAAATCCTTCCATACGAATTCTCAGTGACTCACTTGCACAACTGTTGCAGGGAGAAGAAGTAGGACTTACTTAGAGGCATGAATAGGCAAGCACCTGCGGATCTGCAGCAGATCAGGATGAATTATCTGAGACTTTTACCCTAGGCCACCACCTACCTACCCTTTACCTACCATCACGGGTTGGCTGGTGAGGGAGCTGGTGATGGAAGCTAAAGCTGATCTCATGTCAGGAACTCAAACATGGGAACTGTGCTACTTTTCCAGTCCCTGGTATCAATCATGTGCCATGGAGAAGGTGTGCTGCCAGATCCAACTCCTGTCTCCAGTGGGTTGGGACAATCAGACGTTTCAGCCTCCTTTGCCCCCTCACCTCGTTCACTAACATGTTTGTACAGCTACTCATCTACTTCTCTTCATGAAGAGAGGTGGTGAACTTTTATACAGACATCTATTTAGTCAACTTGAGGCTAAAAATTTAATAAAAGTTACAGCTTCAATTTTGCATTCTTTAGAGGCCAGAGAAGTATGGTATCTGTTTCAGGTGACTTTCTGGATTTATACAGGATAACTACTAGAAGCCCTGTATTCATGAGCTATTAGTAGAGAGGAGCTGCTGATAAGTAGTGTGTAGGAATTGGCTGATTTTCTCCATTTAAGTCCCAAGGAAGTTCATTAAAAAGCATGAAGGATATTAGAAGTTCAAACTTTGGCTGAAAACCAGCAAACTCTAATTAACAAGCACCATGAGATCTGCTGCAGCGTTTGGAATGCCAGCAGCTACAGACCGTCTGAGCTTGAAGACAATGGGCAGATATTGAACCACATTTGGTTTTAACGCAAATTAAAACAGGTAGCCTTCAAGAGAGAGGAGGGAGCAATTAGTTGTGATCCTCTACCCCTCCCTTACACAATGTCATGTAGATATGCTATTTCTATCACAGGCCTAGACCTGGATTACAGGCTGCATTAATTATGGAGGCTGACCATCTATGCTAATCTGTGCTTTTTGGTTCACAAAGTAATTTGTGTAACTTTCCCCAACCAATCTGAATGCAAAATTATTTGCAAGGAACATGATTCTGAAAGGTCACTTACCTAAAGCTAATTATACTAAACAATCAAAAGGTAAACACTTTTTCACAGAATCACAGAATCACAGAATAGTCAGGGTTGGAAGGGACCTCTGGAGATCATCTAGTCCAACCCCCCCGCCAGAGCAGGGTCACCTACAACAGGTTGCACAGGACAGCGTCCAGGCGGGTTTGGAATGTCTCCAGAGTGGGAGACTCCACAACCTCTCTGGGCAGCCTGTTCCAGTGCTCCACCACCCTCAAAGTAAAGAAGTTCCTCCTCATGTTAAGATGGAACTTCCTATGTTCAAGTTTGTGCCCGTTACCCCTCGTCCTATCAATGGGCACCACTGAAAAAAGACTGCTCCCATCCCCCTGGCATCCTCCCTTCAAGTATTTGAAAGCATTAACAAGATCGCCCCTCAATCTTCTTTTCTCCAGACTAAAGAGACCCAAATCCCTCAGCCTCTCCTCATATGAAAGATGTTCCAATCCCCTAATCATCTTTGTAGCCCTTTGCTGGACCCTCTCCAGCAGATCCCTGTCCTTCTTGAACTGGGGAGCCCAGAACTGGATGCAGTATTCCAGTATTTCCTTACTTAAACTTGCATTCTGCAAGATAAAAGCTTATCTTCTGACAAAAATGTTTTTTCTTCCAAATATAAATTAACTTGCAAGTGTATATTCTCCAAAAAAAAAAGAGAATACATTACTGATGGAAAAATACTGAGAACAATTTAGCTCATTATTTTGAGAGGTAACATTTATAGATCTGGTTATCATAAAATCCTCAAATCTTTCTGTAGAAGACACAAAAGGAACCCTCATCAAAACTGAGTCTTGTTAGTAGCATCCACTAAAAAAAGTCAGTCGTTATATTTTTATTTTCATTCAGAAAAATAATGTTAAATGATTTATGTAAAACATAAATAAAAAATAACGTAAACCAGCATTTATGTGGGGGTGGTGATCAAACTGTTTATCACATGAATTTAAAATTAAGACCAAAAATACAGTGACTCAACCTGTGAGGCAAAGGGACACTGAGATGCCTGCGCCACAAGCAAAATTCAAGAAAGAATATATATATGACGAAGTCCTTCTGGAGCCTGTATTAGTGACTTTGGTGTCCTATCCCAGGTATGTTTATAACCGTGCAGAAACTGAGTTCCAATGGTGTAAATAAGATTAGAGTGAGCTCCCAGAAAACTTAATACAGACAAGTGAATTACAGTGTGACTCACCTGTGGTGATATGGGTTGGCTAATTCTCTCCTTATTTGCTGAGTCAAGTTTAATTATTAGCTTACAATTCAAGTTAAAAAGAGGGCTTTTGTTTGAGCCTTTCTTTGGCTCAATACTTAAACTTTGCTTTAGAAATACCTTTGAGATATTTGAGAACAAAACTGTAGAAAGTCAAAATAGGATTAAAAATAGATTGGGTTGTACGGTATGCCAATATTCAGACTAGAGTTTGGTAACATTGCTTAGGCTTCCATATATACTATTTCTATTTAGTCAGATGAGATATGTAAGAGTAGTAAAAGTTCTGCTTTTACAGATACTATTTTCCATTCTCCTTAACATGTGAACTCACATCAATTATCATCTGAAGAAGTTAATGTCGGTATCACATTTGTATAGAAAAATCTGGTAAAATGAGAATTCTTTGATGTCTTTTTGTCCTGGAAATTCCAGAAAGACTAAATCTGCAGCTTAATTACAGGCTGGATTGTACGGTACTTGGAAAAAAGGTTAATTTTTGTAATAAAGCTGTACTTTTATGTGGATTGCCACCCTGTAGATTCCACAAAAATGCTGGTCTTTGTAAATACAGTTCTAGAGTCAGTGTGGAGAGGACAGTAGTGTTCAGTGGAAATGGATATGTAAAAACTAAGGAGTCTTGTCATGCTGCACTCAGATACCGTCAAATAAAATGTGGAGAGTCCTTGAAACAGAGTTTGGAACCCAGATCTTTCCTCTCCCACATCAACATCCCTCCATTAAACTAGACAGGGTTTTGTGTTCGTTCTTTTTCTAATTCACTGCTGTAAGAAAAGAAAGATCTTCTCCCAGCCATTATGCAGAAGGCGGCAGATTGCCTTCAACAGGAAATCAAACCCAAGCCTCCCATAGCGTGGGTGAGCGGCCAACTTCACAGCGCTGGGATAAAAGGCCACCAGGAGGGTTGCCCACAGTAAGTTCATCCTACAGAAAGCAACAACTGTAGACTCGTATGCAGAACACATATCTTAGACTGGTCCTCCCTGATCTACAAGAGGCAGGGGAGCACCTCATGCCTGGATCGTGACAGGGCTTAGCCACAATCTGGACACCAGTCTGCTTGACCCTCCCTGTGTTTTCACAAATAACATCTGTTAACAGTCATCTGCTTTGTTGCAGAAGATTGATGGGGACTATTTCAAACAGGGTTAAAGCCCCTCTTAGTCCAGAAAATAACATCTGGCTGCCATGGAGCTAGAGTGCAATCCCAGTTGTTTTTTTTAGTATTTTCAATTGATGAAATCAGATAGAATTATGTACTTTGAGGTGCTAAAAATTACTATGTCATGTAGAGGGCCTAAATAATGGTCGTCATCATCTCTGAGTGGTGGAAATTACCACTAATCTTAAAAACAAAGAACTTTGTTGGGACAACTTTAGGAATCTTCACTGTATGGAATTATTACCATCCTACATTAACACCGTTAGATGTCACTGTATTTTATTCCTGCAGGAATTATATACAGTGAAGGACTCCACATGAGAACAGGGAATCTGAGCAGAGAGCTTCTGCAGCAGGGAGTCTGTCAACGTAACTCCAAACCCACCTTTTATGAACTATAAAAGTTTCACAACACACACCTTAGCCTGTTTCTCTGCATGGTAGTACTTCTTTGGAGGGAGTCACTGTAGGCTCAGATTTTTTTAAAAAATAAAAGATTTCTTTTGATCTCACACCTTCTCATTTTTCATGAGTTGTGAGATGAACCGTATGTCTTCTGACAACACTTTAGGTAACACTGGTAACGCTAGTATCACTTGCTTGGTAACACAAATGGGTCGAATGGAGCTTGACCCAAAGATACTGAGGCAGTCTTCCACTGCCTCTGATTCAGAGCTCCATGCAAAACACCATACAAGCTTTATTTCCTTTTCAATTTGCCTTCTGTTATGTTGGAGAATACCTTCATGCAACATTTTGGCTATAGATAATTCAATTTATCTCGTGGGTGCTTTGCGTATTTCTTATAATGACTCTCTAATCAGCCCTGTCTAATTTGGTATTTCCTACTTTGATGTACCTTGACACTATTGCATATTCTGAACATTTTTCCAAGATAAAAGGGGCTGACAATGTAACAGAAAAAAAAACCCACTTAAATCAACACTGAGAAGGATGACTGAAGCTGGTGTCAAATGGATGATACCGCTGCCTTCCAGTTCACACTGACACAGAACTGCTTTGCACTTAAGACATAAGAAAAGTTGAAGAAAAAAACCCAAAAGTTTAAATAAAGATTTCAACCAAAGGTAAACAAGATAAAGAGACTTCTTCCAAGGTGGAAGCAATATCTGCAGAGTCTGATATCCTGAATTTCACAAGTTACTGCATTTCACCAAAATGCTCGTCTCTTAAGCCCACTTCTTTAGAAGTGAGAACTGGAAGGCTGTTGCCTTGTTTAAACTCTGTGCAGGAGGGTAGGATACCAACCTGGCCAAGCACCATCAGCCAGAACCTGGGAAATAAACACAAGAATTCAGACAGGTGTAACTTTGAAGGTAAGGCTAGATTGCCGCATAAGCTTACAAGCACAAAGCAACAACAAATGAAAAACTAGGAGGTAAGTAGTATGACTGGTCAGATACAGCAGACATACCAGACCAAACTACATAGAAGTGATTCTTTTCTGCAGATTAAATTAAAAAACCCTCTTGTACAAGGAAAAAACTGTTCTAAGCACTCTCTATTTTCAGAGAAATATTTCCTTTTCTCAATTATTTATTAATTGATTACAATTGGAAGAGGGTGCCAGATGGATAAAATACTGCTTCTATCTCTCTTACCTTAACCGCTCATGACCCCAAGCTGTTCATAAAGAGAAGAGGAAAGGCTGTTTAACACTACTTCGGGTCATTTATTTTCAGAAGCCCACGGATATTGATGTTGTGTACACACTGAACTCCACAACTGGGAACATATTATCCTCAGCAGTGAACACGGATTTATCTGCATCTCATTTAATTTATTATCTCCTGCATTCCAGCTTTGCTGATGCAGATATCTGAATCTGTCCAGAGTGTCAGATTCTCTTTTAAAACACAATTATGGCCGCAAACTTATTTCTCTCACTTGCTCAGTAAAATTGCTCTCAATAAGCCAAGGCTCATGTAACAAACACAGGTCGCTGACACTACATTAACATTCGGAGAGAAAGGAGGATGTGAAAGCCATGGACTTGCTTTGCATTCAGAAACGTGTTTTTTGTCCCGTCTAGAACAAATAGAGAAAGAAGAGCCTTTAGGCTCTCTTCTGAATATGTTCCACACAGACCACAATGAGTGGAAAGGAGACACTGGGTTTTTTGAATGTTGTTGCTCTTTCCTGTTAGAGCCATGGAGAACTTGGCACCAAGTTCCTGCTGTGTAGCTTTAATCTGCTTTTGGTTCTCACTTCCACCCTGTTAATTATTTTGGCAGCAACATATCATCTGAGCATGGTTTTTGCTACTAGGTAATTACCACCTTATAATTAAATAACTCTTCAAAATGGCTTAGTCTCTTTAGTTTGGCATCATTTGTAATTGAATCCACAGCACTGAACTAAGTCATTTCCCATAGGCCTTAGAGTCAATGCGACAAAGAACTTGCACATCTCAAGTTGGAAATAAGGCTAAGGATATATCTCCACGGGTTTATCTTTCTGCTGGCTTCCAGCCTTTCTGGCTCCTGACCAGTGCTGCTACTGATGGCTTTGCTTGGTGACTTCGTTTCGCCAGGTAATGACTGCATCAGTAAAATGCTTGCAAGCAGCTAAACCTGCTGAGGATTAAGCTATCCACCAAAGACATTGGTGGACTGTCAAGATCATTCTTCCTCTTCATCAATAAACTTTAAACAAGTACAATTCTGTCACTGATCAACAGTAGAATCTGATGGTGTCTGATCCACCCGGGCTCTGTCTTGAAGAGCAGTCACAGAAGGAGAAGCCAATATGTAAATGAAGAGGAAACCAATATTTAGAATCAGTTTCGATCATGGCTAAACAAGAGTCTACTCAATCACAGGAGCTGCCACTGGCTCTCTGTGTCTCCTATGTTTAACCAAGGGAAAAGAACAATCAGGACATCTTAAATGCCAAAGCTGCTTACATCTTGAGGCCCTTAGTTCCTACCTAATAGGTTAAAAAAAATACATTTTTTTGTATGTTAAGTGTCACAGATTTTCTTCTGTCCGTTGACTACTCTAGTTTCAGAAGAGAATTAGTTGTAAATGTGGAGTCAAGTGTGGGGACCCATAAGGGATTAAGGAGCCCAAACCGCGTATGAGAGAGCAGTCCTAACAAACATCTCTACACTCAGAGTTTACCTCTGAAAGGTTAGCCTTTTTTTTTTAACCACGCAACTCATTTTTGCAGATCCCCATCTGAGATTCTGGGCTCTGCCCTGTCATTCCACTCACGCCTATGGGCTCCACTAAGTAGCAAGAGTATCTACCAGCAGGATGATACAGCACCAAATATTGCAGTATTCAGGTTGTGTCTAACTTGTTCAGGACCTGTTAGGAAGAGTCGTAGCTTTTACCTGCTCCATAAAGATGGTTTTCCTTGCTGGGGAATGGAAGGGCTGGAGGTTGCTCTGTTTTCAACTTATATTGGTTTTAATTGTTTGTAATTGGTCAGTTATAACAAATCAGACCAAGGATGCAAAACTTCTCCCAATTCACTCTGTTTTGCAGTCAAACATACGGATCTAGCTTCAGTCTGGCAAATCTGGCCTTGTCCAACAATCAATAAGTCTCTGAATCAGGAGGCATGGTGCTGAGACTGGTCCCTGGGAAGGCTTTTCTTCAGGGGTGGGAGAGAGAAGAGTAGGAAGAAAGGAGGCAGATTCATCTATACGTGGAGAATCTGAAACTTGTGAAGTCTGAAGCGGCTACGCTAATTGTAGCTTTTATCTGAAAAGATCTAGCAAAATAACACCCCTGTCGAGAACAGAAAGATTAATCACCAGCTTTACATGAGAAGCATCTGGGGAATGGGATCTTCCTGTATGTCACTTGGTTTTGTTTTGCTCCCGCAAACAAGAAGCACAGATCTGGGACTTTACTTCTCTTGACACTGAAAATGTGTTCAAAGAAGTACCACGACCCCTGTATGCTAGGAAGATCACTTCATGCTAGATGTCTAACTTACCAACAGGGAAAGCTGGGAGAAGAAAAATTTAGTGTGAATATCATCTTCATCTACTCTCCAAATTAGAAGTCCAGGCTATAAATATTTTATCACTTAATTACCTTTTTCTTTTAATCAGATCGCCCTACTTCATGTACCTTGGCAACACACTTCGTTGAGACAGACAGAAAAAGACAGCAATTTCTATAACTGCCTGCTCTACTGTATTTTAAACAAGGCAGAAAACACCTTTCACAATGCCTAAACAAAGTCTAATACAGACCATGTTTAGTAGTCATGATGAGCAAAAAAAGTCTTGATTCATGGACGCTTCAATATTTTCAACTATGTCGGAGGCTGCAAGAGGTTTTCAGGCAAAGGACACTGTTTCCCATAGTTGGATGCCATGTAAATTTGTCTCTGAATAGTCCTTCCAACTTCTAGTAGTAAAGATTGAGTATCTCGGGTTATATAAGCAGACCTTCATCTATATTATCCTTTGTTCAGCCCTTCTAAATGGAAAATATTGTTTACCAGTGTGTATGAGTTTTGCTATGTAAAAACCATCAGGCAATAGTCTCAGCAGTTATTAATCACTCAAACTCTGGTGTTTCACTGCTGATTTACGTTAGCTGAGGATATGTTTCATCGCGTTCCTTACTCTATTTATGCATAAATCCCAGTGCACGCGTGTTATCTATTCCACTGAGCCTATCAAAGTGTCAGAGATTTCCAATGACACAGAAAAAAAGATCTTCAAACAGAGAAGGTAACAGTCTGCTGAACTTCTGCAAAATAGTTTGAATTGAAGACTGCATTCAGAAAGAGAAGGAAAGCTGGATGCTAAGAATACCAAATTTAACTTTGATCTGCTTCATATCAAAGAGCACACAGATTTTAATTGGATCTCAGGCTCAAAAATATTATTGCACTGCCAGACAGAATTAGAAACATTTACTGTTATCAAGGAGAAACCTGGGGATTTCCACAGTGGCAGAAGAGTATTGATTACGGTAAGTAGTGTACCATGGCTAATTATGTTTTTGAAAACTTGTAATGTACTTAGCATTCATGCCTTTCACAAGATTGAAAGTACTGCAGAATGAATTCCTATCTACTGATAAAACAAATCATGGCATGAGCATTAACTGTGTAGGTTTTCTTATACTGTAAAATACTCCCAACTTCAGAGTAAACATATATTTACATAACTAGGTTTTGCAATCCTTGGATTTGGGTAGGAGGGACCAAGCTTGTATAGAGATGTGATATCTTTTATCAGATTAGCTGAGACAGCTGGGGGATAAAAGAAGACACACTGGGGCCTGAGTCCCTTCATGAATCGCTGCATTGAACTACCGAGTACTGTTAGTTCTAAACTTCAATCTACAGGATAAGACTAGGCTAATTGAAATAACCTTAGAAAGGTAAACAAATTCATGCAGTCAACGTATTAGTCACAGCGTAGCGAGAGGCCATCTGGGGAACATTTAGCCACCCTTCATAACATACCGTACCTCAAATTGCACTCAAACTCTCTTAAAAATAATCCTGATGTTTGTCAAGAATATCCTGTTGGAAAGCTGCATCAGAATGTCATTTATAGAATTTTCTAGTTGTTCTGTTAATCATGGCCAGTTCATACCAATTTGCTCCCACGCTGTTATGTTTTTTTCAGAGTAAATACCCTTCCCTCCCCCTTTGTATGTACACAGTTGGTACTTAGACAACCTCTTCCACCTTCATTCTGTTGAACTAAGGAAGTCAAAATCTTGTAGAACAAAGAAACACTGTCTCTGTCACCATGATCACCTTGAAAGGTCTTCAGGTGAGGACCTGTTTTTATCTCGTCTGTCCTGAATTCAGCTAAGCCATGTTACCCAGAAAATTTCATAACGTTCTCATCATGCTGCCTGCAGTAGCATTAATTCCCTGTTTCTGCAGGGATGTCAGATCCCAGTCCCTGAAATTCATTAGTAATTCTGTCCAGAACAATAACATTTCTGCATGACCCACTGTTGCTTCAACATCACCCATTTCCTTATATTTATTACTTTATTATTTCTTGAATGAACCTATCCCATACTTATCAACAGTTTCCCTGGATAATGCATACTTTTTTTTTTCTTTTTTAGAAAAATCAATTATTTCTCTTTGGTACAAGTTACATCTGTAATCTTATTTTTTGTATTGAATCTCATTCTATTTTGTTAGTTTCTATGAAGCTCCAAATTTTCTTTCCATCACTGTATAATTTAAACCTTTACACAAGTCTGAAATCAAAGCAATGGAACTTTAGTTGTTTGTTTGATGTGGGGTTTTTTTTCTTAAATATAAGTTGTATATTTTCTATTCTGAGGGCTCCCACAACCCTCAGTGGCTTCTCTCCTTGGTTTTCTTTATCGGTGCTACCAGCACAACTGATATTACAGGTGCATCTAAAAAGTCTTAGTTGCTAGGAGAAGATTTATAACTGGTTTCAGCTGCTTAAGGTCCCTTAAAAGTTATACAGCTGCCACTCCAATATACAGGTTTCTTTTAGAACTCATTCTGGAAATTCAGAAGTTGACAGTCTGTACCAACAGTATGTATTTTGCAGCACTCAGTGTGCTAAATGTGAGAAGGTACTCAGAAATAAGGAATTTATACAGCAACAGAGGTACCTAAAGCCGGTTTGGAAGATCCAGGTAATTTCCTAAATCACCAGTGAATTCTGGTCCATAACAGCCTTGAATTTCATATGAACTTCATGTTTATAAGCTATGGGATTTTTCAGAGATTTTTTTTCTTATATAAGACTGGCTAAGTAACTGTAATAATGCCATCTTTCTGCAACTTCTTTAAGCGGGAAAAAAAAAATCATCCAAAAGCTGTTCGTGAGACTGCGTGTGGATGGAATACCTCTCAGGCACTCATAATAGGCTAAAAATGTTGTTAGCACAGAGGAAAAAAATATATGAAGCAATTCCTAAATTAATTGTTTCAAAGTAGACACTTGTTTCCTTCATTTATCCATCAACTCTTGTGGACAGTAAAACAGTATCTGAGTATCGAAAGTGGCAGCTGGACTACAACAGCAATTTTATGAAGCAGATATTTAAAATATCAGCTCTGGTTAGATAAATTATTGCTATTATCTACAGTTCAGACATCTATCAGGCTGTCAGAGCTTGCATTCATAGCTAGTTCATGCATAAAATTCAGAGCAGGATGTGACTGCTGACTGACAGAAATATTAACATCTATACATTACACTGAACGAATACATAGCATTATAGGCAATTCAACAAATCATTAATAGTAAGACTGATTTTGTGCATGCTTTCATTTTCATCTTGGATCTATATTGGGCATACTTCATTTGAGATAAATAATATGTTTCCTCATTAAGAGAATAATTGAGGACCACAAATAGGTTTCTGTTTATGGCAGAGATGAGGTTTTGATTATGTATCCCAAAATAGAGTGAAAGCATCTGGCTGGGAGTCTCAGTACTGTTGAAGTAAAAACAACAACATGTTTTAAATGGATGGTTAAGCAGAAGTTACTTAAACCACAAAGCTGAATTCTTGAAGATATACAGGGGTATTCCTACATTACAGTATTTCCTGATATTTGTTTCCCATGTCAAATACTCATCAAAAAGCATGCTCAGACAGAAGAAGACAAAAGTTCCTTTTCTAAAAGTATAGTCTGTAAAAGGTGGAGCTTAAAATGGGAGAGATACTTTGGAGTAAAATTTTTAAAAATAGAAAAAACTGACAGAGGCATTCCACTCTGTTCTTTCCTCACCTTATTTGTCCTGGCCATGAGGAAATGTTCTAATATCCCGAAGAGCCAGAAAAATAAACAAGCTTATATCATAGGTGAAAGCCATTCGTCAGTCAAGCGGTCACATCTGATGTGATTCTGACCATTAAACAGGAATTTTTCTTAGCAACTGTCCGTGTCTGTCGGACCACTGCTGTGCATTTCTGGTGTGAAGTACAGCTGTGTTCAAACCAGCTTCTCGGTGTTCAAGCAATAAATTCCTTTAGTACTTGAAAGAGTGAAGAGTTAAGCAAGCTGCTAGTTCATACAGATGATGATGTTTTCGATAAAAAGAGAACTTTTTCAGTTCTTTCTCTTAATGATTATGGATCATTACATGAGCTAAAGACAATGCAGTACTATTCAAAGTTAATTTAACAAAGGGATGGCAAAGAGGGCTTGGAAGAAAGATTCAACACTTCTAATATGTCTTGGAATATTAAGCTTTTTGGACATATCTAGAATGAAATTTAATATATGATTATCCATATGAATATATTTTCTCTTACTCTTTCTGCTTAGATATATACACACATACACATTAGATATAGTGTATAACATAGATTGTAACTGCTTTTAAAAAGATTGCTCCTGTGCCTTTTTGTTTACACCTTAAAGTGCTATTTTTAAACTGGGATTAGGGGAGCAGAAGTTCTGCTATATACAATTTCTCTATGTGTAGCCCTGATTCGTTAGGAAGCCAATTATAATACAGCTTTCCCCATTCACAATAACAGGTATCTTCTGAACCATTCACACCATTGAAGCTCAGCCTTTGTTGCTTCATAGACAAGAGCAAGCAAAGTAGTGTATTCTGTTCTGCCCAGTGACCTGGAGTATGAATGCAAAACGTTGTACCCAGAAGCAATGGTTTTAAAGGAGGCAGATCTACATCTCCTGAATTTTCCTGTTAAATGCCTGGAATCTGTGAATGATGAGTCCTGTGCCAAAAGGCAAGAGATTATTCCCCAGCTGTGGCTCAACAACTCTGTCTCAGTTTATGTGCCACTGCTGCTTGAAGGTAGATCATAAAAAGCCTTATAGTCAAGAGCATTACTAGCTAATTCTCTTTCCAGCAGCAGCACAACATCATGGTACACCCTGTGCCATGGACTGACAGGGTACCTTATTGCACCTTGACTGCTGCAGATGCACAAGTGTAACCAAAGTGCCAGTCGCATGAGCCTCGCACCAACGTATGAAGACTTAAAAGTGATTCAATTTTAAAAGCTTATACTTCCTTGATCAGATTTTTGTGGTAGGATGCTCTTTAAAACAGGTAGCGTTAGCCATAAGTGAGCACATCTGCCAGCAAACTGAACTATTGTAGCACCTAAACTTTGGTGAACCATATCTGCCTGTTGACATCTCAAGCAGATCTATTCATGTGTTTAAGGTCCGATTCATCCTGTGGCGCCATTTTTCACAATCCGTGATGCACACACCAAATTCAAATATCTGTATCCTTAAGGGACACACACTTTTCTGCAAGCTCTTAGATATGCTACAACGAAGTAGCTAACCTAGATGATAATGAGCAATACAACTAGTCACTATGTACTATAGCGAGCCATAGCTTTCTGAAGATTCACTTTAGCATTTTTACAAAGTCAGTGCTCAGAAATGTTCTAAATGCTCTCAAACGACTGAAGAGATTTTATTCTCCTTTTGCTTTGAACAGCTGGTTCCCCAAAATGTATTAAAATGGTAGCTTTTAGCTTTGGCCTGTTAAAGCTTCTTTTATAACTAGGACATATTGTGAACAGCTCTGTCTGTCAGAAGAACACGCATCTATTTAAAAAAAAAAAAATCAGCAAAACTGGATCCATGAAAGACCAACATAAATGTTGACAGTGTTATTCTGAAAGAGAGCTATGAGTAACTGAGAAAAGGCATTATAAGAATATATTAATTAAAATTTAATCTCTAGCTCTTTCTACTTCTGAAAAGGCATGAAAAATATTAGGTCTTATCACATCAGTTGATAAACACTGAAGCATAACAGGTCAGCATCAGAATTCAGTTTCCCCTTTCATCATTTCCTCCCGCCCTGTAACTTCCCTGCTGATTCTACTGTGGAATCGTGATCTGTCTCCTTTTACCAAAACACTCTGAAAGAGCTTGAGAAACACAGAATTCATCAGGAATAGAAGGCTGCAGTTAGCTTGAGTATAATGGCTAATGTATTTTACACAAAAAATTACTTAGCAATTGCCAGGTACATAGTTTTCCATCCTCAAAAGAATTATATATGATATTGGATTTTTATAAATGAAAGAAGGGTTGCATAACGATATTACAAAGAATTCTTTCACTATCTTAACATTTAAATGAGGCTGCTATGAAGTTTTATGCTACCAGCTTGAAAAATAACTCTGTCTTGGGCCAAGAAATATTGGTCTGATCTACACCAGGAACAAAACAAACCATTGACAGGATCAGGGTTTTTTGGCTGGGTGAATGAACGTTCAGCAAAAGACCGAAAACTAGCAAACTACCGAAGTAATACATACTTTAAGTATCTCAATTTAAATAGTGAATTCTCCACAGGTATGTGGGCCTTCTGCAGAAAGTACATACACATTATTCTTTTGCCTAAGAATTCTACAGGTGTTTAATTTATGTGGGACCAAAGTAAGGCTTTTCACTGACCTTGGGATGTCTCAGTACCGCTAATCCTCAAAATAACAAACGATTGCTGCTATCAGGTTACAAATCCAGACCCACAAGTCTGCAGCAACTCAAATGAGAAATTCAAATTCAAAATGATGTAAGTCACTGGTGATTTCAGCCAGGAAGAGACACTGAAAAAAAAACAGGGTCCTGAAGGAAAAAGATTTGCACTGAAGCCAAACAAACTGTTGTCACAAATCCTTGCAAAATGAAATATAAAATTTTAAACAGGATCAAAAGTTGTTTATGAAACTGATTAAAGAAAGGGTTACTGGAAAGTAGATTTTGGTGACAGAAACTCCATTTACCTAAGAGTGCAACACAGCTTTTCACTGGCTGTGAAGCAAATTCATGTGGCTTTTTTCAAAAATGATTAAGAAATGCTGGCTTCACTTTCAGTCATATACAAAACTAAAACTGAGATAGGGCTTCAACCTATCAGGAAAAAAAGAACAACAATAAGCAATTAGTATAACATTCCAGTGATTTGTAATGGTTTGAATACTGGAGACGAACACAGCACTGCCCACTGGGATTTTAGTAAAGCAAGCTGGAAGCAATAAATAATGTTCTCTTCCATTCAAAACAGAATTCCATAGAATATACCAAAAGTTTAGGAATCTCAAAAGTTACAATGATTAATAATTTTAAAAGGTAAATTTTTTAAAAAGGTAAGTGGCAGCCAGTGTTAGGTTCCTGGCAAAGCCCTGGGAGATGCGACACGGAAGCTTGACCCTAATTTGCAAACAATCCTCCTTTGTAACTAGGGAAGAATAGTCCCATGCACCAGTGCAGGTTAGGGGCCGGCCTGCTGAAAAGCACCTCTGCAGAGAGGGACCTGGGAGTCCTGGTGGACAAGTTGACCACGAGCCAGCAATGTGTCCTGGTGGCCAAGAAGGTCAATGGTTTCCTGGGGTGCATTATAAAAAGAATGGCCAGCAGGTCTGGGGACGTCATCCTCCCACTCTACCCTGCCCTGGTGAGGCCACATCTGGAGTACTGTGTCCAGTTCTGGGCTCCTCAGTTCAAGAAAGTCAGGGCACTACTGGGGAGAGTCCAGTGGAGGGCTACAAAGATGATTGAGGGACTGGAGCATCTCTCTGCTGAGGAAAGGCTGAGAGACCTGGGGCTGTTTAGCCTGGAGAAGAGAAGACTGAGAAGGGATCTCTTCAATTATATCAATATCCAAAGGGCGGATGTCAAGAGGATGGAGCCAGACTCTTTTCAGTGGTGCCCAGTGACAGGACAAGGGGCAACAGGTGCAAACTGGAACAAAGGAAATTCCATCTGAACATGAGGAAAAACTTCTTTCCTTTGAGGGTGGCAGAGCACTGGAAGACACTGCCCAGAGATGTTGTGGAGTCTCCCACTCTGGAGATATTCAAACCCTGCCTGGATGCGATCCTGTGCAACCTGCTGTAGGTGCCCCTGCTTTGACGGGGGGGTTGGACTAGATGATCTCCAGAGGTCCCTTCCAGCCCCAACCATTCTGTGATTCTGTGATTGGGTGAAAGCACAGAACAGTCTCTCAGGTGCCTGAAAACTGGAGTTACAGTTTCTGCTCTGAATGAAGCACCAACAGACTTTCCCTGCTACCAGGCAGAAAGAGGGTGGGCAGGTTGAATTAACTTGAAGATGGTAAAATAGAAGCTGTGTTTCGAAGCACTCCTCCGCTTTAATTCAGTGTAGGGTATTATAGTGGAAACAAGGCTGCTGTACTGAAAAATCACAGACAGAAAACCACAGTCCCTTAAAGTACTGCAAACTCTCAAGCTTTTATGAAGTCTCACATTATTTGATGTGTTTTTTTAATGTAAATTCATTTAAAAACCTAAGCAAGAAAGAAACCATTCTTTTTCTTCTACTTTTGGAGAAAAGCTTAAAAAATTGATCTTTGATGGTTCAAAACCAGAAGGCAAAGAAAATATACCCTTTGAAGTTCATGGCATTTTTAAAGACCCAAGTCATGATTTTTGAATGCTTGAAGTTGACAGTAATTTATTTAGTTCAGCGTAAGTATAAGAAATGGGAGAATAAATAGGAAATATTTGTTTCAGTATTATCACATATACTTTAAAGTTATAATACATGACAGACAGTTCTGCATTCTCTGTCTTTTCACATGGAAGACTTTTTTCTCTCAGTAACAAATCAAAACTTTTAATCAAATCCCTGTCTGGAGAAGTAAGGGTGCAAAGACGTGTGTGTTTCACAATCTGTATACCAAATAAAAGTACTGTGATCTCACCTAGCACTGCAATACCATCGCGGCTTTGGACACAGCTGAGTAGAGTCTCTGCCTTGTTTCTTGTTTCCCCCAGTTGTCCCCATTTCACGGAAGAAGAAGGAATCTTCCTGTCCTTAGGGGACCCCACCTTAGGGCACGGGGTGAAAAGTCCAGGTATCCCTGGGACTTGTCCTTTTTCCCTAGCTCCTCTGGAAACATGTTGCCTTGCCCAGCACACTGCCAGACCACCAGTAACCCTGCAGCATTTTGCTGGAGAACGATAAGATAACCACCAGTGGTGGGTGGAAGAAAGAGGGGGAAGTGAGGTAGAGTTTGCTTTGAACTTCTCTTCTTCCATATTTTTGGAGAAAAATCCAGAAATTATATACTCATTCAGACTCGATGGAGAATCACAGAATCAGAGAATAGTCAGGGTTGGAAGGGACCTCTGGAGATCATCTAGTCCAACCCCACCGCCAGAGCAGGGTCACCTACAACAGGTTGCACAGGACAGCGTCCAGGCGGGTTTGGAATGTCTCCAGAGTGGGAGACTCCACAACCTCTCTGGGCAGCCTGTGCCAGTGCTTCGCCACCCTCAAAGTAAAGAAGTTCCTCCTCATGTTAAGATGGAACTTCCTATGTTCAAGTCTGTGCCCATTACCCCTCATCCTATCAATGGGCACCACTGAAAAAAGACTGCTCCCATCCCCCTGGCATCCTCCCTTCAAGTATTTGAAAGCATTAACAAGATCGCCCCTCAATCTTCTTTTCTCCAGACTAAAGAGACCCAAATCCCTCAGCCTCTCCTCATATGAAAGATGTTCCAATCCCCTAATCATCTTTGTAGCCCTTTGCTGGACCCTCTCCAGCAGATCCCTGTCCTTCTTGAACTGGGGAGCCCAGAACTGGACGCAGTATTCCAGATGCGGCCTCACCAGGGCAGAGTAGAGGGGGAGGATGACCTCCCTCGACCTGCTGGCCACACTCCTTTTGATGTAGGGGCAGCGTGTCGCAGGTGATCCAGAGTGGGGGGGAGAGCAGGCAGCACAGAATACAAGATGAAGAAGACAGCAGTTGGGACAAGTGCCATAGCACCGAACCATCTGGGCAATGCACACATTTACGGTTGCTCTGCTGTCCATCCGTAAACAGTCCGTTTACTTGCATTGTCTCCAGTCTTAGCCAAATTTCAGCAGCAGTGGTGAGCCCTTCAATGGCTTTGCCTGAAGAAACTAGAAGTATTTTCCTCTCTGCAAAACCCGCCTGTTTACTGATTCCTTCAATTCTTTTTTCATAGAGTCATTGCCAAGCTATTGAGTATCATTTATGATAATAGAAAATGGCTGCAAAACACCTGAAAGCTGCAGCAAGCAGAATTAAAAGCATGCAGTTTAAAAACAGTTTGAAGTCTCCCTAGGTAACCTCACAAATGTATTTAACAAGGATGGGACTATGCTCAAAAATGAACCTGAAGAAGGCCACGCCCTTTTGCTCAAGTGGGAGCATCAAGTGCAACTTCCTGAACTAAATCTGCATCCATACAAAAGTAAAAAATGGAGGCAGTTGTTTCTTATTGAGCTGGGGATCTTCATGCAGACAACTTAGTTTTAACAACATACAAATGACTGCAAAAATGCTTCTAATTCATTTTTCCAAATACTAGAATGTTTCTGGTATTCTGAAGAAAAGATATTATGTTTTTGGAGAAAAAAGAAAACTTCATCTGTAGCTTCCAAAATCAACTCACAATCAAGACACTCTTGAGCTATACCTGTGACCTGCTACAAGTGCTTCTCCATTAGCGTTTCAGCTCACGTCGGCCACACTGTCACCAAAGTGAATCTCCCAGTTGTTGCTGCTTACTGTATTTTGGCTCACATTGCAGAGCAGACAAATTACAAGAACTTGATGCTTTTCAGATGAAATGAAACTGGAGGGTGCACTCCAAGAGCAAACCTACTGCACTCCAACCACAAAGGAGCATTCTGTTCACAGGAGGAAAGCTAGTCTGAAGTAAACACACCTGTAAAAGATATTTTTTGATTGGTTTATCAGCACAGTATCTCTCTGCAAATTTGTACTTATTGAGTTGTATCATCTGTTAATGTAAAAATAAGCCTATGAACTACACAGTCACTACTTAGCTTGAGGACTGTCCTCTAGGCTGGTTCCCAGCTGGAGAGCTGCTCTAGTACTAAAATCAGACATGATTATCATGAGACAGAACAAGTACATTCTGTGTTTACAGAGCTGGGAAGAGAAGTTACGTTTGTACTTAATTATATTCTAGACACCAAATAGTTTTTAAGGGAAAAAATCCATTCAAATCCTAACAAAAAGCAGCAATCTGAAATATCACTTTCTGGGTACAAAAATAGGATTCCCATGAGTATTTTTCACTGCAAATCAATTAGAAGGAGATGTAACAGACACGTATTTTCTTATGTACCAGACATGGAGGTGAAAATAGAAATGGTTAGAGGGCAGCTATCCTGAGGAGTCAACTGTCATGCCAGCTTCACTTGCGCACAAATTATGAGTTGGGATGCTAAGAAAATCACAGCCTGCTTTTTCTTTATAAGATCTGTAAATATTTTGGGGGTTTCATGTGCCTTCTTTTTTTGAGTCTTTAGCATTTGCTTAGCATTTTAAGCTTTTATCTGTTTGCATGAGGCAAGATTCTTTATTCAGTCATTTATTTATTTATTATCAAAAGTGGATATAATGTAATTAACCAATTCTAGGAGCTGGAATTTTACAAAATAGAAGCAAATTAAAAATTCAATTACTGTCTGTGAGCCTCATTATATAGTCACAAAGAACGGTCACATGCTGCGGCAGCCCAAAGCAACCCAAGCGAAATATCTAAAACAATAGTTGGATGTGTTGGCTCTTACAAAATCTTTCAGCACCCACTCATTGCATTCTAAAATGAAATTATATTAGGACCTTATAAGAGGTGTTCGTTATCAGGACATATTCTAAAAGGGAACAGACTCATGGGTATCAAAAAACAGAATGCTGTCAACTGATGGAATTTCACAACATTTATATATACACAAAATAAAAGTACATAACTGTTCTAGCAATTATGTGTACAATTTTAGTAAAGGTAAGCAAAAGTAAATATTCAACAAATGATTACTTTGGTGGCTCGCTCACGATTTGAAAATGTGCATCCTAGATCTGCATTTGACATCCTGGTGCACAGCAGTAGGAACTCTAAAGGCTGGGTGCACAGCCATGTCATTTTCAAATTTTTGCAAAGAGTAGACACCAATATTAAAAGCTATAGCCATCCAAAATTAAGTGTAATAACCTATCGGTGTTTTCATTTGAAATGACCTGATTCCAGAATTTGGCACTTAATCTAACACATATTGCAAGATTGTAACATTCACATGAACTGGGAAACCTCATCCTTCCTACACTCTGTTCAACAAACTCCAGGAAACTCTGGAAATCAAACATTTCCTAATTAATATAGAGAAATATTTTATTCAATAAACAAGACGTGAGTTGAATAAAGGGGAGATAACTGCAGGGTATTCCAGCCATGAGTTCCACTCCTAGCCGTAACACCCTAAGATCTTGTTGAAGATGTTCCTGTTCATTGAAGGGGAGGTTGGACTAGATGACCTTTAAAGGTCCCTTCCAACCCAAACTATTCTATGATTCCACCATTCTATAAATTTACAGCTGAAGCCTTAGCTGAGAGAGTCTTATAACTCTGCAAGAAACAAGAGGTGAACAAAAGACTGAAAAAAAAAAAAGATACCTTTGAAAATAGGACTGTGTAAATGAGCTTGTAAGAGATTGATCACACGGACAGTGCAAAGAGTGATTTTGCTGAGCAAGAAGTATGGTCTAGAGACAATGTCTTTGTCCCAAACCCTTTTTCACCCCTTCCTTCATCCTTTTCAACTGCCCTCAGGAATGAAATTAGGTTTGTTTAATTCTGTAATCAGTACAATTTTTGTGCCAAGTAAATTTGTATCCTTCAGGTTTTTTGTAATTCCAGTGAGAAATCTGCTTGAATGCATAGATGTTTATAGTGACAAGTGCCTATAAAAGCAGAAGAGTCTAAGTAGTAACATATTGTTGTTTTTTTAATAAGAAGCAGACTTTTGACTGAGAGATCTACTTTTTACCAGTTTCACCATGGGCATAACAAAGAGTTACTACTACTACACTACTGGGGGCATAACAAAGAGTTACTACTACTACACTACTGGCATGGCTGAAAGAACTGCCAATGTTTCCATTATCATAGCATTTAGCTGGTATTTAAAAAAACTTTCATCCCTGCATCCAAGCTCTCCATTCTCAGGACACGGTACTCAACAGCACACATACAGGCTGGGTGGTGAATGGATGGAGAGCAGCCCTGCTGAGAAGGACCTGGGGGTACTGGTGGGTGAAAAGCTGGACATGAGCCAGCAATGCACGCTCGCAGAGCAGAAAGCCACCCCCATCCTGGGCTGCATCCCCAGCAGCGTGGCCAGCAGGGCGAGGGGGGGGATTCTGCCCTTCTACTCCGCTCTGATGAGACTGTACCTGGAGTCCTGCATCCAGCTCTGGGGCCCTCAGCACAGGAAAGACATGGACCTGTTGGAGCAGGTCCAGAGGAGGCCACAAAGATAATCAGTGGACTGGAGGACCTCTCTTATGAGGACAGGCTGAGAGAGTTGGGGTTGTTCAGCCTGGAGAAGACACCGGGGAGACCGTATAGCAGCTTTCCAGTACCTGAAGGGGGCCTACAACAAAGATGGAGAGGGACTGTTTACAAGGACATATAGTAATAGGATGAGGATTAATGGCTTCAAACTGGAAAAGGGGAGATTTAGAAAAGATATCAGGAAAAAAAAAAATCACTAAGAAGGTGGTGAGGCACTGGAACTGGTTGCCCAGGACTGGAGCATCCCTGGAGGTGTTCAAGGCCAGGCTGGATGAGGCTTTGAGCAACCTGGGCTGGTGGGAGGTGTCCCTGCCCCTGGCAGGGGGGTTGGAACTAGATGGTCTTCAAGGTCCCTTCTGACCCAAACCATTCTATGATTCTATGATTCTATAATATGCAGGAGTACATGTCCCTGAACTGGGCTCCATGACAGGAGGCTAAGAAGTTGGGTGATGAGCACTCAGTATGCTGCTGCACAGACTGCCAGAGAATCCATAACACCCTGAGCAACACCTGCTGTCATCAGTGGGAAGCAGAGACTCCTCTGCCCTAAAGGCAAAGTGCTGGAGGAACACATCCCTGGGCAGGCCAGCAGTTGTTAGAGGGTATAAAATGCCTCGATCCCAATCTTCAAAGCAGGATGAAAAACTGGGTGTATAAAGAAGCTGTTTCAATGGAGATCTCATAAAAATCAAAATTGTGCCTAACATACTTCTAACACAAATAACATCTGTGGCACCCAAAAAAATAAAGCTAGTGCAGCTAAGACTGAAATGCCCATTTCCAGCCCTGCTTTTCTCTTCTCAAGATGTGGACCTAGATTTAATTCTGGAGTATGGGATAATTCCCAAAAGGAAAAATGCTCCCTGAAAATTGTGTGACTGTTGAAATTCTGCATGTACATCCTAAGTACTGACGCTCTGTCTTTTTAACTCATCATATTAGACTCACAAATACAAAACACTACTGCTCTCTGTTGTCTCATCAAACCATCAATATCATATTTTTATCATGCCTCAAATGTAGTTTGGAAAATAGACCTGTAATCTGAAAAACAGCTGTTTGGAAGAGACATTAAAAGTGATGAGACCTTGTCACCATCCTAAAGCTAAAGCAGCACTATGACACATCAGTACTAACATAAAAATCTTTTTAGGAAGATGCTGACATACTACTTTGGTTCAGATACTTTAAAGCTACCAAAGTGTCAAAACTCAATGGAACTTCAGAAGTCTTTCTTAAATTCTTCAGAATATATCATCCGCACCTAAAAAAGGAGAGGATTTATTTGAGAAAATATGAGAAAGGAAATCTTTCGTGGCCTTGGGTGTCAACCTATGCTCAGTATAACAGAAGTTTGCATTCTTAAAAAGCCCATACAGGATATTTTTGGCAACATCCTAAAGGAAAAAAAAAAGAGTTCTGGTAAACATGTTGAGTGATTATTCAATGGTCAGGCAGTTATTGAAAGAGGTGGATCAGAGTTAAAAGGTTTAACTTTTCTGACAAGTGTATTTCTTGTAAAAATTAAACTCAATTTAAAGTCACTAAAAATTACGGCTTAAGGGCCCCAGGACATTTCAAGTACGTTTTGTTACAAAGTTTGATAAGGCAGCTTCTGCTGTTCTACTGTTCGAATTAGCAAGAAAATAAACTGCACAACCCAGAGACAATTTATGCAAAGATTCTGTGTCTATTTCTATTTTCTTACACTTTTCACTATGTGTAGCTTTCATATTAGATTTCTAACTCCTACTTGAGCATTTTACGCATGCTTCCAAGATGGCCTTTCATTTTTCTAAATTCAATGTCTTGTAAAACTTTATGGCTCTGCATGGAATGTATGGAATTTGCTGCCTGTGTAGGTTTAGTGTTTTTTTTAAATTGATTTTTGAAAAAAAATCAATGAATAAATATGCTGTGAGTTCAGCATGTTTAATACCCTAGCAATAGGCTTAATGAACTTCAGAGAGCTGTGTCAGTCCTTTTTTGGCCCGTGCTGAGTTCTAGGTGAGTTCTACTAGTTCCTACCCAGGAGCACTCTCTGTATCACAGCCAGACTTTGAAAGGAACTTACTATTGTTTTGTTTCGTAAGTTTGGAGTAAAGGCAAATCCCAGTAAAGCAGAGCAGTTAGCTTGGGACAGGTCTTGTGTATGTTTAAAAATGCTCTTTGTTGACAAATCCCAAGAAGAAACTATGTTTGTTGTCATGTATCTTAGGCAGAAGCATAAGAAAACAGACAATTTTGTAAATCATGTTCAGTTGTAAGAGAAAAGTTGCTGCATGTGAACGGTGAAGCGGTATTACCAGAGATATTAACATACTTTACTTCCGAGCACAGTAAAGAATTACTGACTTTATAAAATGGCAAGGTAGGGTGGTCCGTCAGAGGATACGTTCTGCCTGCTCTTTTAACATTTTTAAGAAGTAGCAATGAGTGATGCAGAATTACAGCTGACCTAACAGCAAACATTAAAATTACTAGAAAAATCAGTTTACACTATCTATTAAAATAGTAAATTAAAATAGACACCTTATAAAGTGACTAAATGATATTAAAATCCAGGATAAAAGTATTCATATACAACTCATCAATTACAAGGATTACAGCTTGTTAGAAGTTTTGCCATGAACCATTTCTACTCCATAAGAAATGCCAATGAAAGAATTATAGGTATAAGTGTTACTCGGAGAGTACTCAAATTGAATTTCTGATTAGAAAGAAACGTACGGAGATGCCAGGGCAATCTTATGCAATGTCGGAGGCTCCAGATTATTCTGCTGCTCTGAGCTGGAAAAAGGAGATGGATCTGGACTCCATAATGTAGGCAAGTGCCCCTAGCTGTAGGTGATGAAAGTTATCTGGCTACATATCTAAAGCTGTACGCTTTGCACAAAGAGTTGCACAGTAACAAATGCCTGCCTCTAAACACAGTGGTTAAAATTCCATCCTGGGATGTGGGAGACCCTTTTCGAAATCATACAGAGCCATCTTACTTCACCAGCCTTTCCTTCTAACAACAGACTGTCTCAGTCATTTTAATTTCCTGATTTAATGAGCTTAGCTTCATAAAGAACTTCTCAGGTAGACTAGAAAATTAATAAAACCTGTAAAGCCGTAGGTATTTGATCCTCACTATATTGCGTGTTTGCTGATAAATTCCATTCCCTAAGGTAAACTATGACAGACATGTTTAAAAATGGTCAGATACAGGAAAGGATAAGACCAGTCTGTAACAAATTAAGAGCCAGGGAAAGAATGGCTCCTTGTTCAAGGTGGAGGGAGGCGATTCTGCCCCTCTACTCTGCTCTGGTGAAACCCCACCTGCAGTACTGGGGCCTGCAACGTAAGAAGGACATGGACCTGTTGGAGAAGGTCCAGAGGAGGCCACAAAGATGATCAGAGGGCTGGAGCCCCTCTGCTGTGAGGAAAGGCTGAGAGAGTTGGGGTTGTGCAGCCTGGAGAAGAGAAGGCTCCGGGGAGACCTTATAGCAACCTTCCATACTTAAAGGGGGCTTATGAGAAAGATGAGGACAAACTTTTTAGCAGGTCCTGTTGCAATAAGACAAGGGGTAATGGCTTTAAACTAAAAGAGGGAAGATTTAGACTAGATATAAGGAAGATATTTTTTATGCTTCGTGAAACACTGGCACAGGTTGTCCAGAGAGGTGGTCGATGCCCCATCCCTGGAAACATTCAAGGTCAGTTTGGACGGGGCTCTGAGCAACTTGATCTAGTTGACGTCCCTGCTCATTGCAGGGGGGTTGGACTAGATAGCCTTTAAAGGTCCCTTCCAACCCAAACTATTCTATGATTCTATGATTCTGGTTGCACCCTATATGTCATTTGGAAGCCTAACACTTGTTCATGTACATTACCAGAATGACATTGAAGAGACATGTATGACAGGACTGTCATCTTTAAACATTTCAAAGCATATATTTCAGGGATTTTTAAAAGTATGCAGAAATGTCAGATGACAGTATTTCTCAAATGTTATTCCATAATTAGCTATTCTTCTCCATCATCAGTGGAGGAGTATCAACTGAATCAATACAAACAACGGTATGTTGTTGAGTCCTGTCACGTGTATATCTATTGAGTTTATTCCACACATATTGTTTCACTGAAACCTGTTTCAGGAGTGTTCAATGTCCTGGACATCACTCTTCAGTTAACAAAACAGGAATACTTGGAAATGTATTCAGTTCATGTATTCTGGGATAATCTGATGTCTATTGTTATCAAATGTCAACTACAAATGTACAAATGTATAACTTTTTGTAATTAAATTAGGGTTTTTAAAGTTTCAGGCACTGCTTTATTCCCTGAACTGATGCAAAATTTTTATTTTTTTTTTTGTGTCTTGAATGTTTCTTTTATTTCATCCTGTAAAATGTAGATAATGAAAACAATAAACCTACCAAAATTGAACAAGTATGTGAAGGAAAGAGAAATAATAAAAATGTTAATTTCACAACAAACCATTTTACCCATCATTTCTAGCCAGTTTTCTCTCCTGCCACTTGGAAATTTTTACTGCAAGAGTCTTTTAATTGAATACAGGCTTCAATTTGCAGGGATGTGTTTGTAAACTGGCCACTTGAGAGAGGCACAGGAAGTCTAAAAAAGATTGAAAAGAAAATGTAGTGTTCTTCTGAGCAGCCCTGGGTTTAATTAAAAAGGTCTTTAGATCTTTGTCAGAAGCTAAAAAACTTGAATAACTATTCAACCAAGTATTTTTCTGGAGCTCATACAGCAGGGATTCAGCTGCTCCAAGACAAATTGAGAGAGGCATTTCTTCTCATTAAGCTCACCATGCACTCAATATTTAACAGGAGCAATACACCGATCACTTGCCAAGGTCTCTGTGTGCTAAGTTAGGCCTTCAGAAAGGCCCAGTTTTGGACACCAGGTCATCTGTGTAATGATGGAAACAGAGCAATCTTTCCTTGGAGCACTAATTTTTTAATTCAACTACTTGGGGGACGCCTTGGAAGACATAACGTGCTACTGCAAAATTTCTGAGTAGAGACATGTTTCAATTCTCTTCTTTCACTTCAAGTGAGACCACTCATTGCAACCATTTCCAAAGTAGGCAGGGCAGGGAGGGCACCACAGGAACCCACCTGCATGTCAACCTTGCAAGCTGGTCACATTTCCAAAGCAATACAGTTCACCTCTTCAGTACTAATCAATGTGCTTCCTTAACCAAAATTACGCTGTAGTTGGAAAGAAAATGTTAAGTAGCTGTAGCTGTGGTGGTTTACTATCACAAAATAGACAAAGTTTGTAAGAAGAGATAACATCTTTCATAGATTAGCTGACCTGCTCTCTGGTCTTTGGCCTTTATGACTGCATATTTTCAGCCTTTCTCTGTAATCATGTGTGAAAAAGAGATTGTTTATTTATTTTTAAGGAAAGATGAAATTCTTAAGTAATCTATATCTAAGAAAAAAACAAGCTGTTTCAGCTAAAAAATATATTCACATAATATAACTTTCATGCTAAGCAGTTATTTCTGATATATGTCAATTTGCCACATTCCAAAATCTACTAAGTTTAAAAATAAATAATAGATTTGGAAGGTTTTTGTCTGTCTTTTTTTTTTTTTTTTTTTTTCTNAACTACAAAACTCATGCACCACCTTGAAGCTCCCTCTCTCATTCCATTATTTGATCATACCTACTTCTGCAACAGCAAGGACCAGGCTTGAAATTAGAGCTCAGTTTGTTTTCCTGATTCAGTTCCTTGGAGATGACTGGGTATAGCTGGTGAATATGAATTAACTTCTTCTCCAGTCTCCATCTACTGCTGCTGGGATTCTGACAGCTTTTTATAAGAAAATATGTTTGTGTACTTCAGAGAATGCATAATACTCTGGTCCAATGCATCTTCCTTCTCTCAGGCTTGAGAGTCAATGAAAAGAGAATTTTTTCCAATCTAAAGAGTAGAATTTAACTGTCTATCACAAATACCCACCTCAAGCTTTCTAAGTTCCCAATGAAGCTTTTAGATGGATTTTTTTTATGTCCAATGGAAATGAAATAAGAAAATATGCTATAGAAACACAGTTGTTATTGAAACCAGCCTCTCTTCTCTGCATGAAAGTAGGGCAAGAAAAGAAGCACAAAAGCCTTTATAATCTGTTGGTGTCAAAGATATCTCTTGAAGCAGAGTTGGTGCAGAGCTGAGCATTAAAACTTCTCAGATCATGGGGAGAAGAAGTACCAGGAATACCGAACTCAGTGATGGAATAAACCCAAAAGATGGAAGTCCAGAGAATTATCCCTAGAAATGTCCATATATTTTGCTCAGGAGAAAAAAAGTCAATAGATAAAACACATGAGTAATCCTGGGAGTAGAAACTGCAATCCAGGAGTACGTACTTACAGTGAAATAATAATTGTATTTCTGAGCTCATCTTCATTTTTTTTCGTAATTATTCCACCAACACTCTTGAAAGAGATAACTGAAGGAGATAAAATCTCAAGCCATATATGGCTTGCTGTGATTTGCTTTCTAATATTTAAAAAATTTTCAGAAGATAAATTCTTGTACCAAAATTAACTGTCAAACCTGATTAGGATTGCAGTCTCCTAGGATAAAAGTGCTGCTTAAAGTTACACAATTCTATTCATGACACTAAGTGTACTGAAGTGACAATCAAACAAGAAGTCCTTGCCCAAAAGTATATAAAAATGAAATTAAAATACAAACAAAAAATAAAGCTTAACATCTCTTCCATTTTTCAACTACTGCGCAATGTGAATACAAAACCAGCTTTAGGAAAAAGATAACAACAAAGGAGCAACTTAATTTGTCAAAATGACACAACTATTGCCGGGTTAGAGCTTGTAGGACTATTACCAGGTGTACAATTCTGAAGTAGTTTAGAATTTTTAAAAAAAGAATGTCTTGTCAAAAGAAAGTACATTTTCTGAATGAGAACACGATATTTTTTTCCTAACCAAATAAAATTGCACCTGTTGCAAGGAAAACGTTTTAGAGTAACAGGTTACATTGGATTTATAGACTATTGTGGGTACACTTTCTCAAGTAGTCACCATCTTTAGTTATTTATTTCATTCTGGTGGTTCCTTTTTCATTTAAAATACACATACAGAGATGGAAAGAACAAAACTGAATAAATGAGCTCTGTGTATGAAACCTAGTACTATGAAGGGATTTCTATCACTCTGCACAGTACTGTTGTTGACAACTTCTGCACTGAAAATTGGGTTTTAGCCCCTCCATGGACTCTTGGACTGATTGTTCAAATTTTAGTCATAGGCAAAGTAGCCTTCCACAGACCGTCTGAGTCAGTCTCTGACCAGTTGAGGGTATGCAGAGGGTATCTGAATCAATATTTTCTGATGACCTTTTGTTTTTCTGGAAGAATAATCGTACTGCCATATTACTGGGAAGTTTTCTCTCTCTGTCAAATAAACTTCCCCATCTTCCCCTAGGCCCTATCCAGACTACCTTCTCTCTCCCTCTCCCACTCAATTTGTTCTTCTACTGCTGTCAGGCTTTCCTGACTCTTCAGGTTCCTCTGCAAAATTCAGCTTTTTCCTTCTCTCCCTCACACCAATAAAATTTGCTGCCCTCTAATTTTATCAGCCAGCCACATTACAAAAATTAAAGCGAAGAGTGTGAGCAAACTTTGGGAAAAATCTGATCTGAAATGACCTCACCCATACGACAAGCAGTAGGCCTTTTAATATGCGGTGAGCAGCTATGAAAATAACGCTGATTCTGTGTTTTTCTACCTTGGTTTCTTGTTATATTCACCTCATAAGAGCTCATGGAATTACTTGGCTCTGTAGGAAAAGGTTCATATTTGGATAACTCCAAAGAGAAGAATTCGGGTGGATGTCTAAACATCATTGATTTTGTGACTGTGTACGGTTTCATGGAAAACTAGGGTTTTTTTTTCAAATTTTGTGTGAGTAGAGTACTGAAGATTTTCTCCACATTTTGTAAATGCATATTTTTTTCACACATTTCCTTTACAGGCAAACAAGGTCACAGGTACTTGGGTTATGACTGTGTGAACTGCAACTGTAAATTGTATGTAAGGTTGGGTAACAAATAATAATTCTTGCATTAAATAATGCAAGTAGAAATGGTGTTAACAGATGTATTCGGTGGAACTTCTCTCAAGCTGCGTTGAATAACCTAAACTCAGATTTACATATTTAGGGCTATTTTGGCTACAGTTCTGACATTGCAGTTCCAAGCATCTGCTGCTTTGCATGGAGATCTTTGCACGTTTTCTGACGTAGACTGAAACGTCAGCTTTAGTAATAAGACATCCAGAGTTTGTTGAGGAGCTGTACAGTTTGATTTGGCTCCCTTGGCTCAATTTCTGATTGAACAAGCTCTCCAACTGCTCAAGAGACTGCAGTCAAGACGATACTCTCCAGTTAACCATGCAGTTGTGCCTCCTCTAACATCTCCTGCTGCTTTGCACAGCCTATATATCTTGCTCCTGTCTCTTTTTGTTAAGATATATATGAAAAAATGTTATCCCTGAAACTCAGCAATTTTTTCTACAGTCATAAAGGCGTATTTAATAAAAGCCAACCAGGTCCTCTCCATTGCAGACCCTCTCTAATCCTCGCATTCTGCTTAATGCTCTACTCTAATCCATTCGTCTCCAGCACCAGGAAATGGAATGAAGCCCCTAGTATTTTATTAGACCCTTAGCAGTAAACGAAACAACCAAAAAAAGAAATGCTTAATAGTAACGACTAAAATTTTATTTTCTAATCAGCTACTAAATGTCCACTGCAAAACCATACATATTCCTTAACAACATTTTTAGAGCGTGCTTCTTGGGAAAGGTGACTTAACCTCAAATGTATAGCAACACATAGAAAGAGGTGCAACGTGGAATTGTTTAAACATTTCTGTCTTGAGAAAAGAAAGGAATAATCCTTACACACTTCAAAAACTCATTGTATGGTTTATTCTAGTGCAACTCATATTTAAGGATTGGGGTTTCTTCCTCAGCTCCTCATCAATTCTTATTGTTTGGTTGTTGTTTTCTTTTTTTCAGAAACCTTCTATGAATTTAATTTCAGCCACACCGATTTTTATAGCAATTGATTCACTCAAAAGCAGAATTGAAGGAAAATTAACTTCAGATTTCAGTGCAGACACAATTTTAAGTATAGAAGCCTAAGTGCTTTCTTTTTCCAGTCTGATACGGTCTAGTATGGAAACATTTAAATCATATGAATATTACCTACAGAGTCAGATAGAAAGGCAAATTAAATTTTGCAAATTTAAACTGAATTTTTTTCTTTGTAAAAAAAACTTAGAAAATACCTCACAATAGTTGGGAAATAAGAAATCTAAGTACTAGGTCCCTGTGAAGATGGGATTTTAGTCTATCATTTCAGAATTGGATTATTCCTTTATGCTGTACTATACAGCAAGGTGGTGAATTTGGCTCCCATTCTCATTAATTTTAGAGGAAATATTAGTTACTAGTAAATGCTATATCAAAATATTTGAGACATGGGAAGTGTATTCATCAAACAATCACTGATAATATCAAAATCTCATCATAGCAACATATAAAACATCTGTTCTTCCTGCAAGCTTATATGTATTTCTCACAGCCTATAACAGAGCTGTTATATTTAAAGTGTGGTACTTCATATTAATACACTTATTTAAAATTACTCCGCCTCTTGGCTTTGAAATTCAAACAGTTACAGCATTTCTGAGTTACAGTCCCAGTTTGTGTTTGTGGACTACATTTTGTCAGTGATATTTATATCTATACCATCCTTGAACAACATCAGCTCAAAAGTAAAGAGCAAAGCAGACATCACAGCAAGCTTTAATATTTAAAGTACACACAAGAGAAAAAACAAACCTCAGTGAGTCATAATTCCACAAAATATGAGGGGTCACTTATCTCTCAGCGACTTGTATTTCTGCAAATGGTTCAGGACAGCAATGTTCTGAAAGGTGCTTCTGGCGGTACATCCGGACAAAATTTCCAGATTATATGGGCAAACAAGATAGGACCTGCAATGCCTCTTGCTCTTTTTCTTCGACCATCCAGCAATACTTTAAAGACAGCAAGGTCTACATCTCACTGTCAATACTTTCTAGTATTGCAATTGCACTTACACTAGTATTCAAAAACAAGCTGTGTATCATAGAATGGTTTGAGTTGGAAGGGACCTTAAAGACCATGTAGTTCCAACCCCCCTGCCGTGGGCAGGGACACCTCCCACCAGACCAGGTTGCTCAAAGCCCCATCCAGCATGACCTCCAGGGATGGGGCATCCACAGCTTCTCTGGGCAACCTGTGCCAGTGTATCATTGCAGCCTAACCAGCCAAGTTGAACAACTCGGAGAAGTTTATGGATCAGATAGATGAAGATTTTTACTAAATTCCATTTAGATCAGCGATTACTAGCAGCAAAACAAATAACCCATGCAATGACCTCAAATGTGGTCATTCAGCAGATTAGACAAGAATATAATCTCAGCACTGGTCAAGCGAATATCAATGTGTCATGAATCAGAAGTACAGTTCCCTCTGTGGGACAACACGATTTTGTGGGTTTATGCTTAGGCCAATACATATACAAGCTTAAGCTCAGAACTTCAGCTGAAATGTCACAATAAGGGTTAGGGGCATCTACAGGTCATTTCATTCTTCAGCCTTCTTCCTGATGATTCTAGTATCAGTTATATGCATGAACACAAAATAGTTGCTCCCAGATAAATCTTCCAGCGTCCTAAGGTGGTATACATTTACTCCCTTATTCAAATAAACAAATTCCTATCTTCAAAATAACTTTTGAAATTTTTAAAGGCATCTCTGTCAGCACTGGTTTATCGAACACGTCAGACCCTACCAACAGAGAACAATCTGAACAGCTGTCCAATCTGAACATCAACATCTGGCAAATTTATGGCTGGGAAATTTCCTTCCTGGCAGTAGTAGCTGATATTTCTCCTGCTGTATGACCTCCCTCTAAAGTCAGGAAAACATCACTATTTTTGTTGCATTCAGTTCACATTTACTACCTTGAGGACTATGACTATATATTTTTAAATGCAAGCGGATTGTCTGCTCTGGATAGGCTAAGTATACATGCATAAATTTGATCCCAATATTTTCAATTATGTATATAAATAACGCCATCTTTAAATAAATAAGAGAAAAGAAGGTATAAATCTGTGAAATATAATAAGCTTAATCTTATAATATCTCACACACCATCTACAGTCAAATTTTCAAAAAAGAGGGAAAGGAAGTTTTGTCTTCTCACGTGCTCCCTTTGTGCCTTATCCTTTGAAGTTCTGTAAAAATGGACCCTGCAGCATAATAACATCAGTTATTTTTATCTACAGCAATGAATCCAAAGATGAAGATGCAGGGTTGAGAATGTCCTCTCCGGTACAGCTGGAACATCACTAAATCAAGGGGACTTCTCTCCAGCAGTATGGGACTGGGTTGGAAGCAGTCTTTTGAGTGTATTGGCCTAAACTATCTATTGACTCACCAAAATGTCAGAAACCCTTCCCCTGCCCCATTCCATCAAGCAATGTTTAGACACCGGTGTGCAGCCCTAGCGGCTAGGGAAGCAGTGATTATATGGGCAAGTATCTTGCTACAGAAATTACACTGTTTTTTAACAAACTCCAGTTTTAAGTTCAGAGATGGAAACTTTCAACAGAAGTAGGAACTAAGTTAAATGAATGAGTATGTATCATGTCAACTATGACGCCAACACATCAATTCTGCTTCTAAATGGTTGCAGCTCAGCACCTCTCAGCTACACTAGTTGAAGCTGGCTTTTGGAGCTGCGTTATTTTTCCAGAGTCAATGGACCACTCATCAGTTTCTCAGACTGAAAAAAAATATCCCAAGTCAGGGAGAATGCTGCAACCGACGACTGATTTTTTTCAACCCTATCAAGTACTTGGTAGTCTAGAAAACAGACTTCATAGATCAAGAGTTTTCAATTAGGATTATGTTCTCTTGAATGAGATATGGTTTGTATCTACAAGCACAGAAGCTAATATAGGCTTCTCAGTGGTAGGCTGAAAAATTAAGACAGTTTTAGAAGGTAATTATACTTATTTCTCCCTTTGTAAAGTACAAAGTAATCAAGAATGTACAGATTGTACTTTTGAAGATATTGCATGCCAGACTTGCTAGATTAAAAGAAGCTTTTGCTATTATAGAATTATTTATCTATTCATGTAAGGCAAATATTGATTGCAGAATGACTGCTTGTTTTTTAACTTTGTTTTATAGACAAGTATTCAGTGAACAATTATGTACACTGAATTACAAAATATTACATGAAACAGTGAAGCCTAAGGAGTGAGTTACTATGCAGCATAAACTTATACTTAACTTTAAGAAGTTACTTAATGTTTACTCAAATATCTCCATTACCCCAAATCAGGATGCCTGATTAAACTCCTACCATCGGTATACTGAAGAGTTCAAGTAATTGTGTTACCTCCTCTTGAGTTTGCTTCTTAATTATACAAAGAGCTTTTCTTATCTTCTTACCTCTCCTTTTGAAGGAATTCCAAGATGATCCTTTGGAGGAAACCTGTGAAAGATGGAATATGTTTCAGTTGCCCTCACCTACTACAGCTACCAGATAAGATACCCTGTCGGATGCCATAAAGTCAATGAATCTCAAAATACCTGTATGGACATTATTAGAGCAATAGTTACTTCAGGCTATTTCAAAGAAAACCTTGTGGTGAGTCACAACTATGCTAATGATTACATGGCCAGTGCCATGAAAACAGGAGCCAAAGAACTCACAAAGGAAAAGAAAAAGATGTTTTTAGAACCCAAAGAACTCACAAAGGGGGGAAAAAAAAAGGTTGTCTTTATTTTAACAAATATAATGCAACTACTACAGAATTAGTTCTGCTCTTTCCATGTTTGTATGCCTATGTGTTTTACATATCTTTATATACAAAGCAAACACATTCCATTTCTTCATCAAAGACACATATTCAGTGCTGATTATGCATGCAACAGGAAGCAGAGAAGTGATGCAATAAGATTTATTTTAGAAAAAAGAATCCTGGATGCTTCTTGTTTTTATAGATACATCATACCTCAGCACCTGTAAAATACCTAAGTGTCACATAAATATTCTTATGATTAAATTAGCTGCAGGACTGAAAAAAATCCTTTACTGGGGGAGCTAGTCTTAAAAGTAAATTTAGTGCTCAATTTTGATTTTAAAAATTGCATGACTTCTTTTCCCAAGTCCCTGAGAAAAGCACCCGCGCGCTTCAAGCATATATTTCTATTCATATTTTTGTTCATATCTGCAGTGCTTTTGCCTTTCACTTAATCAGTTGGAAGTTCCCCAGGTTTTCCCATGTTTCTCCAGATCTCTGGAACCCTGCTTACAAACTGGTGGCAGGTAGCCCAATTTCAATTTTTTTTTGTTACTGAAGGAGATTTAAAAGAGATCGCATATCAGACGGAGTGGCTCTACTGCACCATCCCTGAGGTCCTGTAAAATTCTTAAGTGGGCACCACCTCAACCTGCCAGTTTGTGCCTGTTCCTATTGCCAATTTGCTCTGTCTGTTGTTCAGTTTGTTCAACCTGCGCTTCGCTTTGAGGCGCATCCTCTGATGGATTGCCCTTGGGGAGGAGGTCCAGCAAACTCAAGCTCCTCCACAGACAGATGCCAAAAAATCACCTAATTTTCTTGTCATAACCTGATCATCTCTGAACTCCTCTTTTGGTCCCTAAAGGCTTTCTTAATAGCATCTTACTTCTGCCACATCTGAAAAGGGGATTTATTACTAGCTTTTATGCTTTTCAGAACTGACTCCTCAAACTTCTTTTGGTGTGCCTTATTATATATATACATTTGATCTGTTCACGATATTTTCTGCTTTCTTCGTTTGGACATAACTTTAGCTTTTTGAGGTGTTCCTTTTTAATTCTATTACTCCACTGCTTAGCCATGCTGCCTCATTTTGGTCCCTCTAAAGACCCCTCTTTCCCATCAGTTATGTTAGTATGACTGGAAGAAATTTTTATGAACTAAATGTTAGTGAATGCTGTGAATCTTAATACACTGTGTTATGCATTTAACATAAACACGTTCTGTTCCCTTGAAGTCATGCTCTGAGACACTTGAAATTAAATTCTAACAAGTAATGTTTCAATGTCAAAAAGGAGTCACAGAGTGTTTACACTCCAGCATAAACGCTCTCAAAAAGAAATTTGCTTATGAGCCACAAGTCTTTATATATCTAAAAATAAGAATTTCATGCAACGTTGTTAGAGAGATTACTTTTCAGTGAATATGTTTCTTCACAGCATGTGGAGCCTAAGAAAGTTTGGCCTAAAATACAAGCAGGGTATAAACCCTGCAAAAGCCTGAAGAGATGGAGGTACAGACCGACAGGCAGATGGATGTGAGCTACGTACCACAACAAGACTCAAGCCAAGTTCTCTATTGTTAAATAGGCTGAGAATTCATGATGCAGACAGGTAGACAGAGGCAGACAGACAATAAATTTTACCCTTTGTGTCTCTTTTTCCTGTGCATCGCTGAAGTCATGAAGAAAACTGCAAAGAATCCAGCTATTTACGTTTACCTGGTCTTTCCCAGGATTTTAAATCTGAAGTGTGTTAGACATTACTTCAATGCCACAAAGGAGCGGCTGACCATGGAAACACTCTCTCCTCTCTTACACACAGCCTAAATCAGAGTTACCACTGGCTTCTTACACACAGACTCTAGTATGGGAAGCAGCTCTTTTTTCAAATGAATGCAGCAAGTCATTGTGCTGTCAATTATTCCGCCAATATCCAGTCATCAAAGTCTGAATTTCGCTCTTCCTTGGAATATTCTGGTTCTACCCAAGTATTAACCCAATCCTACTTTATATTGTAACAACTAACAGGGAGCATATATATGTGGACACTTATACATGAAGAAAAGCAAGTTTTAGTTATTTGTATGTTTAATGGTCCAGAAGTTCTTGGAATATTTATTGAAAGGATTTGTTTTTGTACTACCCACCAGACAGACCACAGAGGCACAGCCTGGATGCTATGGCTTTTATTTTGAAGAAAACTTAAAAAAAATATTAAAAAAAAAATTTGTTTTGTTAAAGAAGGGGTAAGTCAGGAATTTCATTTTTTCCTTCAGAATAGAAAATTATAAATAGAAAAGCAAAAAGTTTAACTTAAAGTAACAGCCTCTAAAATGTAATTTAAAGTCAAATTACAATGACAGGGGAAAAGAAAAGTAATTCTATTGGCAAAGTCATGGTTTTAAATTGCCTACAGCAGCTGCTACCACTGTGCAATGCTTTTATTTTTCATTAAATGAGGACTGGAGGAATAATGCATGAATTTTAAAACTAAGTTCAACATGTCATCAAACCTTGTAAAACCAGTTTAAGTTTTAACTCTTCTGATGCAGCATTGTTTACTCTTCTGATCTGGTGGCATTTGTCCTTGTCTTAGATATGCAAAAATATGTTGGTCTGAACGCAGGTACCTGCTTGTAGGTGGGGTTGTTATTCTAGGAAAGAGCTCTGGTGTTAGGGCTGCTCCACTGAAGGTGATCGCTGCACCTCTTGCCCCTCCACCTGGTCACAAGCCCTCACTGTTGCTGCCTCAGTCTTCCTTCCTCACTCTTTCTTCCTGAGAGGAGGAAGCTGTCTCAAAAATGTAATCAGTAGGCACATCCAAACAGCTGAAGGAATATAGGTAGCGTTTAGTTTCTGAGGGCTTTCCCCACCCCTCCTTAAGAAGTGTGCTACCATTATACAAGCAACGTGTGAGAACCTGGGAAAGTGTTAATGTTGGCAATCGCCAGTAAAGATGGAAATCTAGAATCAGTTTGGTTTGGAAGAAACCTTTAAAGGCCATCTAGTCCAACCCGCCTGCAATGACCAGGGACATCTTCAACTAGATCAGGTTGCTCAGAGCCCCATCTAAACTGACCTGGAATGTTTCCAGGGATGAGGCGTTGACCACCTCTCTGGGCAGCCTGGGCCACTGTTTCACCACCCTCATCATAAGGAATTTCTTCCTTACATCGAGTCTAAATCTTCCCTCTTTTAGTTTAAAACCTGTCCCATTGCAACAAGCTCTGCTAAAAATTTTGTTCCAGTCTTTCCTGTAGGCCCCCTTTAGATGCTGGAAGGGGCTATAAGGTCTCCCTGGAGCCTTCTCTTCTAGAGGCTGAGCAACCCCAGCTCTCTCAGCCTGTCTTCATATGAGGCTCCAGCCCTCTGAGCATCTTCATATCCCTCCTCTGGACCCACTCCAACAGGTCTGTGTCTTTCCTAGTCCCTCTGACACATTCCTTTCTTCTGTGTTCCTAAGCAGTATGCTGATAGCTTCTTTTTGTGTTTTGTTTGCTGACAGATACTCTGAGGAATGTTAGGTGCAACGAGCTAGGAATAAATAGACTCAGAAACAACAGGCAGGATGCTGTTTTTCACTGCAGAACTTACTGAATTTTTTATGATCTCTAACGGAAGCCCGTCTGGAGCAGGTATTTGAAATTTGCACGCGCTAAGGTCAGGACTACGTCCTCTTCTGTGATCATGATCATGTATATACTCGTGCCTTTTTCAAATATTGTAGTTCACCCCTGTGAAAGAGCGGAGACTACTATGACCAAAACACAACACCTTTGCAGAGGGACCACTCCATCCTTGCAGGATGTGTCCTGCTGTGGGTTTGGCAGCGGCCGCTTCCTCTTGCTGGTGTTTGCACGTCCCACTACTATAGCCAAAACATCCACACCAAAGCTTTCCAAAAGATAATGAAGCAAGGAAAAGGTATCCAGTGTAAATTCTGTGAAATTTATGTCTTTTTACACTGTTTTGGCAGGGAAAAAAATGTTTCAGGCCCATCAAATATTGATTTTTAAATATTTTCTCAGCCTAAGAACTGCTACATCAGTTATTTTTGCAACCTTATTTGTTAGGCACCATCTATTTTTTGCTGCATATGATGTGGGAGCTGCATAAACAATTCTGCTTCATATTCAGTGTGCTCCGTTCAAAAGGAGTTTTGATCATATGAAGTCATATAATGCAAGCACATTTGTCAGAGAAATATTTAAGAGTCTTTTCCTGTTATTTCTGCCCCATTAACGTGATTTTAATTTGTGTAATTTTATCAAAATGAACAGGGAAAAATGAAGTCCATCAGGCAGCTTCATGCTGACACGTATATTAGGCAAAACCAGAGTCAGACCTTTTAGATGCCCGGCTGCTTCTAAAGACTTCACAGAGCTACTCAACTGATATTGGGCAATTATGGGATAATCTCAAAGTTGCTCATAGCTAAAGATTAAATTAAACCCTAGAAGTTTAAAAGAAAAAAAAATGAAAAACTGACATAGGTTATTACTGTATTCAGTCTCAGGCTTTTTTAAGAGCTTCATCTAATGGCTTTTTAATGTGTGAGGATGGCACAAAGGCAGTGATGGAGTTACTGCAAAGGGACTGCTGTCACATGGTGGACAGATGCAGACATAACAAGAAGATGTGTGTATTTCCCTTAGCGCCCTGCAGACATAGTACCTCAAACACTCTTGAAGCCTCTCTGTATCACTGCCTGAGCACTCCAGTTTTTTATGTGCATTCTTCAAGACAGCTTGTTGAAGCAAAAATTCATATTTCATTGGCATATTTACGTGTAAGCAAACCTTTTCACTGATGCAGAACTCCAAAGATGTGGACAGTTAAAACGATACTCCTCTTTAGCCTTTTTTCTCCCAACCACATTAAAATACAATACCAACATACTAAAAACTCAGAACACCCCTCAGGTATAAAGGTAACCACCTTTTAAATGTTTTATAAACCAAAAGATCTGGCCTCTTTCTTCTACGAGGGCTGAATTTTATGGAATTCACCTACTCAGACTGAAAGATCTGTGGCTGGATTTTCACAGCTCTCAGGAGGTAGAGTCACGGAAACCTTCACCCCCTGTCTCACGTGTGGCCACTTAAGCAGGCGGGTGTTTATACCCCTGTTTTGCACTGTATGCGTCTAAGCATCTCGAGTAACTGTTTCAATACTATTAGAAGTTCGGCCTTTAGACATTAATCAGGTTTATAACTAACTTCTCATTTAGATACATAAAAAGTATCACTAAAGCAAGCTACCCCAATATTGGTACATCTTGGGTTAAATGTATTTTGTTTTAAATCTGCGTCCTCGGGCGTAAACCTGCCCAGCAGCAAAATGCGCTCCAGTCCAGGTGCAAAGAAATTAACATCTCAGTTCGTGGTGAGTTTCTAAGGTTTTTCCCTTTTCCCCTTAATTTCTTTACCCAAAAGTTTAACATGACAAAATTTAGAGTCACTCCTATCTTTGAAAAAGGCCACAGTATCACTGTGTCTACAATGATGCGTAAAGAGTCTGTTTATAAAATTTGCACTTTGGAAAAGAAGAAATTAAGCCATAATGCTCATAACAGTATCACTAACGTGCAAACTTATCTTGCAGTTTAACAACACTAAAAATTTACAGTATTAACAGCAGGTACACCGAAAAGCTATTGTATTTCTAGAAGTCGGTGGGTCGATATTTGCACGGCATCTCTATACCTTTTAAGCTGCAGGGAAAGGAACTGCTGGAAGATTGGAGGTATGCAGCCTGCTCATAAGTTCTTCCTGTGAGAACCATACAGGTAGTGGACAACTGTAGCTACAGGCAAAACTTCCTTCGTAATGTGGTGGGAGCTGTCGGCCTACATTTCCATGACATACTAATTATCACCAGCTAATGATCTGCTCCTTGGAGATACTTATCAGTATCTTTTCTTACTTAAATTGCGACAAATTATTTAAGGTAATCTTGATTTAACGCTATCTCGCAGTGACTTATTTTTTAGTTTATTCACAGCTAAATGACAATTTTAAACACATCGATTATTACTAATTTTTAATAACGTTTTGGACAGGAATTTCAAAGTTTCAGATTTTACCCATAAGACCATTTACCCATAAAAATTGTTAATTTTTTTCAGAGGACATTCCCACCATATTCTGGTCTATCAAAAATGGGGAGAGAGGAACTGTTATTAATGCATTAATTGTGGTACTGAGGTTTTAAACGCTCCTTCACTAAAGCAAACAATATAAGATGCCAACAGTCTGTCGTATCTTTGGCTAGAGCAACACTTTATCATGTTAATAATGTCTCCAACAAGTGCAGAAAATTTTATTTAGATGTAAATTTCTCTCATTTTTCAGTTTCACCTTGGGGAACAATGTCACAGCCCTTTTTATTTGAAGCTCAGCTGTTCCGGAAAGAAATATCGTGACACTGGTAAACACAAAAAGTGTAACTCCAAATTTTTGTAATGAGGATGACTGAGCTGCATTTATACACTGGGAAAATGGTGGGGAAACAGGAGAATCTAGAATTAGTAAGCCTGTCAGTGTTTTAGTCCAAAATAAATGAAGCTTTAGATAAAAGTAACTATTGTTCATTGTGTCTGTGTTTTAGAAGTCCTGTGCCACTTTGGTTTCTCATGACTATAAAACGTATATGCAAATGCATACACAGGGCAACTCTTTTGATACTTTGGACTATAGCTACTTACATTAATGTTATTGAGCGGACAGAGAGTCAGAATTCAACAGAAAAACATTTTGTGATCTTCAGATCAACAGCTCAGAGACAGTGTTAATTCCAGTTGGAGATTTGCCTGAATAAAGACCACGGGAAAAATAGTATCACAACGCCTAAATATTACACAGAACACATTAAGCAAAGGTCCTGAGCAGGGACCTGTCAAAAAGACCATGGAGTCTGTCCAGAGGGCTGCGCTGTGTGAGGAAATCTGAATGAAGCTGGTAAATTGCGATTTTACCATTTCGGTGTTCAGACCAGAGCAGACAGAGTGACTTAATTAGTTACTAAATTGCGCTTTATCAGTTTTTAAAATCTGAACAACCAAACATTAGGGGAAATGCCAACTCCTGAGCTTCAAATTACTGTAAGTAACATATTCTGAAGACTTCCAAGCTATATTTATGGTTTTTTTTTCTATTTACTGCCCTCTGTCACAATGTATTTGCTTTTTCATTATGGCACTATCTGACAAAAGACCAGATCTCTGAAGTCTGTGTAGTTCTCTGTCCTTCTTTGAACTCCTGAAATCCAAACTTGAAACTGGCATGTGCACAATGAAATTAATAGCGTTCACAGAAACTTGCTTTTCAACCATTTTCAGCTGAAGTCATGAAGAAAACTGCTTTACTATCCCGTTCTTCCTTAACATTCAATAAACATTTTTCTTCTTTAAATTTAGTGTTGTCTCTTGGCTTCTAGAAGTGTACTACAGAAAACTGTTTTCACTCGCTCTCTTTAGGGAATCTATAGTACACCTGGCTGAAAAAAAAAAAAAAAATAAAAGGAAAAATTATATTGAAGTATACAGAATAAATATTCAACAGTAGATTAGTATTTATGCTTCTAAGCAGATCTATAAAGTCAAAGAAAAAGAAAAGTCAACACTTCATTTTTATCCTATTTTATATTACCATGGATAAGAAATTGTACCCTGTTAATTTTTGTCATCAAGGTCTATTTTGTTTTTCTGTTATCTCTGTGAACAGAAATAAATATTTCCCTGCATGATAACAACTTACTGATATGAAAACTGATTGTTCTAAACAAACCTCAACGAAATATTTTCCTAAATAATTTGATGATAGGATTTAGTTCTTTCTCCTGAAAACCTATCTGGTTGAAGAAGTACAGCAAGATTTAACTTGTAAAGTTGGCAACCAACAAATGTACTTGCACAAGGATCCTGCTGAAATAGCAGATTATATAAGCAGTTAAGTGCCGATGGGTATATTCTTTCACTGTTGTTATAATGTAGGATCTGTCAAAAGAAAATTTCAAAACATTTGGAACAAGTTAGAAGAACAAGTGAGCTCCCTCCACATCTCGACTGTTATATGCACTTTGTCTCAGAAACAGGGAAGACCTTTGTTTAGGTTAAAATCAGTGTGATATTTTTGAACTGGCTGTTGACTCGGCTGACTACAAATTTAAGAAGAAACTTTACTGCCCTCTCCGTAAAAGGCAATGAGCCATCTTCCCAGCTTCTCCCCAACACAGTTATCAAGAACTGACTGCAGGAACACAGGTACAGAGTAATTTGTGATATTGTTTAAGGTCTGGACAAACAAAGGAACTTCATGCAAACTTTAGCATGTTCTAAAATGGGATGAATTTCACGCAACTCTGAAGCACCTTTGCTGGAAATGAGTTTCGTAGCGGAGAAATTCTCTTCCCCAGGAAGCAGGGTTTGGCCTTTCAAAGAGAAGGAAGCAGGTTACAGAGAACTGAATGGACTCTACAGTCAACAAGTATATATTTTTAAGATGTCAGTGATAACCTTGAAGTGCCAGAATATGATTAGGAGCCAATCAGGAATGCAAGAACAACTCAACATTTCCTAACTGATCTTCCCTACTTATGCCTGGGTAATAAACGTCCTTGGAAGAAATAAAATATTTTATTGTTGATCAAACATGTAGTTTGTTACAAATTATATTGTGCAATGGGCTGTATTATTGACATATTTTCCAATATATCTATATCTATATATCCATATCACTAAATATATCAGTGTATGTATATACCATAGATATGGTTGAACAGAGGGAATTTTGAATAAAATATTTATTTATAATAAATATTTATTTCAAATAAAGAAAATAAAAATAAATGAAAGCATACATTACTACATTAAACATTACTGTCTCCAAACAATGTATTCTCCAGCTGTTACATTGTTAAGTTTTCATATATAAATAACAGCATCTGTATACAACTTAGGTAGTCAGGTATGCAGCGATGGGTTGGATTGTTCCAAAATGAAAGCTGCACCTTTTACTGCACAAACTACAGATATTACAGTTTTCAGAAATCACTGATAAGCTGAGAGCTGTAGACTTATAATGTATGATATAAAAAAAAATTAAAGTACAAAATCTATAACCATACTCAGCCTTCTAACACATCTACATGCCTAAGGTCACCCTCTGGCTAATATTTGAAGGTGGAAAAAGGGATAAAATACACCATCGATGTGTCCACTGATTAAAAATATAGCACAGAGGAAATCAACAAGTTCAGCTTTTGAACACAGCATTTTCTTAAAATAGCTAATAAGATCTCTGTATCAAAATAGCAAGCATAAAAGTTTCGCCTGAGGTTGGATTTATCTTTCCAGGAGGAACATATCCCATGCCTAATGAAACAAGTGATGCACAGAGGAAATAAAAGCTGAATATCAGAACTGCTATTACACATGGTCACTCAGGCCACTAGCAGAAACAGTTAAACAAGCAAAGTTTTATGAGAGTTCTTTTTCCTATTTCTTTTCATATGGGGGAAAAAAGGGAAATATTCACCGTTATTTTCCTGTTATACTTACACATAGGATAAAGTGCTTATAGAAAACCCCTTTGTGTAACTGCCCGAGAAATGCTGTATCTGAGCAATAGTGCCACCCATAACTTCAGGTGTTAGTTTAAGACAATGTGAATATCCCTTAAAAGTCACTGCACGGTTTAAAAAATGTCACTGCATATCTGTGCCTCACTGAGCATTGTATCAGTCCTGTCCCAAAAGGTATGACTTTAGGGGCAACATAACTGGAAATATTCAGAATCTGCCACTTTTCCTCAAAATCTCCAAAGAAAAGATAGATCTGCTTTTGTTTTGCATAAAAGGAAGAAAAAGTCCCAAGTTTCAATCAGTTACTTGGAATATATTGTTATATTTAGGGGGGGGGGGAAACAGAAATATTCATTGTTTTTAAATTTTCCTGTCTAAATAAACCTCCTCTCATGTATACTTGACCTGTTCAATTTAGCACCAGCTGCTACAAAATAAAAGTAAAATCAGCCTTCTGCAATTTCTATAAATGCTTTAACCAGCAAAGTATTAAGTATCTGCACAGTTAAACAAATACCAGTTCAAATTACACAGAGCGATACTACAGAATAACACTTCAAAATTTCAATATTCGAAATTTCCATATTGAAAATGTCGGTATTCAGTATTTCAAAATAAATGAGGTTTAGTCTATTTTTGGCATGTGGCAAAAGGTGCCATGATCGTACACGTAAAAAAAACAATTCCAAATTTACATGCCTAACTCCCCTTTCTAGAAGTACTTCTGTACTTACCCCCTGACAGGAGAAAAACACCGTGCTTTATGTGACCTGTCACAAGTAAGTCCTGCAGGCCCAATCAGCCCCCGCAGCCTGATTACATGTGTCACTGAGGGATAGATTGTGAACTCCGTATTTCCTCTGCTAAGCGATAGGCTGTATCAAAACACCTCCAACACAACGAATAAGTTTGCTTAGTCTCTGCAGAAATTGAGAGCTTGAAAACACTTAATAAAGATGACTTTAATAAAGATAACCTTATTAAGCAAATTCTTACAATTAATTGTTTCCTCCACTACAGAAAAAAAATAGGGTTTTCTGTTCTTAATTTTAGAATATAGATGCTATTATACCACAGTTCTTCAAGCACTGCAACATCCCAGTTGACAGTGGCACTAGAAACTACCATCCATTTAATCAGGATAAGACTTGCAAATACAAGGTTGAAGAGATTAGCCTACAGTTAATTACCAGTTTTAAAAGTTCCCAATGAACAAAAGAAATGCTTCTCAAGCACATTGCAATGCTATTTTCCCTGTTAAATGGCAGAATCCGTTTGAGAATGAAAGGAGTCAATAAATACACCTCATTTTCACCTGTAATTTAAACAAAAGAAAAAAAAAAGGAAAGGTCATCCCAAGAGATGACGGTTAAAACGTAAACTGACTGTTCAGAGCCACCAGAGGAGGACTAGTGGTTACATACAAGAAATATCAGTGATGGAAAGACATTAAATGCAAGTTTAAAACATTTAATTTTACAACAGGTTCCTGCACCAACTCTGAAAGGAATCTGAGAACTCATTTGTTGCTAACTATAAGCCTGTCATGTATCATCTTACTGCTTATCAAAAATTAGTGCAGATATTGGGATCTTCAGTTTTTCTCAAAAAAAAAAATCATAACTATTTAAAGCCCAAAACTTTCATAATAAAGAGAAAAAAATGTCTGAAATCCAAAGTATTTCTATGTAGACAGAATTTCCAGGATTAAAAACATTAATTCTGAAGAATTTATCCTTGTGGTTTGCTGGCAACCAAGGTCACTACTCAACATATCCCCGAGTGCTTTCTCAATATAAATAGATAATAGCTGGGCACAGGCTATTTTCCTCTCACAGTTGGCCACGAACATACATTGTTAATATAGAGACAACACAATAATACAGTTTGTAAATGACTGTCAAAAACCGAGAGCTTTGTAGCTCTTGTCAAATCAGGGCAGGAATATTAAAGTTATAAGTATTTTCAGTGAGAAACTGTAAAAGGAGTGGATGCGGAACATCCAGCAGTATATGCTGCTGCCACTATTTAATTGCAGGAGAAAGTTTTGGAGTCTGGCCATTGAGAATGTCTTGGAATGAATTACTCCCATTAATCAGTTGTAAGAATTGGTATGTGAGTTACCATGGAAACTTAATATGCTTCTCTATTTTTAGTATTTTCAAACCAAAACTAAGAATATCTATCCTCTTCTGTTGTATGCAGCAAATTAAAGGAATTTTCTTTTTTAATGTTTGATTTGGCATGAAAATTTTAAGGCAACCATGACAGCGGTGTCAGTAGTAATACTCAACTGAGTGACAATAAAGGCAATATGTAAGTGATGGAATGTGAGTGTTGAAGGGAGTAGCATGTTCTGACCCAGTATAACTTTGATGAGCACTCTCTGACTTAAGCCTTCTTTCATTTATGATAAAAAGTCCTTACTCCCAGAGGTGCTCCATGTAATCGAGCTCAAGTGGGATGAGTCAGTGATATGCACAGCAGCTACTGAAATCTATTTAGATAAGAAAGAATGTACTGCTATGAGCCAGAGAGCTTTTTATTCACACTCTTGATATAAGCCATTATGGACTGAAGTATTTGATGCAGTAATAGCTGTAATATTTGAGCAAATTCAGACTGGCAAGCAGTTTTACTAAAGTGTACTGTGCTCCATCAGAAATATACTAAATAATCGTACTTCCAAGTCTTAGAAGAGCAAACATTTAAAGGAGATTCCTATTAATGCTTGCATAGTTTCAAGCTAGAAAGGACGTGACAAAGACCCTTTTGCAGCTTTTAGCATTTTTATTTTTGACCATTACTTTGAAATGCAAGGTTTCAGCATCACCGTGGGATAATGAAACAAATTCTGTGAAACACAATTCTATGAAATTTCAATGAAATTTCTAATTTTGTTTTAAATAAGGCATAGGACAAATATGTCCAGCTTGATAATTTTCTTCAAACCCATTCAGCCGTCTCTAAATGAGTGGCAGCACATCAGTTAAGTCTGATTCCTCATTAATGTGGAAATAGTTTGCATAGCACACGATTTTCTACATTTAGGGAATGCTTGAGCCAAAACCATTTTTTATCACCTACCTAATCCAGGCTCTGCGAATAGAGGAACGGTAGTTTCATTCTATCAAGGTAATGGAAATGGGTGGCCTGATAGAGGTGGGGACTGACCTCTTCTCCCTAGTGACAAGTGATAGGACAAGAGGAAATGGGTTCAAGTTAAGCCAGGGGAGGTTTAGGTTGGATATTAGGAAAAAATTTTTCACTGAAAGGGTTATCCAGCACTGGAATAGGCTGCCCAGGGAGGTGGTGGATTCGCCATCCCTGGAGGTGTTTAAAAAAAGGGCAGACGTGGTACTTGGGGATATGGTTTAGAAGTGGTTTTGTCAGGTTAGGTTAATGGTTGGACTCGATGATCTTAAAGGTCCCTTCCAACCTTAACGATTCTATGATTCTACGATCCTATGATATGAAAGAAGACCATATTCTGCAGGAGAGCCTTCATCCCGTGCTCTGGTAGTCCTTGTTGTCAACCTGTTTACTCAGCCACACACACACATACCCACCCCTAAAGAGCACAATCTCTTCGGCTTTCAGACAAGAGGAGACTCCTCCTGCTCTGCACAGACAAAAATGGGTAACACACATGCACTCGCACAGACTGACACCACATTTGACTTCCAGCTGCCCTGATACAATTTGAGTTCACTGAGATGGCTGCTAATTAGAAGGTCAGTCAAGGAATTAGTATATGTCCAGCTTCTGACCTACAACAAAACCGAATGAAAATAAAGGCACACCAAAGAACTGTAATACCATTCTGCTCGAGGCACTTGCTGAACACAAGAATAGCCTATAGTCCCTGGAAACATTCCTATGTCAAAGGGAAATTTCCTACTTTTCGTAAGGGAAACCCAAAGCTTTAGAACTTAAGAATGGTATTTCTGGGTGAGGGAAAGGCTATGGCCATGCTTTTATGTGTATTTCCTCATCATGTTTTACCAGCTTATGTTTGATTGCAGTGTTACATGACTTTTGGTATGTTCATAGCATGGGCAGAGACTAAAGTAATGAATGTTGAGCCATCGCCGTATTCCTACAGCCTACTTTTTTTATGAAAATAGAAAATTTGTTAGGAAAAAACTACTCACATTCAGAGAGAAAATAACAGAATTTCATCTGCAGTTTGTGTACTGGGCACTGTACACAAGGCTGATATTTTTCTTGCATTTTAAAGAATTTTCTGACATTATTTCCAGCATTTTTTATGCCATCCTGCAACTGAATGCAGGCCATTCTTTCAGCAAAAGTCTAGGGAGTTTAGATTACAGTTCCTTCATACAACAAAAGAAAAAAAGAAACAAACAAACAACTATTACTGTAGTCAGAGGGGTTTATCCAGCTTTTATTTGACCATTCTTCAACTTTTTCTTTCAGCTAAAATTACATTATTGCTAGACTAATTTGAAGACCTCCCCTTCTTCTTTCTTCTACTTTCACCTGATACAAGCACTAAGGCCAGTAAGCAAGATGAGTCAGAGTATTTTTCTGATTTCTTGGTGCAGGAATGATTTTCTGAGGGAATGTGCATTTACATATGAGAGAGGGAGAAATGACCCCAGAAAAGGAGGAGGAGGATAAAAGGGAGTAAGCTACATCAAAATGGCATCACAAAATATCAACTGTAAGAGAGATTTTGCCAAAGAAATTGAAATGTGGGTGATGTTATCCAGGCTTCTTTATACATAACAAAGGCCATAAATATGCAATTCAAATCTTGTATTTAGTTGCAAATCGTGGAACTTATATGTGAATCCAACAAAGAGAATGGGTGAGAGGCCAAACCCACTAAAGTAGGAAGACACCCAAGTTTTATTTCTCTAGCAAACTCCAGTGAAGTACAATATATATATAAAAAGAGTGCCTACCAGCATTCATTACTAGACGCTGAAGACAGTCAGTACTCCAAGCAACAGACCATGGGACAGAGTTCCTCCAGCAACTAGAGCTGTGGTAACTGCAGACACGGAAAAACAATACAACACAGCCCAGTGCAAGGCTGCATTTGGTTAATTATCCCTCCGAAGAGAACAGTTCTTTGTTGTATGCTTCAGTAAGATACTTTTTTTTTCTTCTTTTTCTTTTTTTTTTAATCCTACTCTAGCTGTCTAAGTCTGGTAATTACTTTCTCACATTTAGTTCAAAGCAGAGGTCAAAGGACTCACCTTTTTAGTTGAGCAAGCAGCAGGCCAGGCAAGATGGTACACTGGAAAAGGAGTACTTTTTTTTTCTAAGTCAATCAATTATGCTGAAGGTAGCAGGGAGAGAAGAAAGAGTGGGGATTCAGGACAGGTGGCAGACTTAGGGAGGATCGTAATAAGAATACAGTTGGACACATGACGTTTTAAAACCAGAAACACCAAATTATGGAGGATCTCTTAATAGGTTAGGATAAATGTTCAGCTAACTAGTTGAGTACACCCAAGTTCTTCAAAGTGCTTGTGAATAATTGTTTTTAGACTTTCCATCAGTCAGAAGCTTTTTAATCTTTGAGAACATTAAGTCTGTTTTTCTGGTAAGACGTACCATGATTCCTTTGTACCATGCATCCATGATGCTTTGCAACGTGATATGTTTGCTTTTAATTTTTAGCATTGAATTCATATTTGTTTACCTAAGTCCCAATTTCTTACAAATTGTTTCAATTCAATTGGATACACTGCAAGCTCGCTCTAGTTTTGTTTTTTCTATCATTTATTATATTTGCTCTTTCAGCTTCACAGAATTTCACCTTCTCTTTTTACTGTATTTGAAAGGGCAACTCCTATAAGGGCATGACACTCTCTTTTGTTTTGGTTTGGGTCTTTTTGCCTTTGCAAAAAATATCCAAAATACACATTTACATTGAAATCAAAAGATTTAAATAATTATTGGCTATTTAGCCAATGAAAGCACTTTCTTGTAGATGATTCACAGAAAAGTAAGAAATAATGTCAAGTGTGATGTAATGACATTATGACATTATGTTAAAGTATGACAAAAGGGCATGACATCTTGAGACAGAGTCACCATGTTATGTTGTCCTCTGGATGAAAGACAAACTCTGGCCAAGATAAAGTGAGGTGAGGTAGAGAAAGGAAGAGGATATCGTCTTTATTTTAGATGTATTATCATGTTCCACATCTACTTGCCCTCAGGTGCAAATAAGGAAATATTTCATTGCATGCTTACTGAGAGCTTTTTCATTTATCAGGAGCACTGGCTAAACGCTGAGGGACAACTACTGTTCTGAATAGGATGAGCAGAAGTTGTCTCACACTGCAGTTCAAGAGGGAATTATGAGACTCCATCAGGAAATGGACATTCAAAGTATGTGTTTTTGATAACATCCCATGACATCTCCTGGAACTAAGCACTGATGTTTCTTGAAATTCTTGGTATATGAAATATTTGGCAGATAATGTCATTTGATGTGTAAGATGTAAGATACTCCAAGGTGGAACAGGTTTACCTAGAATTCTGCCTGACTGTATACTATCACATGATACCTGTTAGCATTTATACACTCATATTCACTTAAGTCACCTGTCTGTTTAAGTCTTGGTTGAGTAACTGCTGGAGTTAAGACTGATTAAACAATGCTATTCATGAGTACTTCCTTTCCTTCAAATAAAAATGTTTAGTATTTCACAATCTGCTATTTATTTAGAGAAATGTAAAAGCAGGAAAAATAATATCAAATCTATGATATAACTATATAATACACATGCATATGTATACAAAACATAGATGAAATGTTCCTGATTGGATATGAAATTTTGGCCATGGGAAAGTTTATGAACTGGATGAGTTCTGCAAAGATGCAACTCTAAACTGCAGAGGAACCAAGAATTATTTTAGCTACGGGAAATATTTGACATTCATTATTTTTGGCATATCGCTCCATTTGTGTCCTTTTCAAAGAGCTCAGTAGAATTTGTATTCATAATGATAGTCTGAATGACCCTACCATGTAAAAATAAAATCATAGAAGAAACAAGAAAGTAAATAGCATGCTTTCTATGCAGGAGACTTCTGCAATACAGGAAGGAAAAAAAAAATGTCTGCATGATGCAAGAAATGCCTCTCTGATAAGATGGGTCACCAAAAAAGCTTTTGTTTCCCTTTTTTGGTAGTCATTCAGAAGTATATAGGCATACAGTCAACTGCTTCAGTTGTCTTTTTCATTCCAGTAACCATGAAAAAGTACATGTTATTAGGATTATCTCTTAAAAAAATAAAGTCTTTTTTATGTTGGGGGGACTGGCTTTTAACAACAAAATAGTCAACGTTTTTCTAATGCAACTCCAAAAAAGTTCTCCCAATTCAGTATATTTCCACAGAGTTAGATTTATACTCATTTATCTCACAAAATATCTCTATTTTTATGTCATTTTCTGAGTACTAGATGTCCCAACTTATGAATTTCACATATTAAGAAGTGCATGAATTACAGCCATTTATTTTAAAATTCTGTTTTAAACACTGTTTCCAGCCCTCTAACTAGGTTAGGAAATGAGTGAATTTATTCCCCTTTAGGGTCTGAAACTTAATAGCAGTCTTCAAATGCAAAAAATAAAGAAGGCTCCAAACCCCAGACTTCAGCGAAACAAAACTATTCACATAAGCTGCATTGTATATGTTGAAGCATTAACTGAACTGAGGCTGATCCTTCTGTCTTAGTCATTTTAAAAAAAAAAAAAACAACAACTGACATGATGCATCTATCCTTTTCTTTTACTTGTGTTTCTTCTCCATTTCAATTACTGTCTTATAAAAACAGGAGCTGCTTACTTATCTGCATTAGCATGACCTTGACTGTATAACAGACATTATCATGTCCTCATTAACTAATATAATGTGCAGCTTCCAAACTGCTGTGGCAAGATTTGCTTTGATGCAAGTACTATTACTTATAGCAGCTACAAATCAGACTTGGATCATGGCTCAATGGCTTCTTTTATAAAGCAAAACATTCCACAGCTAATGCTTTTTCCATTGGTGTTGATGTGTAGATTACTCCTCCAGGCAGGCTACATGCTGAACTAGGTAAGGCATTGTTCGGAAAACGGACTGTTCAAAGATGTGTTTTTTTCTAGGCCAGCAGGAAAAGTTTGCAGCTCTGACTCTGAATATCAAAATCCTTATCTCAAAACAGGCTTTGGGTGATCAAAGGCGGTTCCTGCTGAACCAGAGGAAATTTGTAAGGCACCATCTTGGTTATTGATTTAACTCCCCCCTAGTCAGAAACAATGGGTAGAAATTGAGTGAAGGTAGTCCTTTCAAGTCACTGCCATTAAACACAAACACCTCAGAAGCTCCTGGATGCCAGTGGAAAAAACCAAAGGTATCAGCAATGTCTTAGGGAATTTGCTGGATGTGAAAGCTGCATGGACAGTTGAGGGGGGGGTTATTCTCCATTTCACTACTAGGGCAACAGGAGTAACCTTCTCTCAGGATTTCTCAAAGGCAATTCGGAATTTAACACATTGACAGTAAAAGCTTAACTATAACTTATAATTTGAAGAAGTATGCAGAAACAGGATCTGTTTTAAATGCCTTTTTAAATGTAGAATTGTCCATTATCAGGCAACTCTTCCGTACTGAAACAGGTGAAGCTATCAAAGAGTGCCTGGGTAGACAGAATCCCTTTACAGTGAGTTAAGATCTAGTAGTCTTTTCAGCCTTGTTTCCCTGATGCACGTTCTGCCTGCCCTGTCCTCCATTATCCCGTAATATATTTTGGATCCAGTGGCCACTTTCAAACCAAATTAAAACCAAACTATTTCTACAGTTTCATTAATGACTGGCAGAGTGGAGAATAGGGCTCCAAATTAGTGCCCCTTCCCCAAATTAGGGAAAGGCTACTGCGTTAGTTCACCTCTATGAGACATCACGTGAACAGCTTGGGAGAGAACAGCTGCATGAAGCAGGGAGATGCGTTTTATAATGTTCCAGCCCCAGTAAACATTCCAGTGGTGAGACACAAGAGATCATGAAATGAGGTGTTATAAATTCCGGATCTCACGGAGCTATTTCTGAAGATTAATCCTTTTGAATAAGCTTTAGTTTGGCCAGATCCTATTGCTTAGCCCTTTAATAAACGTATTATAAATACTAATATTTGTAAATATTATTATAAATACTATTATAAATTACNCCTTAGTGACCTCCTGATTTAAAAGCATGTAAGAAAACAGCTTCAACAGGTGTTATGGTTTTTCATTAACGGAAAAGAACTGTACATACATTTGTAACTACAAAAACATGGAGTACATCACGCTGCCACAACTAAAAATATGTATATTATAAATAAGCCACAAAGTACAGGCACTGGGTAAACAAACATAGTTATACTTCCATCAGAAAGATCTTCTTCATGGAAGTGGATTGTTTCAAGGGAAGGCCAGAGTGGATAATTACCCAGGCCGGACTCGGTCTGGGACCTCTGTACCTTCCACTGTAATCAGTTCAAACAGCTTCATCTCACTTTTGTAGCCTGTCTTTCTACCCAGCTAACTACTCCCCACTGTGTATCAAATTTTGGGCTCCCATTCATTTAAAATTCCAGCCTGAGTATTTCCCACAGACACTGCTGTGCTCTCATTGCAACTGCCATGCAAGGACAAAACTACCTGTGGGCAGCCACACCATCGCTATTTTCTTTTCTCTCAAAATCCGTATGTGCCTTGTCACCTACAAGCATACCTAGTCAATCCCACAATCATAGCTGTCTTGCTGTTAATTTGCATTAATAACTGTCTTCCACCATTGACAAAAGAATCCTTGGGCTGCGCAATCCTTTAGCTCCCCGTGAAAAAGGCTTCTAGCAGAAAAAGGCCAGGGGAGATGAGTGGCGGGCCAGGGGAGATGAGTGGCGGGCCAAGGATAAACAGAAAAAAACTTCAAAAAGACCCAATGCTCATCTTGTTTTCAAACCCAACGAGCTGACAGATTGTACATATCCATACTCACAGTACTGCACTGTTACATTCATGTGAACAATTTCACTCAAGGCAAAAAGATCATTTACTACCTCACAAAGAAATGTTTGCATATTGGAGAGCATTTTTGTATATCATATTAGGTAGTCTGTTATCCATACTTTTTCCAAGGTCTGTTCTAATTTGTTTCTACCCTTTCCCTGTTCCTCCATGCATTAACCATCCTCCACAGCCAAAATAATGCTAGTTTTTAACAGACAACTCCATTTTGATAAATTATCTGGAAGCATTGTATAGAGAAAAAAAATGAAAAAAAAAAACCACCCAGTAAACGAAGTAAAACTCTAAATTTTTTATATCAAAATCACCGGGTTTATTGATCTAATCTTATCTGTGGATTATCGAAGTCTCTCAGCTGCTGAATATTTTACAGCAACTCCAGGATGGGTCCGTGACTAACACGGACCTTGCCCTTTAGACCACAAGTTCAATTCTGCCCGGTTCCCTGTATTCCCTTTTTCCACTGAAAACAGTAAGCATTAATGAGCCCCTTAAAAGGCGTGAGCAAAAGTAATAAGATAATGAGGCAGGAACACATGTCCAGCTATTGTGTATGCTGACATGCTATCAAATTTTAGTAAACGGTAAACACTTCAAAGATGATCTTGATCCAAAATTCAGTAAACCATCTCTTAGACCTACAAATTTACTGAAAGAGGAACTTACCTGATAGGCCCTCCCAGCTTCAGTTTGTAGCACATATTATTATAATTATTATTATGAATTATCAAGACATAGATATATTATTGTAATGAACAATATCTATATATATGAACACATTAGAAAGACACATTCTAATTTCCTGGAACACTTAAAGCACAAACGGAATATTCCCCTTCCTTCTCCCAAAAAAGCCACACTTCTGGATGACTGTAAAAACAAAATCTTTTTTCCTGTGAGAGGCTGTTTTGTGAACATTCAGCTGCTCATTGATGCTTGCAGAGGATACTGACACGGAAAGTTTCCTCCCAGATCTAATCCATCATTACTCAGAAGATTTATATTTCCAGAGTTGTAGACTGCCTTAAACAAAATAAACTTACTGGAAAGATGTCTTGTACAATCTGAAGGTCAGTGGTGGCCTTCACCTGCAACAGCCAAGTGTGATTTAGATAATGGAGTAACATAATCTTCTTTCTATGATTACAGTTACCAGGTATATTTTGGCATTTTAGCAATGAAAATCTTGATCTAAATTAGATCTTCTAAACTAAAATATAAGAAGATTTATAAGGATAGTTTTACTCTAGTATCCTTTTTTCTCAGATTAAAATATCCCTATATTCGTGCTGTAGTTAGGACCCAGTTATTACATTTAGAGTACTGAATGGTCTCACGTTCAGAAACGCCATAACATTTTGGACATAGATTCTAATCTTGGAGATGATAAAAATTAGTCACTTATTGTAAGATTATCAGAAAACAACTCTCTATTTTTTTAAAAAAATCTTCAATTTATACTATAAATAATGTCATTTGATTACAAAGTGACCTTTGTTGCTATGTGAGAGTTCACAGATACAATCACCAGGCATTCTAGATGAGGACGATGTCACAGAAGTCAAACACCGAGGCTCCATAAGATGTTGTAACCACTCACAGAGAGACTTCAGCTGTAACCATATGTTGACATCTGCCTCCTCAAGATCTGGAGAGAGCTTTTCATGTTTTTTTGTTTCCTGGAATGCCCAGTGTCAGACGATTTCCTGTAATTTTGGAAAGAAAATGTTGGGCTGCTTTCTTCCCAGAACTCCCCACTGATGCAAGAATCTTGCTCAAACTCTCCAGCAGCTGGCTCTCATCATCTCACATTCAGTTCATGCATCTTCAAAGTTCTCAGTAATGACAGGTATCTACAGATTCCTCTTGAAATATTAGCAAAGGTATGAGACAGACTGCCATTAAACAGCTTACTGGGTTTGGGGTTTAATTTGTTTGTTATTACTGTTTGGGTTGGGTTTTTTTTTATTTTCTGGGTAGGAAGTTTTGATCAATAGCAGGAAAAGAAGCGGATTTCATGCTACCTAAAACAAAAGCTGTAACCACTTTCCATTATAAAGTTCCAGCTTCACTTCCTGTATTCTGAGAAATTGGTTTGCCCCAGAAAATACTAATGTCTCAGAAGAAAGAACAGAGTTTCATTTCCATTGGCTTTGTTGGTTTGTTTTATAGGCATTATAAAATTACCTTTGTTCTGCTTCTACTTCAAATCCCCCTTGTAGATTAACACTATCCTTTCGTAGTGATAAAGTTAAGTAGTTAGTTACTTACAAATCCCTTGGAAACGTGCGAACAATATATAATATGGAAGGAATTATTTCTTATTAATGAATGAGGCATGGGAACAGGTTGCCCAGAGAAGCTGTGGCTGCCCCATCCCTGGAGGTGTTCAAGGCCAGGTTGGACGGGGCTGGGAGCAACCTGGGCTGGTGGGAGGTGTCCCTGCCCATGGCAGGGGGGTTGGAACTGGATGATCTTTAAGGTCCCTTCCAACCCAAACCATTCCATGATTCTATGAATGTTTTTAATTCATTTTTTAGCATTTGCTTGGACTCCAGCCCTGCTCACACTGCCACCATTAGGTATGATTATCTCAGTGGGAGCATCGGTGGTTACTATACACCTGCAGATCTTCTTCCAGTCACCGGCACACTGTAGCGAAGACAGCCCTGTGCTTTCCACTAGTGTAGTACCAGCACTCCGCACCCCCTTCATGGCTCTGCCCATTTCACTGGATCAGATCATTAGCCAGGTTGGGGACTGCACTTTCTAAGCAAGTGAGTTTTTGCTCAGCCAGAGCTGTGTCCGCAGAAGGGCTTCCTGAACTGGGTACATCACAGAGAGAGGTTAGGCAGGCAGGGTTTTAAAAGAGCCTAAATTAAAATAGCCTGGAATTCCAGAGGCTGTGGAAATTCCATGTCCAATTAACATAATTCTTCTTGCTGAACAATGAAAATCCTAAAAAAAAAAGAGATCATAGTTTTACTGCTGCCAAGACCTCTCTTTAATAGGATGTCTTCTGTTTTATCACTCCTTTTAACATTCATGGGGTAACATGAAGGTTTAGTGGCCCATATAAACACAGGAGTCTAATCCTGTTACTTTAGAGAAGGCTGTCTTTGGTTGTGTGTGTTTGTACACACAAGCACAGCAGTTCAGACAGAGCTATTTTGTTTTTCTCAGATCACTTTAACCTAAAAAAGCCTCATTATATCCAACACAGCTTTGAAATATTCTTCTTTCTTCCATTTGCTCTTCTTTGTGAGCACAGTGCTCACAAACTACCAGAATAGGTATTTTGCACGAGCAAATACATTCTCACAATGCTTCATGACAGACACAGTTCTTAATGGCAGAGATAACAGAACCCTCAAGAAATTGGCATTAAAGAAAAAAAGCTGTGATCCACCACCACCGAGACTAATACAGGTAAAGCACACAAAGAAGGATAGAAAATATTTTTTGTATGGCTCCACTGTTATTTTCCATTAACCGAAGCGTAAACAGCACAGATACAGAGACAGAAGAGCAGTTCAGAGAATACTCAGTCATCAACATATGAAGTTCGAGTTCATATATATACAATGAGAAAGACTGGTTGTAATGGCAGCAATTTTTATATGTAATTCTTTCTGCAATAATATCGAGGGTGCTACAATTTTTTTCTGCTATTATTAGCTAGACCAGAATTGCTTGCTTAATCTGGCAACACCTGCATTCACAATTTTATAATCCTTAACGTCATCTTTACTTACCCAAGCAAAAATTTCAGGATGCAAACACAATTAAGAAAAATAAGAAACTGGAAAAAGACAAATTGTTTGCCTGACTTAGTTTGTTTTCCAAAATCTTTAATGCTGTTAAAAGCCAACAAGGATTGACTTCATTCACAAATCAAAAAATACATTAAAGTCAAAACAGCATTTAACAATAATGACCCATATTAAGCAGCCAAGGCCTGCAACTCCATTATTCCTTTTTTACAAACAAACAAAAAAAAAAAACAAACCCCAAAACAAATTTGAACTACCTTAACCAGTGGCCTGTAGATACTGATCTTTCAACAGCAATCCACACAGGATCTACTTCCCTCAGTTTCTGAGTCTCCAGCTGACAAGCTGTGGGTTTTTACCCGGTTCTCCAAAGGCAGAGCGGGTTTTAAACGCACACCCTGCAGTGTCCGATTGCACTCACAAAATCCCTGGATGGAGAGAACGTGCTCCCTTTCCCGCTGTGACTGTTTACTCAACTCCTGCTCAGATTTTGGCTAACACACAGCTCGTGCTAAGGCCTGATGTATGCTGGGAACAGCGCCCTTAGGTGAAAGTGAAGGCAACACATAGGAAGGACATGGTAGCCAGAAAGGGTTAGAAGTCCTTATGCACCTGCAGCTTGCTGTCTCCTGCAGCTGTCATCCTTGCGTCTTGATTCAAAGGTTTTTCAGAATCTACTAACTCATGGAAATGGTATAGACCAAACTTCCAAGCTGGAATGTAGAAATACATCAGTTTACTCAACATGAAGGGTTTTGAGGTGGATCCAACCTCAGGTTGAGGTGGGCTGCTGAGGTTTTTGTGCCTCTCGGTGTGATACAGGGGATGGTCTCATCATGATGGAGGAGGAAGGATGAGCACTGTCACCATCAGCTTGGTTACTATTTTGCTCACAGGTTTACAAGTTACAAATTAGGAGTTGTGACTTATGAATTAGAGAACTTGTGAGTTAGAAACTTCATAAAGTAATCGGTGAATTAGTGAGTTCATGTGTTAGCCCTTGTTGGTAGTTTGTATCTTTTCCTAAAAAGCCCATAAAATAAAGTTTAATTTACAGAGTACATTGTCCTGTAAATCTGAAAGACCCGAACAGACCATGACATATGCCTTCGCAAAGACTTGCTTGAGGGTTGACTCAAATTCAGATACGTTTCCCAGGTTGCAGCTCACGTTCTGGCTCCGGACTGAGACCAGACACGAGGTGGTGATCAACCTCTGATCCCCAACCAAGTGACCACAAGCACAGGGGTAGTTGAAAGTTAAGGGGACACCAAAGGCATCTGTACATGTTATAGAAACACTCCCTGGGAGCACGTCCTCCTGTCTTCTTTGTCCCTGGAGAGCCACAAAAGTGAAGAGCCCATCACAGACCCAGGCAAGTATGCATCACTGGCAGGTGCTGATCTGCCTTCAAACACACATGCCAGCACACAAAACATTTCCCAAGTAACAACAGTTTTGCTTATTACACTAAATGTGGATGTTATTGTGAGCAGCAGTCCCTCTGGCTAGTTAAAGCATTGCTCAGCACCAACAAATATAAAAGGTCCGATCCTATTTCAGGCATGCAAGACATCAAGTTAATGATAATTTTACTAGGTCATCATAATTTAGGAACATCCCCCAAAGCACTGCTGTGTAGATCTTAAAATATTCTAGGACCTGCCTACCTAAAGGTCTCTCTTACTCTCTGACACTGCAACAATCAAAGCTGAAAATCCCTTTAATGTGCAAGAGAAACAGCTGGCAGGGTATTCCCTGTAAAAGCAACTAATTAGGAGATCTGTTAAATCACGAATGGTACAGATAAAGTGCAAAGGAAAAATACTAGTCGCTGTTAATGTAACACAGGAGTAGACAAGACCAGACAAAATCATTACGCGCACAGTTTACAAGGGGCAGAATCTCTCTGTTTGCATAGCACAATTAAATTGTGGAATTCTTTGAACCAGGACGCCTTGAATGAGACAGTGCAAAAATAAGTCCAAAAATCTATTAAATTCCAAGACGTGGCTACAACCTCCCTTTCAGGAAGCTTCTGGAGGAGGCGTCACTGTATTAATCCTGTTCTGATACTCTTGCTTTAAGTATCTGCTGCTGCCTGTCTGCTGCCAGACACATGAAATTTGCTGCATGATCTTGTAGCCTGACTCATTGCAGCCTTTCTTAGGATCTTAGCACCCAGGAATTTCAGCAATCACCTTGCTGTTCTACTTTCCCGATTGCCTCTCCCCCGTCAGCACAGACACACAGAACCTCCAGAGTTTCGTTATCTTTCAGAAGATGCATCTTTCTCCCTGGCTATTGCACAATGGGCAGGAGTTAAACTTAAGGTGCGCTCTCTCTATCTGTTTAAAGCCTACATGACTAGGACAGTAGCCAGGATGCAGCTCCAGAATATACATATTTTCTCTAGAGAAAGGCAAATATATCTAACAGGACCTGGTAATAACTTAAGAGAGAAAAACTTGCATGAAAATTCTTTTTTATAAAGTTTTTCAAAAACTTCTCCGCTGTGATGTGTGCTCATTCTTTCTTAAAGACACATAATGCAGCAGTTGTCAGAAATAAAAACAAATTGTCGGGCGATTTTTGGAGAACTTGACATTTTAGTAGGTAAACATTATGACTACCCTTGACACCATATTTTTCATTTATATTTTCATTTCATGAAACTTGAAAGGAGTATTTTTCACTCTTGAATTAATTATTCTCATTTGAGCTGTAGGAAGCCTGTGTTTCATATGTTTAAATCTTTATATTCTTTAAGAATGCCTTTAGCTACTGTTATGTTGCCATAACACGACTTAACTTCTACGACATTTTGAAAAAGAATCTCTGAAATTTAGGAAGAAATAAAGCACACATTCATTTGAATGTACGGTTGCAATAAAAATAATCCTAGCACAGTCCTTTGTTACAAAAATAGCTTTGCTTCCCATTTACTATATTCATTCATAGCAATTTTGAAACAGCAGAAAGATGAAAACTCAATGAATCAAAACAAGCCCACAAAAATAAAAAAAATAAAAAGAAAGATTGCTGGAGTTTGTTATGAGTCAGATCAGGCCATCTTGGGACCTTTAGAGAGCGATTTAACCAGAAACACACACACACAAAAATCCAAAACCAGAAATACTTCTCCAAGGAGATGGAACTCATTAAATTCATCCTAAAAAATGAACTGTGTTGTTCACATTTATGTTAGGTAGGCATTAATATTTCCTTCCCTTCCTGTTCCTGGCCTGGCACTCCAGTCATTCCGGGACTCCACAGAGAGACGATAGCTGTTATCCAAAAAAACCAACCAACCAAACAAACAAACAAAAAAACCCCAACAACAAAATGAAACCTACCAGATATTTTTGTATTTTTAGAATCTCAGACTGATTTCTTTAATAAGGAAAGTAAAACAGAGACAGGCCGGGACTCTACATGAACAAGCAATAGTTTTTCAGTAGATTTGGCACTTTATAAGTACAATAAGCATACAAAATACATTATTAATCTTAACAGAATCACAGAATGTCTGGGGTTGGAAGGGACCTCTGGAGGCCATCTGGTCCAAATCTCCTGCTCGAGCAGGACCACCTAGAGATGGTTATCTGGGACCATGACAAATAACATGCCTCAGAAAAATTTCTATCCAACTTTATCTTGTAGTATCTGTATCTTGCTGGCAGCCAGCAAGTAGTGATGTTCTATTAAGAATGGGGTTTAAAACCTCTGCAAAAAAGCATTATCTTAGCAAGACAGGTTCCATGGATCATATACACACACGTAATTGTACAGAAAAGATAGTTTGATTTTACTTTTTAAAAGATGGTCAAGAAACTGACATGTAGAAGAGTATTACATTCAAAGAACATTATTTAGTTTGCCCTTACCCTCTCTGTGTTTAAGAACCACCAGGTTTGTATTTGTCTCAGCACTCCCAGCTATGCTTGCTCATGGCACAAGAAGTTCGTAATTATATGATTACATATTTTGCCACAGGGTCTTGTGTCATTCACTGCACGCAGTGGACAAACAAAGAGGTAGAATTAAACTTAAAAGCACAATCAAAGATCTAATGTCTTTGTTTTCAAGTACTTGGCTTTACAACCCAAATAACGTTCCCTAAAGACAGTTTTCATGGATGGAATAGACATGCATAATCCAAGAAGAATTACAAATGAGGGTTCCTGACACTGAAAATTCTCCTGATTTTGAACATGTGGACTGTGACACTTCAGATAATTGCTGCAGCAGAAGCTCTCTCCCATTCTCTACCCTCTGTAGCTATTTAGTCTTGAACAGAGCTGGAACTCAATATTCGTAGAGTATAATCCCGCAGGATGTTGTTTGGTGCTTTTTGCTTGCTGTGTCATACACTGGTGAGTTCCATCTCCCATCAGTATCAAGAAGATTTACACCCAAATGTGTCCTAATCACATTTTCTCACTAGCGTGACCTTTTCACATGTGGTCAGACCAGGTGTGCTGAAGATGAAATGGCTTCACCACAGTAAATATGCAACAAAGAACTGCAGCTGAAGGGAAGATTAAGAAAAAAATATCTGTATACAGACACATACACAAAGCCAAGAGAAAATCAGATCACGTTGTTTTAGAAGCACATTTGCCTTCAGAAAATAAAATTATAATAATTTCCTAAAACAAATACATAGCATTTAAAACACTGATGAGGATATGAAAATCCCTGTGTGACCTTTTCAAAAGATTTGAAGTCTCAGTTTGGCTGTGCGTTAACTACCCCATATTGTGGCTTGAATTTAAAATGTCCTTAGGCTGAAGTGCCTAATGAGCAGACACAAAGGCCTGACGGATTTGTGAAAGCCAAGCCAGAACAGATGTGTAATTTTGTAGGTTTGGGAGCTGTCATTTTATTTTTCAGTACTTGCCTCATATATATACAAGACAAGAATGCTCTAAAGTAGAAAAGTCTTCTCTTGCCCAGTGTTTTAAAACTCGACAGAGCGCACCTGAGGAACCTGTTTTACACAGAGTTAGGTACGTGACAAGGGGGAACTTACTCCATGTACAAGTAGTCTATTGTTAATATTAGATGCTGTGGCCCAATTAAAGAGTTTGTTTTGCAAAGTTTTGTCAACTGGAGACGTGGATTCCTGCATTTCAATGGGGAAATACTAATGACTGCTCTCAAAGGATGAAACTCACTCTGACTAAAACATTTTCAGCAACTCTCCCAAATCTAGCTGAGGTTATTCGTTAGACAATATATCCGTGAAAGGCCCTAGGCAGTAATTCTTTTAACTTCTTTATCATACAGCCACAGACCTTCCCGTTGACAATCATGAGTTTGCAAGGGTTGAGCTCCGAGTGTGGCTGCCAGGTATTAAACATTTTGCACAGAAAGGTTGACTCCTGAGTTCTTAAAATTAAGGGATGTTAAAACCCCATCTTTTGAGGTCCATAACACCAGCCACTAGTATGTTAGTTTTTCAGTTTTCAGTAAAAGACACTACTTGTCTGAATTTCACATCTCAGCGTTTTTGGTGTTTATCAAGAGCTAAAAGTTAGCCTGAAGTATTTGAAAAGATAGGCTGCGTTGCAGGGTATCAGACATCCTCAGAGTTTGGAAAGCATTTTCCCTCAGATTGTTTTGACTTGGTATAGTCTCTCCTTGCTACAGCTCAGAAGTTTTAAAAAGTTAAAGTCTTTGGGAACAAACCGGTTGGTTTACTGTCCTCCTCTGGCTTAGATACACCTCTGTCTTATCACTTTTCACTGCTCAGTCGTATTGAGCAGTCGTAATCTCAGAGAGATTGTGGTGGGGCAGAATCTCTCCTTCCCTTTTCTTTTGTCAATCCCACCCCTGCTGGTGATGCTCTGTGTGGGAGGCAGCCCCTCGGTTCGTTGCAAATGCTGCAGCTCTCTCAGAATCCGGCATCCTCCTGAATACCTCCGTACTGTCACAGCGATGGGCTTCTCCAGGACCAATACAGGTTGAATAAATTCTGGGAGTCACACCCACCGCTTCCTACGATTTTATATGCTGGAGGGATGTATAGCACGCTGGCCAAAATCTTTCAGTTTAGTCTTCACCACTATAAACAGGATACCCTCTGGGAAATCCTCTTTAAGTGATCCACTGGTTTGCGGAACTCATAAGAAGATTTAACTAAATAGCAGCCAGTTTAGGAAGTGATGTTAGACCAGCTACTAAGCAACATGTGTGGACACAGACTGAAAAAAACAACTAAAACAGAATTAACTTTTTTTCTGCCCTTGCTAAGAAAACTTTCCTTGAATATAAAGGAATTGTAGATGTTCATTCTCACCTTCACATGTAGCTGTTTTGTCAAACACCGACTGATGTGTAAATGCTCATAATTTGTGATTTTAATATTTCCTTCTTCTCCATACTCTCTGTTACACACACACACACACTTAGAATCATAGAATCTTAGAATCGTTAAGGTTGAAAGGGACCTTTAAGATCATCGAGTCCAACCATTAACCTGACCTGACAAAACCAGTTCTAAACCATATCCCCAAGTACCATGTCTGCCCTTTTTTTAAACACCTCCAGGGATGGCGAATCCACCACCTCCCTGGGCAGCCTATTCCAGTGCTGGATAACCCTTTCAGTGAAAAATTTTTTCCTAATATCCAACCTAAACCTCCCCTGGCTTAACTTGAACCCATTTCCTCTCGTCCTATCACTTGTCACTAGGGAGAAGAGGTCAGTCCCCACCTCTCTACACCCTCCTTTCAGGTACTTGTAGAGAGAGAGAAGGTCTCCCCTCAGCCTCCTCTTCTCCAACACGATACATTCTAATGATTTGATAATAAAATACTCTGTGTCAGTATGGTGCATACAGTGCACACTTTTTATATGAAAGACAAATATCAGGCAAGGTTAAATTACTGAGTCACAGGAGACTGTCTTAGAATTAACGACTGTGTAGGGTTACGTGCTTGATGTCCTTTCTAAGGCATGACACAGTAGACAACAGTCATTCTTACACGATTTGTGATCTTATCTTTTTTACATAAATCTTATATTTGCATATTAATTTATAATTTATGTATATCAATATGATAATAATAGAAAATAAAATGTAAATCTTACATGATGCAGATTTCAACCTTAAGCTGATGAAATTATATACATTATGATAAGATACATTTTAATACTATAAACTGGAAATAAAAATTACAAAAATCCAATTCTACGATTCTGTGATTATAACAATGCATTTTCAACAGCTGTTGCATTTATTCAGCCAGAACAAGCCTACCTAACTAGAGATTTGAAACTTTACAACTTCTGTTTCCTGCAAGTGGAACTGGAGGCATCAATTTAATCTTCTTCTGTTATACTTATCTAAGTACTGTTATACTCTATTCTGAGCGACCTTTAAAGCTGGGCAGGAAATCAAGTTCAGTAGGAAAAGCCTTTGCTAGATGGGCTGTGGAAGATTTCTCCCCACCAGATTTTAATTGATAAAATATCCTTCCTCTATTTAAATCATTTTCATTTACTAAATATATCACAGAATTTAATATCATATGTGCCCAGTCAATAATATTTTTTTCCTGTGTGATCATAATGACTGATTCTGCATAGTCAGAGCTGAAAATCAGAGATCAGTGCAGAGAAAGAGGAATATGGTCGTGAACACATGAACCATGATGTGGCCAACACGGTGCCGTACTGCAGGAAATTGTGGACTGCAACACCAACTACTTTCTGTTTCATTTATGTGTTTTCCTGTAAAAGCTGCTAAGTCAATGGTGTTTCAGGACCTATGAAGGATGATGACAGCAGGTTTGCATTGCATTGCCAGTCAAAAGAAAAGCTTCCTTATTTAACTTCACCACAACAGATCAAGGCTCAAGTCATATGCCCACCCATGGAACAAATTTGAAATAAATAAATTTGCTATTGCATTACAAACACGTAAGCATCCTGGAGTAAGGCGAATATTAAAAACCAGCTGCTACACACAGCAAGCCAGGTAAGCCACTCTGAAAACTTTTACTCTTGCTGAGGTGTTTTATTTTGTTTCTTATATTGTTACTGTCCTAAGACACCCAGAGCACTGAATAGGTATACTTTTAATGACTGTTATAGCAATATAAATTTATATAAATTGAATTCAAGGAAAAAAGCACTCTCTGTAATTGAAGAGTTCCATTAAAGTATATTTGCTTCTCATAGCTTTAGATAAAAATTATCTTTATAAATTTTCTACAAGTATTTTTATACTGCATTGTAAATTACTTTAAGGTTTTTTCATTTTAAGGTTGATTTTTACAGGTCAAAAATACACCTTTTTCCTGGAAACTTTAAACCAAGTACCTGTGCTTTTCTGTGTCCTAATTCTTTCTACTTAAAAGAGTAATTGCCCCCTTAAATTATCTGATAATATGTAAGCAAGGTACAGAACAATTAGTATGTTTAATTAATGAGACATGAGTCCCCATCAGACCATGCTTTATGAGAAGCAAAATAATTCACACGCAAAGGTGAATTTCAGTGACAGATAAAGCATAGTCTTGCAGAGATATCTTTAAAAGTTTGTAATATTTCAGCTGACAATGAATTGTTTAGTTAAGACATTTAGGCAGGAAAATATTTAATAAAGATAAATATTGAACTAATATTCAACTTTTCTGCAGAAATGCAGAAAAAATTCCCACCCGGGCTGATTCATGCAAATTTATCAGAAAATAACAAGTCCAGGTATGTTCTTAGTCTGCATTATAAAAATGGAAAAAAAGAAGCTAGGAGCTTCATTTTCCACATCACATTATCACAGAAACATGGAATTGTCAGGGTTGGAAGGGACCTCTGGAGCTCATCCAGTCCAACCCCCCTGCCAGAGCAGGGTCACCTACAACAGGTTGCACAGGACAGCGTCCAGGCGGATTTTGAATGTCTCCAGAGAAGGAGACTCCACAACATCTCTGGGCAGCCTGTGCCAGTGCTCTGCCACCCTCAAAGGAAAGAAGTTTTTCCTCATGTTCAGATGGAATTTCCTCGTTCCAGTTTGTGCCCATTGCCCCTTGTCCTGTCGCTGGGCTCCACTGAAAAGAATCTGACCCCATCCTCTTGACACCCACCTTTTAGATATTGATAAGCATTGAAGACATTCCCTCTCAGTCTTCTCCAGGCTAAACAGCCCCAGGTCTCTCAGCCTTTCCTCAGCAGAGAGATGCTCCAGTCCCTTCATCATCTTTGTAGCCCTCTGCTGGACTCTCCCCAGTAGTCCCCTGACTTTCTTGGACTGGGGAGCCCAGAACTGGACACAGTGCTCCAGATGTGGCCTCACCAGGGCAGGGTAGAGGGGGAGGATGACCTCCCTGGATCTGCTGGCCATTCTTTTTATAATGCACCCCAGGAGACCACTGGCCCTTTTTGCCACAAGGGCACATTGCTGGCTCATGGTCAACTTGCTGTCCACCAGGACTCCCAGGTTCCTCTCTGCAGAGCTGTTTTCCAGCAGGTCAACCCCTAACCTGTACCAGTGCATGGGGTGATTCCTCCCCAGATGCACTACCCTACACTTGACCTTGTTGAACTTCATGAGGTTCCTCTCCACCCAGCTCTCGCCGAAAGGCGGCACAGCCTTCTGGTGTGTCAGCCACTCCTCCCAGTTTGGTGGGCTCAGTTTGTCTGACACTTCTGGAGAACCCCTCAAAGTATCTGTGACATTAAAATTTCAGCAGGCTCAGTAAGCATGTTGCTTCCAAACCTGAGTGCAATCTAATTGGTAGTCGGCTTTGAGGTGCTGCAGAATGTGGCAAGTGTTTAACAAGCATTTCCAAGAAGTACAAGGTTGTTAGAGCCTGAAGTATTTAATTTAGATTCTGCCAACACGCAAAGCTCCCCAACCGTAAGCACGTTCTACAGAATCGACTTGTGTGATTATTTGCAAGAACACCAAGCAATTTCAGTGAGGCCCAAGCATTTATCACCAGATATTTATTTTCATAGTGGGATCCATTCCAAAAACATCCGCTCCAGCCCTGTTGGGGGGGGATGGGGTGGGGTGGCATTTTGTACCTCTCTCGCAGTTGAGAGCCACAGGGACATACTATAGCTACTCCCTGAAAGCACAGGACAGTGGTGAGATATACAGGATTTCATACAGGAATGCCAGAAATTTCTTACCTCCAGGACTTTGACAACATCTAGTCAAAATGTGCTTGTAGTTCACTCCTGGATTCAACCAGCCTTTGGGTGAAGGGTTGTACTGGACTGAATTTACACCAGCCCAAAGATTTTCATATGTTAAAGATCTTAGCATTTAACCAGGTACATACAGAACAGTGCCTTGACTGGCCTTTAGATATGCAAACCAGTACCACCAGCCAGTATCAGAGCAGGCTGTGTCTAGTTGTGTCCTTCAGCTTTTTCTCTTTGATCCTCATTTTGCCCTGGTAATTTCTTTCTGAACCATGGTCCCTGCTCCAGTCACACCTCTTGTGTTCAGGCATGATCCGCTATTTTAGCAAATGTTATTGGCTCTAATGAAGTCTTGTCCTCTTTAATGTAGACACTCCACTACTAAAATGCTTAGAAGGCACACAAGTTTGCTGCTGCTTTAATGAAATGCTCTTAAAAAACCTCACAAAACAGCCTGCAGCCTCTTTTTTTTAAATTTTTGACTTTGCCCTTCTGCCTGCTGCTTTTTATTCAGCGTGCTGAAGTCTGCCCTTTAAAAGTTCACTGCACGTCACTGCTGGAGGAGGCACGGGCAGCGGTTACTAGGATACTAAACCTGATTGTGCATCAGGCACTATTGGCTGAAGACGTGCATATGTTCACCTCATCTAGAGGTGCCCATCCTTTGATATTCATGTGGGCTGAAGATATGATTATGCCACTGTATTTATGGTTTTCTTACTACAGGATGTGCCTCAGATTTTTTGGTCAAGTTGTTGCTGGATCATCATCATCCTTTATAATACAGTCTACACTGCAAAAGAAATGTACGTAGAAAGTGTTAGAGAAGCCCTTAAAATGCAGGAGAAGGGGATAAAAATGCATGAATAATTTAGAAAACAATACTTATCAAGAAAACAGTGCCAGAGAGAACATGGTCTGTGGTGGTATGATGTTAGATGGCACAACCTGGAGCACTCCTACAAAGCATTGCCCAACTCCAGCTCATCTCCTGAAGCCATCTCTATTTGCACTATACTTTCCCTGCAAGGCCCCAGTGGAGATATGGATCATGCTATGAAATATGTGGCACGCAGGTATAATATGGCAAAATCAGATTTTATTAGGACACAAAGCAACCCAAGCAGTATTCTCACAAGACTTTGTGATTCTGAGACGTGTGTCACAGCATCTTAGCAAGATGGGAGAGGAACTTCTGCTGCTCGCTTCTCTGCCTGGAAAACAGGCAAAATTGAGAGATTAGATGCTTTACTTTTGGGAAGACCTATAACAGAGGCAGGAAATGAACCCCCAATTTCCAAATCATAGTTTTATGCTTCGTCACCAAATAATCCTTTGTTCCAATGCTACTCCAAAGTCTATTTACATGGGGAGACTGATATTTGCAATGGTAATCAACCGCATCCTCCTATTCCCCAGCAAATACTGCAATGCCCAACCCGGCTGTAAAGACACTGTCAGCCTGTATATTTCAATTACTCCTAAGGATGCCAATAAATGCAAGCTATATAACAACAGTTTATTGCGCTTCTTGGTCTTAGATGCATCTGTGTATCCAACAGATAGAAATGTTAATTAAACATCACTACTTTTTCCCTGTCCATGAATATTTCAGCATAACTCACTGTAAATGAATACTTCAGAGGTTAGATCAGTCATGCTAAAGTATCTTATATCATTGTAGACACAACACTAAGCTTCATGAAAGGCACGTTTAATCTCAAACCCCACGTAACTGTGTTTGTTCTCTTACACTAAATATTTACACTTAAAGTACTTCCACTTATTTACTCAGCTTTTTATTTCCTGCAATGTGTGATGCTTTGCCCTTTAGATATTGGTTTATAGGCCTTATACATTTTTTTCTCTTAGTTGGCTAACTGTATGATGTGTTAGCACAGAAGGAAGGACCTTTGAACATGCGTACACCTGTTTTGCAGGGGCACTTGTTTTGAAAGATCTGATCCATACAACAGTAAGAAGTATATTTTGCTAAAAATCTCCCCTTGAAAAGCTCACCTACTGAACACTGTAAAAGGCAAGGTGTAAATAACTATACATTGAGGAAATGTGCAGAGTCAACTGAAATTTCAATTTTCACAGGTGACTGGGAAAAAAATTTAGGAGATAGGGCCCAAAGTTAAGTAATAAGCAATTAGAAATCTCCTATTGTAGCCAGTATTTATGGAGATCACACTGACCATTTTGTTCTGCTCCCAAGGATTATGTTAAGGGTCCCCCGCACGCAACTCTCCAGTGTTCCACAAAACCCGCTCTGCTTCTTCCAACAGGGCATGCTAAAGGGTTGCCCCTTACTTTCATCCTATAAGAAAAAGGAGCACAGCTGAGCTGTTGACATACCAGGGTAACCCCTTTGCTAGTAAACTTGTATAATGCCAGATGTGCATTAGGCACTCATCTCCCCAAACAGCTGCAGGTCAGTTTGCCAAATATAAACTCCTTGACACCTACTGTCTGTACATGCCTGGCAGCAAAAATAAATCAACGTTTGATTTTAAGTATTTTTTATAGTGTTGAAAGTGTTTTTACTAGTTGGACAGTGACCATGCAATATTTCAAAGTGCTAAGGATATGCCTACATATATGTACACTGAAATCAGTTGTACAGATGTAAGTTTGGTCAGTGGAAATGCTAGTAATGTTTCAGTTCCACTCTCTAATCCTTTGTTTTAGTTCTCTACTATCTATACTAAAGGCAGTTGTTTCAGAATTGCCATTGCCGCAGTAGGGTACGTGACCCCGACCTTTCCTACACAGTTGGAGGAAGACACATCACCGGCTCACAGGCAGTCAGGTGAAATGTCAGTACTGGCTTTGTGCATCTGTATTATAAAAAATTGTACAAAAACTATACTGCCTCTCAAGAAGACATAATATCATGGATATCAGGCAGGGGTTCAGCAAGAGCTGGTTTATGTCCTGCAGACTGAGTTACCAAAATATTGGCATATGACCGTGCAGACATGCCTGTTGAAGATACCAACACCAGAGCAGTTCACACAGTAGATGACAGAGGTCACATAAATATGGCTGCATTAAAAAGAGGAAATGTTATCAATTTAGCATCACACTTTTACTTTGCAGGGCCCTAGGGGAGCAGGAATGGGGTAATTCTGCACACACAGACAAACAGGTCTTCAGTTAAATATTTTGTCAAGAGTGAGGAATAAAGATGTTATTCCAGAATGACAGAGGATAGGAGCATGTCCCAACATGGTGTGGTATGACACATCTGAAGTAGAAATTTTCTACGAGAACCTGAAGTGAGAACCTCAACCTGTGTTAGATAAGTTAAGCAGCTAGAATAACACGCTGGAAATATAAGATTTGCCAGGGTAGTCCCCACGCTTAGGGTCTACTGGACTCTAAGAAGACAGCTTTGAAATTGCTCTTGCAGTTTCATACTTGAGAAGGCCAATGAGATAAAGGACCATGTCAGGAATGGTAGAGAGGTTAATAGCAGGGCCTTAATGGCACCAAATATGCTATCAAGCACAGTTGCAGTAAAGCAACTGTGAACAGCTTCCCATAGGATAGTTCAAAGTTTCTAATTTGCTAAAGCTCTTAAAGCCATTTCAGTCCTCTCCTAACCTGATTACCATCCATTACCCCATCTCATTAAAGCCTACAATTCATGCCCTAAATATAATCTGTTAAGTCTTCAGTGTAATTGCAGTCTACATTCTCATCGCAATTAGGCAGCAATGGCAAAGCTGCCAACTGGAGACTACTTGTTATTTATGAATTCAGAGTTAGCAATTCTCTTCATATCCCAGCGAAGGCAAGATGATCAAGTATTATGTTTGCTACACTTGTTTGTTGGAGGGGTGGGAAGAAATAAAGGGGGGTGGGTGGGTAAGAGCCTGCTGGTCAACAAGTGACAAGTATTCTATAAAAAGTAGTCACAGTAATGGCACAAATACAAAACAGAAGTGTAGAAGTGCATAACTCAACAACAGCACTCCATTTTGAAACTTCCAAGCATCTTTAGGTGTAAGAATAAGGTCTGGTGGTGTGGGTGCTGTCAAGTTGTCAGTACAGCCTACAGCTCAAAACATGAGTTCTTTGTGAATTAACATTGTCACCCTCTTTCCAAGAGAGGTGTGGGTGGACATTCAATCACTTGGAAAGTGAGAACAGTCGGTTGCATGTAGTGCAGCGTTTGATCTATTTCTAAACTGTTCAAAATAATCTTTTTCCATGGCCATTGCACAATTCCTAAGTAGGCTTTCTCCTCAAAGGAACTATTTGATCAGAACAAGGACAGCACAAGTCCTTCTAGAAATTCTGCAGACTTGGCTGTGCATTTAGGCATAATGTGAATAAATTAAACATTGAAATGTCATTTTGAAAGAAAAAATACAAATTTATGCCACCCCTAAATACAGAATAAATTTTAGTGCATTGTTTGTAGGGGGGGTGATTTTCTTCCCTACTAGTTTTATACAAGTTATTCTATTTTGTTGATTTCAATCTATATTTCAGCAGATCACTAATCCTTCACAGATGTAATAAGAGCTTAATATAAGACATTTTGTAAGAGTTGTTTAAACAAATTTGTTCTACTTGTAAACAAAGGATTGAACACTAATTACAGTATACAGATTTTTAGTTCTAAAAGAATCTAATGCCAGCCTAGGCAGATGTCTCACTCAATAATTTAATAACTACTAGACAGATGAAAGATTCTCCCTTTTATAAAGTATCAATGGAACTCTCTAATATTAAAACTAGTATTTTTTTTTTTAATACCAAAACATTGAAATAGGTCAATGATTTTTCCAGTGGTTGCAGTCCTCAAATCAAAAAGTCACATCATTCTAAGGGATGTGTTCTAATCCAGCCACAAGTTGAGGATTAATTATTTTTTTTCCCCCTGGATTGCTGTTTTAATGCTCCATTCCATTCTTTGTTCACAATCTGTAACAAAAAACCTGAAATGGCCATATTTCAGTTTCTGACTGCATGGTTTATTCTAAATCCATAATAACTGTCAAATTCAAAATTTGATATTGCAGTTTCTCCCTTGGTCCTTCTTGAACCGGGGAGCCCAGAACTGGGCACAGTACTCCAGATGTGGCCTCACCAGGGCAGAACAGAGTGGGAGGATGACTTCCCTGCATCTGCTGGCCAGTCTCTTTATAATGCACGCCAGGATACCTTTGGCCCTCTTGGCCACAAGGGCACATTGCTGGCTCATGGTCACCCTGTTGTCCACCAGGACTCGCAGGTCCCTTTCCACAGAGCTGCTCTCCAGGAGGTCAGCCCCTAACTTCTACTGATGCATGGGGTGATTCCTCCCCAGGTGCAGTACCCTACCCTTGCCCTTGTTGACCTTCTTAAGGTTTGAGAAAACAATAACAACAACAAAAACTGGACAACAGAAAACCTTAGGTTTTTACGTGAGGCCTATCACTTTGGAATTTTTTTTTTTTTTAATTTGTGCCTGATTGTCCTCTCCATAAATAAAACCCCAATACCACTTACTGTCTTTGTGGGTTCAGAAGAGACAGTCAAGTTCCTCCCATTGTTCCCTGCCGTGTTTTTTGAAAGAGGCTTTGTAGTCTCCACCTGCTATTCTGACATCATGCCGTGACTGCATAGATGATATTATACCTCCAGCCAGCACCGGAATTACTCATGTGTTGAATTTAGTCACTACTGTACATCCTTAATAGTAGACTAAGGAGGTATTAAATTAAGTTGAACTTCGTTCTTGCCGAGCCGGACCATGAGTTAGCAAAGCAGTCAGTTGTCATATGCTGACCTCCCAATGAGATTGGTAGAAATCTGGAATATGCAAACCTCAGTTTGCAGCTGTCTTGCAGTGACAACCACTTTCTCTCAAACCCTTTACTTGCTCAGTCAAGACTTCTACTTCATACCTCTCCCTGAAAGTTTGTGAAACATCTTAAATGAAGATGAGTTTACATATTACGTACACAAAATTCCCTTCCCTTCAGTCGGAACATTTCTCTTCTACTGCGTGTGCCCCACAGAGCACGGATTGTTATAGGTACTTCCTTGCACACCTCTCTGGGTTTTTTAGTATAGGAACACAAAACTGTCATGGAAATAAAAAGGTTGCTCTACTGTCTGATAAAACCTCATAAATTAGTGCAGAAAATCAGAAGCACACAACGGTTCATTATTGTGAAATATGTTCCGATAGAACACACGTATCATGCTTACCATGGGTTTGGCACATGTATTGTAATGGCTGGTCAGAGTATATTTCCCCCCCCCTCTGACACCCTAATTATTTATAAATAAATAATTTTATCATCTCCTGAAATAAATTTTCTTATAAAGTATTCTTTGAAGTAAGGTAGTCTTGTTATTATTCCAAATCTCAAAAGTTACGAAGAACACCCCAAAACACCACTAGTATGTTGCATCATATCATTTGGATTTTGGCAGTATCATTACAGATAGATCACAGATATTAAATTATGTTAGAATTTTAAACGGATTTTCATAAGATAAACTTGTCAAGTTTAAAGTCTCCCCTACGGTGATTATGCTATCCTAACTGCACACAACAGCCCATGATTATTTTTTTTTATTTCCACTTCCAAGAATTACAGCCCCACTCCAGTTAATTTACTTCACAGCCTTATGTCATCAATTTAGCTTTGTAACAATACCACCAAATCACATCTGGAAGAGTAAAAATTTGAATACTCACCATGCTCTGCTGTGCACTACTTCCAAAAAGACCTGGGTTACCTCTAATTCTTCAGCTAAGCATCACAGTTACTGTCAAAAAAAGATAAATTTTGGCAGCAGGAAATCTCTGTACTTCTATATAATTTACATTTCCAAGGGAGAAAAGATGACAAAAATAAAACTAAAAATGTTTGCAAACAAGAATCTTTTAAATAATTCATATACAAATGAAGCTATCTTTGCAAAATTTATTCTTTGTATTATTTTTTATTACCTCCCACCATTCTATGGCTCATCAATAGACCTTCAAAATTGCCAGCTGCCTTTCAAATAATTTATCAATGCTGCGATAAGAATCATGCAGATATTCAGAGCTAGCTTAATTCTCTGCGTAGTACCTTTACTATAATGTCATACCTGCAGTGATACAATTTTTAAAAAATATCTTAATTCAATTTTTTTTCTTATGTAAGTCCTTTTTAACTTATTTAACTCAAAGACAATGCCCACACATAAATATTTACGGTCCCCAGTAAAATCCTGCTCCATGGGCAATGCAAGATATAACAGAACCCATCTCCTAGCCCTGAGATCACAATATGTTTATTTTTAAGGAAAAAAAAAAGTGCATGTTTAAACCCCACAAGTATTTACACACTTTTTTACAGTGTGGAGTTGAAGTTTACTGAGGAACTTCAGGCAAAGAGATTTGATTTTGAGAACTTCAATTACTCGTCTACATAAAACGCATCAGTCTGAGCCCCCAGACTGAAAACTAACCTTGTATCCTACCTCTGAAAGTGAGTAATAGCAGAAGTTTTAGGAAAACAGTATTAGAAACTGGACATGCACTGGGATTCTTCTCTTCCATATTTTCCCCCTTCCCCACAATTTACAGAAATCAGAGTTCAGGTACTCTGTGAGCCATCCTCCCTGCTGACACACTTATTTATTCATTCTTTTAGAATTTTGACCTGTATAAACTGGGAAATTACTGGACAGAAGACTTCAATTTCTCTGTTGTATGAAAAAGTGATGCTTTCCCTTCTAAACTTTTTGCTCTTTGCCAACTTCAAACTCCTGTGCTACGAGCAGATAAATCAATAATTCCCTACCGATTTTCTTTACGTAGTACCAAATCACATAAATCCTTATCATGCTCCTTCTGCATTGATCCCCTTTAAGGGCTGTGTGTCTTACTCAGTCCAGCTTACCTGATGTGGAAGCTTGTCTCTATTTCTGACCATCCTTCTTAAAATTCTCTATACCTCACCTACTCCTGCTGCACCTTTTTTTTTGAGAAAGGATGCTCAAAAATTCATTCAGCATTCAAGGGATGAAAGCATTATGAATTCACAGTGTCATACTCACATCTTCTGTTTTGCATTCTATTCTTTTCAGATAATTCCCATGTGCTTTTTGGACTGCTGCTGCACACCAGGTTGATGTCCTCAGACAGCTAACCACAGTGACTCCAAAAACTTGTTCCTGATTGTTTACCTCTTCCACCCAGCCTCCTGGGCATTTGCCATCTTTACATTTCAGCTGAAATTTCTCATTCACTCTGGTGAGCTTTCAAGGCTGTTTTGCAACTGTTTAAACCCCGAGCAATCTGCTGTTATCTGGAAATTATGGAACGTTACCTGAAATGATGTAATTTATGATACCAAGGTTATTACATGACACAGACCCTGGCTCAAATCCTTGTGGCATTTCACTGGTAAAATCCCTCCACTGACAATTCAGTCCTTGTCTTTGTTTTTTACCAACTGGTGTCCTGTTAGTAAAAAATTCAGCACTGTCATTTCTTGACAGTTTGAATGTTTTTAAAAGTTGTCCTTCAGTCGTATTTTCCAAAGATTTTTGGAAGGACTATCAAATAGATCACCTTCAATCTCATGCTTAGATGCTTAGTGACTCCTTTGCATTTCTTTTTTCCATATTATGTAGCATAATAGCTCAAGTTTGGATTGTTAATTGCACCTTAAGCATAATAAAACAAGTCGTTTGCAGCCCGTACAAGCAGTTTATGACATTGGTCAAATTTATACACTCTGAAAGTATACTTGTATTTACATTTGGTACAAAAGGAAGCACTACAGGCTTTGAATATTTCAGACCTCTCTGGTACTTGTACCCAAATGTCATCTTTAAAGATGAATCAGTCAGCCATAAGAGTGGCTAAAAAGTCTGATTAGCTCTCATAGCCCTTGCTCAAACATAAAAGAAACCCACAGCCCCTTGTTCGCTGTTCAGAAATAGCTATAATAAAAATAAGGGGCCCAGTCTAGCCTTAGATTATCCTAAGTAGGGTTTATCTGGGCAAGAAACATGCTTGCCATATCGTGTCTGTACTAAAGTAACGATATAGAATTTTAAAATGAAACATTTCGGGATTTTCCTTATGCAGACAATAATTACTCAATACATCTAGTTGAATTAAATTGTGTTAATCAAATTAAAAATGTTATTCCAGACTGCAAATAACACAGCTGGTGACACGGTGAATCATTTCAAAGTACTATCACAGAAGGAATAATGATGTAAGGAAGGAAAAGCAATGAAGAGCGAGAGAGGATATGACTGCTTTTAAATTTATGAGCCCCTGAGCTGGTGAAAGAAAGCAGTCCTTTGAATATCTGTACAAACAGAACCTTCACATCCAGAGACTGCATTGCAGTTGGGTACAGCAGAGATTTTAGGCCATTGTTTAGCAGTGCCTGTTGATTTCCCAGAGTTAATGTAAAGAAAAAGAAATAAATGTGTACTCTTTCCCTCTTTTTTGTTAGTGATGGTTAGCGGTGGTTCAGCAGTGTGCCCAGGTGGCCAAGAAGGCCAACAGCATCCTGGCTTGTATCAGGAATAGCGTGGTGAGCAGGACTAGGGCAGTGATCATCCCCCGTACTGAGCACGGGTGAGGCCCCACCTCGAGTACTGTGTTCAGTTTTGGGCCCCTCACTACAACAAAATCATTGAGGGGCTGGAGTGTGTCCAGAGATTGAGGGGTCTGGAGGACAAGTCTTATGAGGAGCGGCTGAGGGAACTGGGGCTGCTTAGCCTGGAGAAAGGAGGCTGAGGGGAGACCTTATCGCTCTCTACAACTACCTGAAAGGAGGTTGTAGGGGGTGGGGATCAGCCTCTTCTCCCAAGTAACAGGCAGTAGGACAAGAGGAAATGGCCTCAAGTTACACCAGGGGAGGTTTAGATTGGATATTAGGAAAAATTTCTTCACTGGAAGGGTCGTCAAGTGTTAGAACAGGCTGCCCAAGGAAGTGGTGGAGTCACCATCCCTGTCGGTATTTAAAAGACAGGTAGATGTGGTGCTGAGGGACACAGTTTAGTGGTGGTTTTGGCAGTGTTAGGTTGATGGTTGGACGTGATGATCTTAAAGGTCCCTTCCAACCAAAACGATTCTACGATTGTCTCTCTTGCACTTTACTTTTAAGTAGGTCTGTGACAGTGTGAGTTTGTTCAATGAGAGTGCATGTGAGATAGAACAGCAGCTCCTGACAATGCATACTAACATATAAGCTGTCAAGATTCAATTTTGTGGCCCTTTGCACTAGAAAGTAGAGTTTATGATACAATATGAAAAATGTTGATTGAATATGCAGAGCTGTAAACATTATCTGGTTGCCTTGTTTGTCTAACCTCATGAGTTCCTCCTCACTACAGCTGCTAATTACATTATATTTTCTCAATAGATCTCTTCAAATGATATGTGTGTGCTACACCTAATAATACTGTGTTAAATGTGAAGTTTGGGCTTTCAATGCTGTATTTACGTCTTCAAATGGAGAAGCATTAGATGTGAAATAAGGACTGTGGCTTAGTATAACAGGCTTTAGTTTGCTGTCTTTCTTATCTGAAAACTCTGTAAAGTGGTAAGTGTGAGATTTACAGAATTTATTTGATTCTCCAGCACACTTTGAGCTGCCTCAGAAAGACTAAACAGAGGGGGACTGTTAAAAAAAAAAAAAAATTGCCATGAGCTTGCTTAAGGAACTCTTCAGAAGCATTAAAAGAACAAAATGAGATTTTGTATTTATTTTCAGACCATTTATGAAGTGTTACGAAGTTTGAAGGCAAATTTGGCTCTCACAGTAGAGTAAAAGAGGTCAACTTTGCAAAAGTTTTGCACTGAAAGCACTGTAAAAAAAAAAAAAGATAAAGATGATTCAGTTCTTGAGACTTAGCAAAAAAAAAAAAAAAAAAGAAGAAGAAAAAAAAAAACAGAAAACCTTGTTTTTTCTTAAAGGACTACACATGAATTGTGTCCTCTTAGCCATAGAACCTGGGGCCAAAAAGCAGAAGCTTGACCTCTGAAGCCTCAAGGGATGTAGAAGGAGGTTTTTACTTAATTATTCAGTAAAAAATAAACAATGATCTTACCCTAATCTTTAAATAAAACCTCACTATAAGTCATGTAAAGGTCAAAATTATTGGATTATTCTTATGCTTTGCTGTTACTTAGGAACTGGAAGGATAGTTCAGACCAAGGAATCCAAAAATGCAGGCTGAAAAGTCTTTGCTTACAAAAATTCACAAAACGGCTTTTTAATTGTGAATGTAGATTGCTTTGAAATACTGACAATAAATGTCAGCTGCATGAATTCTAGTCAGGCATGAACTAAGAAATGATTCTGATTCTCCCTTTCACAATGTTGTGTAGTGAAGATATAACCTGTCACATCACGTTGTGTCTCTGCTTGGCCCCAGGGCACCGTACTGGGCTCAGGAGAGCTGGATTCAATGGCTGACTTAGACAGAGCCTTATTGTGGAAGCTTGGTTAAATCTCTTAGTCAATTTTCTGGGAATTAAGCACCTAAGTGCTTTTCAAGGTCTTATCCTGCCTGTAAAATAAGAAGTAGAGACATTCATATTCTCATAGAACCTCCAAAGTTCAGAATCTGTCAACATCTGTGAGGTACCAGAAGATATTGACCACAAAATCCCAAACCAAACAAAACCCCAAACAAACAAAAAACCCAAAGCCAAAAAACAAACATGTTTTGCTGGAAAGAGCTGGGAATAACTGTCAGATTCAGATGCTCTACACCAAGCCTAAATTTCCAACTCTTTTGTTTGCCAGCTGAATGCACTTCGGAAGTCATTTCACTGAACCCTGCCTCAGCTTTCCCATCTGGAAAATATTATCAATCCCTTTTTTAAAGCATTTTGAGGTCTATTAAGGAAACAGTGTAATAACAGATCTGGTTGCTGTTCTTACTGAGCCCAAACCTAAAGAGGATGTATAAGCTGCTTGGCAGGAACAGCATTAAGAGTATTTTTCCTATGACTTACTAGTAATAAAAACGTGTAGGTTTTTTGTACTATTGAAATAGCGTGGATGAATCTACAGATCCCAATCATCAGCATCAGTCCTGAGATACCATGAGTAAAAATAGATGCCTACATACAACTCTCAGAAGAAGAATGTTTGATTTTTCCTTCTTCTGATACAGTGGATTTCACAGAACATCTTCCCAAAGCACAGGTTGATGTGGGACACCCATTTCAGTCTTTCTGATATGACTTAGTTGCCAGGCTGGAAGAGGTATATAAAAAAAAACTGTCCTTCTAAATGGGGATATATTCCAGCTTTTCTTACTTCTAGTTTATGATCTCCAACTCCCAAGAAATATATCTGAGCTGAAATCCTGGCCCCAGGGAAGCCAGTGTCAGATCTTCTATTGACGTTAATGGACCATCATGAGCTACAGTGAACAAGCAAAATATGGCTGGCAGTCTCTCTCACCTCCTTTAGAATTCATAAGGGCGCATTCCAGTTTATATCTACTTAAGGTTGAGACTTAAAATTGACTTAAATTTCTTCTGTCAGTGCTAATGCTTTTTGTAGTATCCCCAGAATTGTTCTTTTATATTTTGGACAGCTATTATCTGTTCGAAGACATTATTTTATTGACATTCTGTGGATAGCTTAATTAAAATGTTGTGCTGTTTCACGCATGCCAGAAACACTACAGGCTTAAAGTAGAAACAATTCTTGATTCTCTTTCGCATGCATATAATTTAATCAAGTGAGATCAACCCTCATTTATTCAGTATATCAACACAAAGAGGAGACTCATGTAATTTTCTTTTATGAATCACTCTTATTCCTCCTCATTTCTAGCATACCATTGTTGGTGTTTCTAAGATGTAAATTGAAGTATGCAAATTATTTTTCAACATGCAAATATCTAGATGCAGGTGTTTAACTTTGATCCCAGAAGAGTGGGCTGTCACACCAAAGAGCAATGACAGTTTGAAGTGACCATTGTTTTCCCAACTGAACCATATAAATGTATCATTTTAAAATGTCAGCAAGAATCCAATGCTATCATGAAGGAATCTCAAACACCAGATTAAAACAACTACCAGGGAAAAAAACACTCGTAAAAAGTCACTGACCCTTCTCCTATGAGTAGATTCACGTAGCTAAGAATACATGTAGTTGCTTTTAAATAAATTATACAGGCAGTGATCTAGTCTGCAAGGAACAAATAGGAGAAGCAGCTTCTTTATCATTCATAAAGGACAAATTCCACCTTTGTTCACATGGATTACAAGAAGCAGATCTTCAGCTCTGCTCCCCTTTCCTTGTAAGCATAATTGAATATGCTATGTATTTCCACTGTGCCTAAGTGTGGAGCTTAAAAAGCAGTACTGCCTCCACGTACAGAAAAGCTCCTGGGTGTATCAATACTTCTTCTAGATCAAGTACTGCGTATCACTGCACTTGAACACTCTTTATTATGCTGAAATAACAGATTCTTTCCATTCAGGCAAGAATGTTTGTGGGTTTTTTTAAATTCGTTTCAAATTAAGATTAATTCACTCCATCTAAGATCTACAAGAAACCAGGAGAAAATAATATCCACCTTCCTTCACCTTCCTTCACCTTCCTTAATATTTACTCATTTACAAATGGTAATACAAATGACCATTCTAAAGATGTTCTTCATCTTTATAAACATGCAACTCTTTCCTGTGCAGTATGAAGAGCCTTTGGAGTCACACAGAGAATATGACACTTAATCAGAGCAGCTAACTCAACTGATTTGTCCAGGAAAATATTGCTTTTGTTTACTACACATCACTTTTTGCTTTGAATGGGAGTTGTCTGATTTACAGCCGATCACAAAGGGTCTCTAATGCCTACACAAAGAGCCGCTGCGTATGTGTGGACCAACTTTCTCTCTTCTGCACTGAACACTGCTGTTAAAGCAAATGTTGGAACTGAATACTCCGGCAGCTGAGAGACTCAGTAAATTCAAACCATCCTGAGTCTGACCTACTGGGCTGCCGTAACTGACTCACACCTGCATCCAACAATTTGGACTGGTGTAAGAACCTCTGTTTTGAAAAGAATATTGTTTTTCACTATAAGGAATCATTAAGTTTTTTGCTACTTGGTCAAGGCACCATTACCATGTTTTTCTTTAGTTTTAAGGTTTGTATTTCTAATAAATGCATATGCGATATAAATGTTCGAGATAAGTAGTTCAACAGGCAGCAGGGAACTTAGTCTTTCAGGAGTGGGGCACTTTTGAATCTACCACATCCATCTGAATGGATGTCTGCAGGAGCTTTGTATCCCACCGACTTCAGTGACTCCAGGCCACAGCCTCTTAGAGCTAGCTCTTTTTCAAAACTGTACTCCCTACGTGGTTTCTAGAGGGGGAGAAAAGCAAAAAGAGTGACCACAAATGCCAAATACTGCATTGTGAGAAATCAAACTTAAATTTGTTCATCTTTTTTTAAACATAAAAGGTGTTGTTGCTATCTCTTGCTAATCCAAGACTAGAGGAATTGAATCCTGAACATTTTATAAAAATAATACGATAACAAAAGTACCAAAATAACAGAAGTTATTTTACAGTTTATCAGCATGAGCAGGAAAATTTTCCTTTTAATTAGCACTTCTGGAGAGATGAACAGAGCAAAGCATTCACAGGAAGAAGGATATCAAAGTGTACACTGGAAGTGAAGCATCCAACTGAGCTCAGGAGTCTATGATGTGGCTGAATTTTGTGAGAGAAGAATTCCGCAAGCAGCAAATATCCTCCTTTTGAGTTAAATATGCTGGTACAACCAGGCCTGATGTTGTGATGGTGAAGTGTGTGTGGAGCATGGGAGAGAAGACCAGGAGAAGGATCAACTTTTGTCTCACAGTGCAGAGTACCAAGCCCAGTTGTTTCCCAGACCTCTATTCTTGGCTCAGTTATTATTTCTACAAGAATTAATTTGGCTATTTCTAAACCATGTAAGACAAAGTAATTTCACTGAGGAAAAAAATATGAGCTATATCATATCGTGTCCTTGACAGACACCTGCGCTCCACTGTGGGACTGGTCTCGGTTCACCTCCTGCATAACGCTATTTCCCGACATCTCCTAGCTTTGTTCCATCTGCTGCTCTTTCAAAGGTCGAAGTTAAGTTCTTAAAAATCTAAATAATACCACATAATGTGTCTGTAAAGAATATAAGATACCTTTTCTGTGAGAGAAACACAGACAAAAAATCCCATTCGGGTACCTCTTGAGCATCCCACATTAGCATACTGGGAGGCTGACCATGAAAAAGTCACCATCTCATTCTTCTTTATTGATGGAGATACATGTCACACACTATGGAAACAGCTCTCTCTCACTGTTATGCCAACTGATGAAAACAGTTTAAAGACCTGTGTCTAAGCTGTGGATCGTGAAGCTTTCTCGTCTACTGGAGCTCAATGCCTTTGTGAGCTCTGTCACAACCAGAGGCTTGTCAAATAAGAAAAGGGTGAGCGTGTGATGGTATATAGAAAACAAACACAAAGAAGAAACACGACAGGTGGAGCCCAGAGAAAAATTGATGGACAGGCCTGAATAAGAATGATATAAACCAAAAATGGATTCTAATTGATGTCGGGGACTTTTTATTTGTTCCTTTTTATCTCTGACTTTGGGAAAACAGTACAATCTTGCTTCTTGCTCCTCCTGTGTCTAAACAGCAAAACAAATTCCTGTAGTCTCAAAACATCATATGCTCTGCGTGCCTTCAATGTAGACAAGCAGCACTCATATAACTCTTCCGTTAAAATTAAATGTAGTAAGAAAAAGCAGTCAAAATTTCAGATGATACATTAAAAAAATAAAAACAACACATCATGGACCAGCTGCAAAATAAGCACGGAAACTATGTTCTAAAAGTGTCAATGAAGAGCATTTTCTGAGAAATTTTCAATATCATGACCTGCTTTTAGAAACTGCCAGTTTCCCAGGACCAGAAATTTTCACAGAAAAATTCTAACATTTGTTAACCTTTTGTTAAGTCCCTTAGTTCCGGTAAGGAATCTCTGCTTGACTGTCAGAAACAGAATAGTGCCCAGAGCAGCTCCTCTCTACAGGAAAGGTTACTTACTTCTCCGTTACAGCCTTGGTCAGGGGAGCTCACCGGCACGCTCCTTCGTAGTCTCATCTGATATGGTATCAAAAGGTTTCACGGCACGAAACAACGCATCCTGTGGTAGGAACAGTTATAGTTGCACACCTAGAGACTAAAGACAGAAAACAGCCTGTCAGCAAGTAGAATTCAATCCACATCTTAATCATCGGGAACATACAAGAGTAGGCCCAGACTTAGTCATTCACTTGAAACTAATCTGGTGAGCTCTATGCAAACAGTGTGTCCCCGCACAGCAAGGGCAAGATCCAAACTTGAGCATGAAAGCCTCCATACAGCCGAGAGGCAGTGTCCTCCGTCCAGTTATGAAGCCGGCTCATGGAACAGCTTCCACCTACCGGAGTGAGCATCCCCCGCGTTTATTTTGCCATTAGTCTCCCAAATTCTTTAGAAGGCAATAACAGAAAAATTGACTACTTTTTTAAAAAATCTAATTACCAGAGTATTCTGACACGCCAAAAAGGTAAGTAATGAGCCTGGCCATGGGTAAGTTTCTGTTTCAGATTTGCCTCCGAAACACATAAGTGATTCTAGTTAAATAACTAATTTATATCCTTGTATCACGCTAAATGTAGTAAAAAAGCTGGTAAGATCTTTACAGTAATTACTAATTTTATCAGAAAACACCAGACAATCTAAGGCCCAGAAAATTTTACACACTGGGCAAAATATCTGTAAATATATATATATATAAAAAAATATAAAATACTTGTGCAGTGTTTAAATTTAAACCCATTAAACCAGAACATACCAGTCAAGGCAGGAGAAGACTATTTAAATTAGAATACAGGTTTTAAATGAGACCTTCTGGTTCAAAGTCAGTACGATATCTCTGAAATTTAAACCGTATGGTATTATTGTAGGTTATATTTCACTCTAGTTAAAAAAAAATAAATTAAAACTCCTTAGCATAACAAATAGCGAATGAGAGCAGTTAAATAATTTCACTTCTCATTTCTTTCCTGTTGTGAAGCGTGTTGTGATTTAATTGTACATAGAACTATATACAACAGATCTTCAGATACAGCAAAAGACCCCCTTTTACAGGAGATAGGATACACATGTACATAGTTATACAGCTGTACCTCTGTTCTTAAAAGTCTTGTAATTCTATGCATCAAGTGGGCTTTTTCTGACACAGGTAGTGCAAAAGGTAAATCAATTTACATTGTAATTAGTGAAAGCAAAGATACAGCTTTAACAACATAATTCAGAGATTACCCTTCAAAAAAATATTTAGCTTTTTCATACAAGTTGTTCGTCTCAGAATCGTCACACAAGAATGAAAAAACATAAGAAAATCCACCTCAGACTCCAGAATGAACTAACATGCGCAACAGCAGGGCTGTTTAGCTCAGGCGTGACATCATGCTGAGCAGTCAGATTCTAGAAAACAGTGATGGAAAAGAGCTCTGGAGTAATTGATCCTACCCTCCTTCCACGGATCAAATATAATGGTGATAATAACAGAAAATCAGATTGACATTTGATCACCTATTGCAGTTCCATGGCACAATTCACACTGTAGCATTTTTAATGGATGCATAAGAAGTTCAGTGCATAAAAACTGTATGTATTTCAGTCATCAACTCAATTTTTAAAGTGGTGCTCTAGAGCATCTTAAAAAAAACATCTTGAAACAACATTTTTTTTAAAAGAGGTAATCTCTCAATTTTATTAGAAAAAGGTTCTGTCTGAATTTTCTCTTAATTTGATGGACAAGTCTGTCAGAAGTCTGGAAGACGCTAGTAAAGAAGATGCTAGTAGAGAATGTGAACCCACTGCTCTTATGATTCAGAATTTTTGTACTGGAACCCTTTTCTATATAGGTCCATTTGTGTCAGTTGCTTGTGGAATAGAGGTGAGAAGACAGGAAGACTACTTCCTAAAACCTCAAACGGAGTGGGGAGGAGGGAGCGAGAAGGGCTGTCCTAAAGAAGCAGCACAAATTACTCACAGCCATGCAACAACTGGGGTGTCGAGCAATGCTCCTGGTACCTGCTCATAGACTGGGAGAGTTGGCAGGGCCTGACTGCTTCCCATCGTGGATTTAAGTCCTCTCCTTTTGGGATTGTGGAATTGAATGTCATAGTCAGCCCTTTACCCCTAAAACCTCTTCTATTGGTTATGCCTCCCCGGGTTTGCTAATAAGTGCAGTGGTACCTTCCAGCGCACGTTCTTAAACGGGTAGTAAATACAGTGGAGTGTAGACAGAGGACATCAGAGCACTCCCGAATTTGTCACAACAAATCTCTCTCCTGAAGCAGTTAGTCAATATACAGCAACGTGGCTTGAAGCCAGATCCCCAACTGTGTATCAGAACTTTATCCTTAAATGAAATTACAGTAGTGTTCTATTAAACAATTTGTATTTAAAAGGGATTTTGGTGTAAAAATCTACTCTTTTTCATCTTTTTATAGAGTTCCCCAAACGGAATGCTGAACACTGTTAACTACAGTTTGAACAAAAAGTAGTATGTCCCATTTATCAAATTCATTATTTTTTAGAAGGAAAGCATAACTCCAACAATGTTTTAACCTAAAGGTTCTAGGGCATTAAGAAGATCACATCTAAGGATGTCAGCCAAGTTGTCCTCAGTGATTTCCCCTCCATGACACAACCCAGAACACCTGAGTCAAGAGCCAGCCTGGGACAAATCAGACTCCCTCTGCTGTTTGCCAGCCCTTCAACCTCTGTTCCTCAGACACTCTTTCATCATAAGGGGAACGGGGCAGAGGGGAGGCAAGAAAAAGCAGTACCAAGTTTTCCCTTTACATTTCACGAAAATCAGTCACTGCTTCGGTCAAGAGAGACTGATCTCTGCAGAATGGTGAATACTGAGTAGGGGGCAAGGGATGTCACGTGCAAGTTCTTCACTCATACATTTGTGCAATGCCATTGACTTCAGCCAAGGTGAAGCAAAAGGATTTTTCAAGTCATTCAATAGTTACGCAGCATGTGTTGGTATTTATGCTCATGTCCAGGAGGAACATTTTCCCTTGTTAGTGTAGCTGCACAGCATGGAATAAGCCTTACTTGCACTTCTCTGCAGAGGTGCACCATTTTCAGCTTAAATAAACCAGGACTTCTTGTACTCTTGCCTGTGTGTGCCCTAACAACCTTTCACATCTCAGGTGTAAGTACTGTAAGAGCAAGGCAGGCATTGTCATTTGAAAATGAAAGGATGCTCAGTTATTTAAAAATGAAAGTCTTTGTACTTCTGTACTGTTTGCAGTAATGGTAAAAAAACACAAAATTTGGTCTGAAGACACCCTCTCTTCCCCTCATTTCTTAGACAGGTGGATGTACATGCAAGCACCTTTCCTCTTTTTCTCCTCCCACTGAAAAATAAAAAACACGGGAAAGGGTGGAAGACAAAGAACACTGAATCAACTGTTCTGTTTCCACATTCATAAAAGTGGCCTATTTTTAAGAAATCTGCTTTCAAGTTTTCACCCTAAGAATTGCTACCAGTTCTAGTTGCTACCTAGAATTTACAACGTCACACATCTTTTAAAGTGACATTTGTATGTCTTCATAGATGAAATCTTCACCGTGCCATTCCACTTTTTAGGAAAGATTAAAGTCCAGCATGTTATATAATTATTCCAGAAGGCTAAAACCAAGATAACCAAATCGTCTGGACATTTTTGGAAACTTGAAGATAAAGTGGTTTTATCCACATTCAATTTATGATCTTTGTGGCAGCCACCACCTTTTCACAGGGTTTATTGAGGTACATACACTTCCAGACCACCTAATTCACTACAGAAAAGCACTTGGGCAAATAAATTATTTCTTCTTGGTCTCTCAAGTCTTCTTTTTGGTGTTATATTTTATAAAATGTTAAAAACTTTAAATAACCCAAAACCTAAGCTTTAATACCAAAAGCAATAATAATCTGAAAACCTGTCTTGATTATGGCAGAGACATTATGATATCAGATAAAGCGTAACTATTAATTCAATTCCTATTTTTGTCTCATAATCAAGATATTATACAACCCCCAACATGACAGATTTATAAAGATGCATCGAGCTATGTATGATTATAAATCTATCCACATTGATAAACACCTAGAAAAAAAACAAGGTTTGCAACATTCAAGAAATAAGCAAAACCATCAGATAACATCATCTTTTATACAACAGGATTCCTTGAAGTTTTTCAACAATAAAAAAAAAAAAAATCATTACTTTTCCAGTAGAATGATGAAATATTCATCCAGATAGCAACAGTGTTCTATTATATAGAGAGCAGCATATGGTAAGTATTTATACAACATACTCAGCCAGATGCACACTGACATTCACTAATAAAAGCTAAAGTAACACAGCAGCTGATGAGCGCTTTGCCCAGCATGCCAGGCAAAACATCCCAGATCGTACTGCAGCATCCAAGCTGATCTACCATTTACCCAGCCACCTACTGGTCCCAGCTTTCACAAGAACAGTAACATGAAACTGCACATACCACCAAGGATCAGGGAGCAGCTTAAAAGCTGCTGTGGTCTGATATCAGAGGCCAGAAAAATAGTCAAGACCCACATCTGCACAGCTGGAGACAGGGTATGGTATAGCTCATTGTTGTTCAAAAGTTATTTTCCTTCCTATAAATGGAGAGGATGTTGATAATTAAGCCTGGACCAGGTATTTCAAAATTTCTACCACAAGAACTTCAGCAAAATTGTAAAAATGTTAGAAGAAGTCTTATGAGAATTACTTTTTTTTTTTTTTTTAATGACAGACAGGAAGAATGAGCATTTGATACTGACAGTTTCAGGAAAAAAAATAATCACCGATTTCAAGGTAGTAGACATACTGCTTTGGCCTACACTGATTCTTACCTTTTTTTAATTTTTTTTTGTAGAATTTTAAGTCTTAAATGATTTTTTTAGTTTACAAAGTTGTCCTGCAACACCTTTCATAGTTCTTATCAGGGAGTGTAGAAATAGAACAAGGGGTGACAGTTATAAACTGAAAAAGGGTAGATTTAGATTAGATAGTAGGAAGAAATTCTTTACTCTGAGGGTGGTGAGATGGCTGCCCCATCCTTGGAGGTGTTCAGGGCCAGGTTGTACAGGGCTTTGAGCAACCTGATCTAGTGGAAGGTATCCCTGCCCGTGGCAGGGGAGTTGGAATTAGATGATGTTTAAGGACCCTTCCAACCCAAACCATTCTATGATTCTGTGATCTCTACTACAGAGATGAGTGGCTCCAATCTTCCTGTTTTAAAATTCAGGACTTGTATGAGATTTTATGTGATATTAAAAATGTCATTAAGACAATTCTTGTCCTTCAGTATTGCTCTGTTCTTCTTTTGTCCCGATTTAAAGGAAAACCATACAATCATAAGATATTACAGGTTGGAATGGACATGAGGGGGTCTGTAGTTCAACAACTTGCTCAAGGCAGGGCTAGCTATGGGACGAGTTAGGATGCCCAGGGCCTTATTCAGTCTGGTCTTAAAAACCCCCAAGAATGGGGACAGCACAAACTCTCTGGGCACCCTGCTCCACTGCCTGACTATCCTCATAGTGAAAAAGTTTCTCCTTTCTTGTTTTACTTTGTCTATTGCCTCTCATCCTCCTACAGTGAAGACCCTGACTCCATCTTCATGGGTAACCTCTTCAAGGGTACTAGGGGACTGCTGTTAGGTAGCCTCAAAGCCACCTCTTCTCTGATCTGAGCAAGTCCCCATCCCTCAGCCTCTCTTCATAGGGTAAACTCTCCAGTCCCCAACCATCCTGGTGGCCTCCTGCTGAACTGACTCCCATTTCACATGTCTCTTTTATATTAAAAGGCCCAAAACTGGATGCAGTATGCCAGATATGTACTTCTAAACAGCACTATGTAAAAGGGGATAATAATTCCCTCCAGTTACTGGCCATGCTTTTGCTTATACAGCCCAGAAGGTTGTTGGCCTTCTCTGCAGCCAGTGCACACTGCAAGCTCATGTTCAGTTCATTGCCTATGAGGACCCCAGTGCCTTTTGCACAGAGCAGGTCTCCAGCATGGCAGTCCTCAAGCTGTACCATAATATCCTCACTCACACACAAGAATATTGCAGAAGACAGTATCAAAAGCCTTGGTGAGGTCAAAATAAATGACATTCACTGCTTTCCCCTTGTTCACAAAGCCAGTCATTTCAACCTAGGAGGCAACCAGGTTGATCAGGCATTATCTACCCTTGGCTTTCCTAGCATCAAACCTTACATCCCTATATAGGCAAGGTTTGTAAATTCCTCCTCTGTAGCATCTCCCTACCTCCTTTGTATTGCTGTTTAATCACACAGGTCTGATAAACCTAACTTGTTTGCGTATCAGGATTGAACCATTCTTGAGCTTGAAGGAAGCTGCCCTTAGAGGTCTGCCACCTTTCCCTCACTCCTTTGCCCTTTAGAGGTGCCTCCCATGGGATCCCACCGACCAGATTCCTGAATAAGCTAAAGTCTGTTCTCCTGAAATCCAGGGTCTGTACTTTTGCACCCTCCTTCCTCACTCTCCTCAGGATCTTGGACTCCACTATTTCATGGGCAATACAGCCAAGGCTACCATTGATTAACACATCCCCAACAGGTTCTCCCATGTTAGTGAATAGAACATCAAGACATGCATCAACCCTGGCTGGTCCGAGAGATGCCAAAAGCAAACAGACGTCCCAGCAACATCCTTGGTTTCCTGCATCTACCCTACACCATGAACCACCCTGTGAACTGCCAAATACTTGATTGCAGGACATGATCCTGCAGCTTCAGGTTGTCACAGTCATTAGGCCCAGGTAAAGCGCAAACAGGAGCCATGCATAAGATGGATCCCTTCTCGCAAGCCTACGAGCCTGCCTGAATGCTTCCCAAGCATGAATCGCTTCACTCATGAACACCATCAACTTCACCCTCACAGCAAAACCTCTTCGTTGAAATACAGGACGCTGTACCACCATGTCAGTGAGAAGGGCTATGAAGTTTGCAAGAGCATTCTTAGCAGATGTCACAACTGGCATCCCAGAGTCACCCGTTTAACTGCTCTGCCCATAGATTAACTTGATACTATAAAACTGCATCCTTATGAGCCTTTCTATTTCTTGTGTTTGAACACTGCAGATCACTTTTGGGGAGGGGGTGAAGAGAAACCCAGTGAACGGTCAGTACCTTCTACTTATCTGTCCAAGCTTATAACAACAGGTACATCTTGCAGTTGCTTGCCTTTGCCAAATTCGGTTAAGTAATAAAAATAACTCATTTAAGACTGCTACCACACTCTTGAGTATCTTGTAGGCTGGACTGCCCCTGCTGCCCCACTCTTGTTTCATGTTGTCTTGAAAACTACTTCCCTAGGGAGGCATCTTCACGGGCTGTGCTTTTGAGAAGATATCCAAGTTTTGTTACCATTAATTAGCTATCTGCATTTCCCCAAACACATTTCTTTTCCAGACGCTTCTCTGCTTTTCTGAATGTTAATCCTCTATGCCTTCTTTCAAAGTTAATCACAAACCCACCACCACATCTCACTAAAGTCCTAGTTTGCACACTGATTTTGCAGATAGCCACCATGTCCAGCACAGATTTTTCTGTAGTTTCCAGCTACCTGCATTCCCGTCCACAAAATAAAGAAATGACAGATATGTGGTGCTCAGGGCCTTCAAGGGCCACAAAAAAATGAGAGGATTTTTCCTCAGGGAAGGAAAAAATGCTCAGTGCTAAAAGGGGACTAACAAGAAAAGTATATTAAAAGTTTTGTGCTAGGAAGTGATGTAAGGGTGAGGGAAAATGCTTGGAGAAGGGAAGATTTGCAATGTAAATCTTAATTCTTAACTTCTATTGTGTGTGCTATAGTTTTGGTTAACCAAGGAAATGAGAAGGCATATGAAGCCATGAGAATACAAGGAAACAGTCTGAGCAGAAGTGTCAGTTTAAGGATTGAAGCCTAATTTCATACTGTAGAAGTTAAACTTTGCACCGCAACTTACCTGAGATTCAGCTATTTTACAACAGTAGTAAAGAGTAGATCAAAATCACACTAATAAAATCAGTGTACTGTTGTATTTTAAATCACAGGGATATGATCTAGTTTACAATAAATTGGTTAATTCAACAAACATACCAATATCTAGTCAGTTAAACAGCAATAACTTTGAAGTATCACGGCAATCTCTTTGTCTTACAAAGGCTGGATTCTGCTGCAGCTAAAAATACACAAAACTCTCCTTTGAGCAGGAACTGAAATGTAGACTAGTCTGGTTTGAATCAACAAAAGAAATAGAGCGAATTGAGAAAAATCTCCCTAAATCTGAAAAGAACTCTCTATTGAGGGATCCCCAAAGCAGCAAAAAATCTATTCTTGACAGTACTTGCTGGGAATAAAGCTCTCTCGGCTCTACAAAATGCCTGAGGACAACTTCTCTGCCAGGAAGCCCATGGGTTCCAGAGTCTCTCCGTGGTTCTGCTGCTGGAGGGCACACGCTGGGGAGACAGGACTTCAAACAGCAGGACAGTGAGGAGGCAGAGGAGTGAAAAGTAATGGAGACAATGAGCTTCTCTTTGGCCATTAATAGGTACAAAACCCTCAGAGAGCTAAATCCCCAGGATTTGTTCAGAAGACTTCTGTAGCCCCCAGGGAACTTTCTGTCTGAAAAAAAAAAAAAAAAAAAAAAAAAAAAAAAAAAAAA
>VZSZ01009996.1:321996-354383 GCA_013398815.1 Ibidorhyncha struthersii
CACTTTTTATTACATTCTGAAGCGAAAGATTTGGGTCGTTCCTGAGAGACCAGTTTGTTTGGGGGAAGCAAGTGAACTATTTATGACTTCTCTGGTAAGAAAAAGAAAAACTTATTTCCTGAAGACTCACTTTCTAGACCTGATAAATACCCCTAACTACCAAGCCTTAGACTAGTCTTTCATGCACCTCAGAAATGAAAGAAAAGATAATCATAATCTGAACAACATAAGAACTTATTTTTTTATATTAACTTGTCAGTTATTTTAGTCTCATGAACAGCAGCTTTTAGATAAAAGTTTCCTGGTTAGCGGAACTTTTACTCCACGCTCCACTGCCAGTGCAAACTACTTATACAAGTGACTTTCAATGCAGTACTTGCTTACGTTGTAGCTTGCTGCTGAAAAACAATAATTAAAGAAAATCTTTGAATGTTCTAAAAGCAATTACTGAAGTTTTTACTTTGTGTTGCAAGCACCAAAGGAATCAGTCTGACTGCATTCATACAGTACCTGCACATGTATCAATCATGTCATTTCATGAAAAGCTGCACTTTATGATCTACCATCCAGATTATAATAGAAACACTATAGTATTTCTTTACTATGGTTATTGTCACATTAGAAGAACCAAAAACTTTACCGAAATGTACCTGGAACAGTAGTGGGCGTAGAAAAATAAACTTCTGACCACAATATCCTTGATAACTATTTCTGTGTATTTAGGGTTTCTTTTCCAAGACACCGTGTACCAACTTGAAATAACTTGTTTTCCAGTCAGCTTTACTGTATAGCATTTCCCTGGCTCGTGTCTGTTTCTGGAACAGCAAAACCAGAAGGACCAGGTTTTTGCCATGAACTGTCTAGCATATCTGAAATTAAATCTCCCCTCTTTCCTTGGAACGCACCATTCTCTTTGATAATATATTTTAATTTTTATTTTGCATTAACCAGTTTTAAAGCTGGCACGCACAACAAAATTTTCAGGTGATGATCACAGAAGTAGCTGTGATGGTTTGGGACCTCTGGCCTCTTGTTTATAACAATGTCGTCTTTGGAAGTTTCTGATCTGACAAGAGAGACAGTGGAACAAACCAGACCCATACTCTTGACCCGCTTCGTGGTGAGGTTAATCAGCCTACGGAAAGCTATTCAAGCTAGCTGGTTGACGCTACATGGACACAGGTGAGGACCTCCACGTACGCTCTGCAGTATAGTCATGCAGGACTCTTCTCCCAGCATTTTCAGCCCTTCCTCTAACAGTAATCCGTCCAAAGTTTCACTCATTTTCAAGCACAGAATTGAGAACTGCAACTCAATATCCTGCTTTCACATATAAAGAAGTAATTTGGTTTCTTGTGACTATTCATGTGAGACAGATGCAAGGCAAGGAACAAACACAGCCTGAATGTTGAAGAAGCTCAGTTCCCAAAACCATGGCTTCTTACTTCCAGAAATCTTTTTCTTTCATGGCATTAAAGATCAAAAGCAAACTGAAGTTCTCGCCCCAGAGTAATATTAATACAAAAATATGCTGCACTGGGCCTGTCTCAGATGGAGTTAATTTTCTTCATAGTACCCCGTGTGGTGCTGGGTTTTGGATTTGTGACTAAAACAGTGTTGATAGCACACCAGCATTTTGCCTGTTGCTGAGCAGTGCTCTCACCCATTACACATACACAAAAACCTTCAGGCTCTGACAGGAGCCTTTAGGCTCATTGATCAAAATGTCTTGGAATCTGCCAAGACAACTAGCATACTTTTATAAAAAACAATGATATCCATAACAACCATTCTCCTTCAGACTCATGCTGAAAACACTCCGGTAGAACGCTGGTCAAATTGCTTGTTTGTTCCTCAGGCGGCAAAATGGTATCGACCTTCTTTTCATTAGAGCAGAAGCAAGGAAAAAGAAAACCTAAACATATTACGTATTAATTTTAGATTTCTCTTTCTCCAAAGTAGCAAAGACTAATCAACTTATTCTTTCTGCATTTCTGTTCTCATGAATAAATGTGAAATATTTGAAATTGTGACTTACCCATAACAACAAGAGGATGTATTAATTGCTCCAGTAGTTTTAAACTTTGAAAGTTTATCAAGTGTTTGTGTCTTCCCCAAATTTACGCTATGCCAAAAGTCTCTTTTCAAGTTGTTTGAAATATCATAGTTTTACAGAAAGAAGAGATTTACTTCTCTTCTTTTAAGATAACTTCATTAAGAAAAGGGTTTGTGAGCAGGTCAGTATTATCTGTCCTGAAGAGCTCACAAATTTGCCTAACAGGATAAATTACATGGAAAGTAGGACTTCAGAAGTTTATAAATAAAATTTCAATTTCCACAAGAAAATTTTTCTTTTTAATGTAGCTAAGAACTGTTACACTTCTTCCTCCCACCCAATTCAATTAATTCTGTGCTTTGCAGTGCATTACCATTTCCTTTCTTTTATTGAAGTTTTCCGATTCCTTGCTGTTTCTACTGTCTAACTTGTAAAATTTGTCATAACGTGCATTTGGAGTGTTGGTTTTCTGGGCTGTTTAGGGGATGAAACAGAATAGGAAATGCAACTTATATCAGCTGAAATACAAGTACGCAAGTAGTCCTTTGACAACTACATTAAGAAAATTATCAAGAAGAAATTAGGGGTTTTAGAACGTTTATCTCTTTCACATTCAGTGACTTAAGTATTGTGAGGTAGTCGTGATTAAATCCAGCATCAAAACGGCTTTCTGTGCTTAAGCGTTCACCAAAGATGTAAGGGAACACAAAATAAAGAGGAAGAATTGGTAACAAAATACAGTATAATTTACATCTGTATTTCTTATTTCACTTGTACTCTGGTTAGCAAGTACTTAACTTACAAATCCACGGCTGTTTAGGAATTACTACCGGGTAACTTGTGATCCCATTTCAGGTTTTGTATGGGCACCAACATCTAGAGGTAATGGAGTCTTTAATTTTCTGCAGTATCATAGCAATCAGAGCGGAGAGAACATGACATGACAGAGCAGGAGGAGGCACAAACAACCAAAGCTCGTGTGATCCTGAAGTTAATAAATTTAACTAAATGGCATTTTTCACACTTGGATATATCGCACATCAAAATCAAAGGATTTGGATAAAATAAAACATTCTTCTATTAGCTACATCTAAAGCAATGATCTGGAGTTTTTTTACTACAGTTACACTGGCCAGCAGTTCTGATGTCTAGCTGTTCTGGTGAAGTTTAGCTTAGTTTTAGGGAAACATTTTGTAGCATTTATTAAGATAAACTTTTTATAGTTCAGTCATCTGCCCTGTAAGCTCACTTTCATTTCATTTAATTATATCACAGTCTTCAGGGTAATTTTTTTTTTTTTTTTCCAAAATATCAACACCTTTCTATTCTTAACTTCGAGCAGTCTAGATTTTTGCTTAATATGTCAGTTCTAAAAATTACACATATATATCTTCTCTGCATACTGTACAGGAGCTCTTGAAATTACAGGTTATCCCTCATATAGCTAGATGAAAAGTAAAGGATGTGATTTTAATGACAATGCAGGGAGGTTTTATTACTCACCTGAATATAAAGACGTCTGCTGACTGTTGTTGTAGAGGCTCAGCATAGATCTGAGGAAGGTGTTACTACATGAAATTTTATGATTCTTGCTGTAAGGCATGTCAGACCAGAGAATCAGGAAGGTCAGTTCCTAATTTAGACATTTATGAAGATAGGAACAATTTCTTCATTTCAGACACAGTTATCTGCCTCTGCTGAAGAGGGTGGATGACATGCAAGAGGACAGAGAATATCTCTGCTCACGTGTCAGGATGGCACTGTTAGAAGACCAGTAAAGTTGTTCTTAAACACCAATAATATCTATTAATTTGACATAACAATATTGTGAGACCCTGTTGCAAGACTGAAAAAGAGTCACATGTGAACAAAAGCTCATCTTGGTCATGTTTTTTTCCTCCTAGATCCTAATTAAAAGACTCTGATATAGGCCCTTGGGCCAAAATACATATAAACACTACAGCAGGTTCCTGAAATGTGTAGAAAAAAAAAGATGTGGGGCAAGGGGGTGTCTCCGAAACATTCAAACCATTCTCTTAGGGGAAGTGGTCCTACATAAAATGTTTCTGTAGAACACGGGATTCTAATTTTGTCTAAAACTTACCCTTAAAATATTGAAAATCGTCAAAATTTTCTTTTTAGGTAATAGCTATGGTTCCGAAAAATTTTTATTCTTAAGGTGCAACTCAGCATACCAAACATGAGATTGAGCCCATATTTTATGTCATCAGTTTATATTTCAGTTAATGACACTCAACACAATTTTCTGTCACCAAAGGAGAATGTGCAGTGTTCACTTAACTAATTTGCCTACAGTTCATCTTCTATTCAAAGGAAAGAGACAGAGAATGGAGATGATAGTAACGATACCAGCATTGCCAAGTGCAAGGTTCAAATAGTCATTTACTTAGACGAAAGGGTGATGTCCCCAGCCTTCTAGAAAATTTCTGTTCCTTTAAAGAAATTGTGGTCACCTAATTAATGATCATTGGTCTCCTCAAATATAATGAGCGGCACTAAAATTTCTTAATAAGCCATCATTTTGTATGACAGTTCCGCACTCTCAGAGGAATTAGAGTAATTCAGTGTTTTCCATTCAAACACATCCAGGAATAATTAAATAAAAACTAGCTATAATAGTATGTACTTTATCAATTAATTTAATATGATTCTTTTTGTATCTAGGTATTGTCTTTTTTTAAAGGAAATATTAAACTGCCTTGATTTGTTTATACGGAGTAGGGGAATTCTGATAATCAAATTATAATTTCTTTATATATAAGCTTCCTAAATCTTCACTCTCTGCTTTGATCTAAAGACAGCTGTTCCTAAGTTACCAAGCAAAAACATAAGAGTGTATACTGTAATGAATCCATTTAATTTGAACAATACCAAACCAACAAGGATAATCAAATGTCCTTTTAATAATTTGAAATAGCTATGGAAAACTTAAATAAATACCAAACTGGGCCTGAGATGACTCTGTGAATCAGCAAGAAAACTGCTGTTCAGAAGCAACAAATTTTAATGTGGGGTTTTTTTTTTATAATTCTTCCAAGATACATCTTTTCCAAGATACAATAATTTACCATATAAAGCTTGGTACATATTGATTTCTGCTTCAATCAAAATCCAAACTCTCTTTAGTAGACAATGTATAGTTTTATATATTATACAGGAGGATATTGATTTACTTCCAATTATCATCATATAAAAGAAGCCTAATAAAAGAAAAATAAAATTTAATCACAACACAGAAATAACTAGATTGCCTCAACAGCTGCGAACTCCTCAAATTATTACATGTACATCCTACAAGTATCTCCTAGCAATGGAGTTGAATGAAAATATCATTTGTCTCTAAAAAAGTACAGCTGCTAAATGAGTCCGCCCACAAATTCCTATAAAAACCTATTGAAATATCAGACAAAAAGAAGTAAGTACAAAGACACAAAGTAGGACTTTTAGCAAGAGTTTAACTGCCATCTTATTTGAAGAGCTGCAAAGCACAGAAATACCAAATAGTGATGGGAACAATGGTTTGGGGTATTTGGTTTACATAAAGCTAATCAAGTTGTTAGGACTCCCTCTGCAGCCCTAAGAGAAGACAGGCACCTCCAGAGCAAAATTCTTCTCATCTTGCCCAAATGCTATCAGCTGTCCATTAAGTTAAGGTGTGAAACCAGCTTTTCATTTTTAAAGTCACTTAAGATGAATGTCATCTTATGGGGTAGTAATAAAGGGTTTTGAAATATTGATTTAAAAAATCATGAAATCTTGCTTGCAAAACTCAATTTCTTGCTATGTGCAGCTAGATCGATAGAGAATGAACACAAAATAAATGCTACAAAATCAGAACACTGAGTAGTTATCCAGTGAGGTATTTCAAGAATGGCCAACATGTCTTGAACTCTGCTCAACATAATCCTGCATTGCACATCAAAACAGGGATATAGAGCACCAGTATTACTCGTCTGAATTGTGATAGGCAGTGAGGCTGAGTAAAAAAATATATACGTATATGTCATATTTATAGAGAGAGAAGTAAGTTTCCATCTCTTTGTTGTGGTAACACGGGACTTGTTATGCAGTTCAGCAAGAAAAAGATTTATCTCTAGGGTTAGGAAAGAGAAATTAGAACTAGCATATTTTAACTTTTCTTTTTTTTTTTTCCTCCTTAACTAGAGGCAAGTTGTTGACTCAAGTCCCAGAGGCTAGGAGCAACTTCAAACATTACTTACATAATTAAAGAAGGTCTGCTGCAAAGACATTTGGAAAATATAAAGGCATATATATATAAGTGCACTTTATAAAGCGTTTTGACTACTGAGCAATAATATAGTGCAAAGATAATGAGTCAGCTTACTGTTTATTGATGTAAAATTACTGTATCAAAACCATGGTGTAACATAGACATGTTGCAGTTGGAGATTGAAATACAGTGTCCAGGGCATTTTGTTTAAAGCAATGATGCTAATTTTTCCTTTGAAATTTCTCTAGTCATATCATTCACCCTATTAATCACTTACAGTATTTTCAAGTATGGTTGTGTTTACATTTTTTAAATTTGCTTGCTGTGATACTCACATTAAAATTAATTGAATGACAGGAATATTTTCCCAAAATACAGACTTTAAAGAAAATTTTGGGGGTTGTGAAAACAAACTTTCACATGAAAAATAATCAGTTTTGGCAATAAATCATTGTCAGTCATGATTTCAGCTAATATGATACTTTGTCTTTGAGAAGTCATGGTGACTGGGGGACTTTCCAGAAGACTGGAAGAAGGCTAATGTCACCGCTATCTACAAGAAGGGCTGAAAGGAGGATCCAGGAAATTATAGGCCCATCAGTCCTACTTCAGTCCCTGGGAAAGTTATGGAACGAGTCCTCCTGGGGCCATCACAAGTCAAATGAATCACGTAATTGGGAAAAGCCAGCACGGATTCACCAAGGGCAAATTGTTCCTGACAAACCTCATTGCCTTCTACAACAAAGTAACCTGCTCGGTTGATGAGGGCCGAGTGGTGGGTATTGTCTACCTGGATTTCTCCAAGGCTTTTGACATGGTTTCCTACAGCCTCTTCCTAGAAAAAACGGTGCGTTAAAGTCTAAAAGTCTGTGCGGTGGGTGGGGAACTGGCTGACAGGCTGCACCCAGAGGGTGGTGGTCAAGAGTTCCTTTTCCAACTGGCAACCTGTCACAAGTGGAGTCCCCCAGGGATCGATACTGGGCCCAACGCTGTTTAATATCTTCATAAGTGTTCTGGATGATGGGATCAAGTGTACCCTGATGAAGTTTGCTGATGACACCAAACTGAGAGGGGAAGTGGACATTTCGGAAGGGAGACCCACCCTGCAGGAAGACCTGGAGAGGCTGGAAGAGTGGGCTAAAAAGAACCTCACAAAGTTCAACAAGGACAAGTAAGGTCTTGCACCTGGGAAAACATCATCCAGGAGTGCAGCACAGGCTGGGATCTACCCGGCTGGGGAGCAGCTCTGTGGAAAAAGACCTGGGGGTCCTGGTGGACAACAAGCTCAATAGGAGTGAAGAGTGTGCTGCTGCGGCACAGAGAGCCAACAGGATGCTGGGCTGCACCAACAAGGGCATCACCAGCAGAGACAAAGAATCCCACTCTGCTCAGAACTGGTCAGGCCACACCTGGAATCCTGTGTTCAGTTTTGGTCCCCTCTATACAAGGAAGATGTGGACAGGCTGGAGAGGGTCCAGAGAAAGGCCATTCAAGTACTGGGAAGCTGCCGTATGAGGAAAGGCTGAGGAAAGGTTTGTTCAGCCTTGAGAAAAGAAGGCTTAAAGGGGAGAGTTTATCACCATGTTCCAGTATTTCAAGGGTGGCTACCAAGAAGATGGAGACTCCCTTTTTACAAGGAGTCACATGGAAAAGAGGAGGGGTGATGGGTACAGGTTACTCCTGGGGAGATTCTGATTGGACACATGAGGAAAATTTTTCACAGTGAGAACAATCAGCCCTTGGAATAATCTCCCCAGGGGAGTGGTGGTTTCCCCACCGTTGGACACTTCTAAGATTTAGCTGAACAGGGCCATCTTGTCTAGACAGTACTTTTGCCAAGAAAGTTTGGAACAGAGGATCCTTGATGTCCCTTCCAACCTGGTGTTCTATGATCCTATGATTCACTGAAACCAATTAAAAATGTGGTTTGTTTTTTTTAGTTCTAGGGGGAAAAAATAATCAGTATTTCATATTATGGACTGCAACTGACAACTATGTGGGTAAAGCAGCAAGAACATACCTATTGACATGCAGGAACACCTTCGTGCAGTCTTGCATATCCCCCCAGAATTTTATGTTTATGCTATGGCTGAAGAAATTAATTTAAAATTTAACTGGCTTGCTGAGTTTTACAAATTGTTATCTGTGTATGAAATACAGGTAAGCTTAAAGACTGTAATGTGGGATGATCTTTGCAATGGAAAGGGAAACCTAGGTTTTCCTTTCCCTTGTAGGTACGTTTAACAGGTCTACACAGTGTAAAGAATGAGCTGAATGAGAAAGGCAGGTACACCTGTGATCCCCAGCAATGCTGGCTAGCCTAGGTCTCGCTGCTCTTTGAAAAGTCCATGTTTGCCAGCTTTGTCATGAGCGTCCTGCTAGTCTCCCGCTAGATGTACTCCACTTTGTCCTCTCCATACTCGCCCCTACAATCAATTTATAAAACTGCAGGTGAGAGAGACTGCTTTGATGATACCTTTGCCTGGGGTGGAAAAATTCAGATAATTTGGCTTCAGATGAGGAGGAAGTTACTCATGAGGAAACAGGTACCTGATATAAATATGAGAAGAAGTTATACCTCACCCCTGCAAGGGGTTTTATTTAAGAGCGTCATACTTAATCTTTGTGAAATACAGGCATAATCCTGGATCCCAGGAGTCAGACTTGCTGCCTATAACGGTACTGAGCTTACAAAAAATGTAAGGCCCTGTTCACGCAGGAAATAACAACTCTTTGCAGGTGTCACCATACCTAGGAAAGCTAAAAGTAGGCTGACCCATGACTTACTCTGCTGGAAGGGAGAAGAGAGAAGGAAAGAGAAAGGGAGGCAAAAATAAACAGTTGGCAGCTTCTATCTATGACACCAAGGGAGAAGAGAAATAACTGTTCCCAAGCTCTCCTGTCTTGCCTCACCCCTTCCTGAACAACATGATGAAAACACAAGAGGGAATTTCCCACCTCCAATTCTTTCATGTATTACTGGCATATCTTTCTCATTCCCTCCCCATTCACGTGGATGCCTTCTAATTCAAGCATTTTCTTGCTTGAAGCTAGATTTCCTTTCTCCCCAGGGTTCATCTCATCTCCTTTCATCCGGTCTCACTTGCCCTAGGCCTATGACTTGGTTTTCTACCTCAAACTGAAGCAAAATCTTCCCAGTCCCCATCTGTGACACATTTCTCCAACCAGTCCCAGCCTCCCCTTTATTGCTGTTCCTTAGCTCTAGTCAGGAACTTTTTGGGTTATCGTTTCCCTAATTTGAAATTCAAAAGCCAACCTTTGGAATGTTTGCACAGGAAGAGGTAAATGCCTATCCCCGTCACAAAACGCTAACTGTGTGAATGAATTTCAGTCCATGCAGCTAAGTTTGACAGAATTACAAGCTTGTTAAATAGGGCCATAAAATGGGAAATTTCAGATGTTCTTATTTACAAAGTAGGGCACGGGGAAAGGGGGGAAAGGAAAGCGGCAGTGTCAGCCCTGCCTGTGGTATCCAGAGCTTTCTTTTCAGCGTCTATTAACTGTGAACTTACAATGAAATATCGTTGTATAAAATACAATGGCAGCCTGTGAAGCAGGCATGAGGTTTCAGGCTCCCCTACTGCTTTAAACTAGGTTTACTCTGACTCTCTTCTGAGCCCAGTGAAGTCTTTGTAGTGCATGTCTGCTTCAGCAGGGAAGGCAGCAAATTACTTCAGTTGCTCCAGCTTCAAATAACATCGAATGTTCTGCAGAGAGAGATGGAGTTTGAGTCTCCTCAGATGGAGAAAACTGAGCCCACACACTCATTTGGAGGGAGCATCCTAACAAAAAAGCTGGAGAAGATGTGCCTTTAAAGAAAAGCATGCCTCCTACTCCTCTGCGCACTCTCTGGAAGAAATTAATTTTCTGTGAGGGGAGAGACCTTGCTACAATGTGCCAGACACCAAACAACAGCCAACCAACCCCGATTACACGGGACAACCCCTGAATCCTTTTACTCACTCTTTCATCCTCAGATTCCCCACCAGCTTAGTCCAGGTGGCTCCTCTTTAGAGTGCCAATCATTCTGGTAGCTAACAATATGTTTGGGGTTTAATTCTTCTAACAAGAGGCTAAAATATTAGATATTGCAAATCATAGAATTGTCTAGGTTGGAAGGGACCTTTAAGATCATGAAGTCCAACTGTCAACCTAACACTGCCAAAACCACCACTAAACCATGGATCCCTCAGCACCACATCTATGTGTCTTTTAAATACCCCCAGGGATGGTGACTCCACCACTTCCCTGGGCAGCCTGTTCCAATGCTTGACGACCCTTTCTGTGAAGAACTTTTTCCTAACATCCAATCTAAACCTCCCCTGGGGAGGTCATTTCCTCTTGTCTTATCTCTTGTTACCAGCAAGAAGAGACCTACGCCCACCTGGCTACAACCTCTTTTCAGGTAGTTGTAGAGAGCGATAAGGTCTCCCCTGAGCCTCCTTTTCTCCAGGCTAAACAGCACTGAGTACCATATTGACCCGTGAAATTAGGACTGAAATAGATTTGTTTAGCTATTGCTTGAGGATTATATTCATCTAACCTACATTGCACCTGCATGCCTGTGCCAAGAGGCCGGCTCCAAGCATCAGGCACACTTATCCATTAAGTAATACTGGGCTCAAAGGCTTAGCAGGAATGACGTAAACATGGCTTTCAATACATTTGCTCAAAAAGAGCCTAGTATAATCATCATACTTTTCAAAGGAAAAAAACTAAGCATTTTAAAGACCTGCTGTAAGTAATTTCTGTGAAGTTTATCTCCTATTTATATGACAGATATTTTCTGTTGCTTGAAAACTGTTCCACCTTTACCCTGGCTATATTCCCTTTGAAAATTAAAAAGTATCTTTTATCTTACCCAGTAGATCGGCTAAACTTTCTAGCTATTTACTTGACCTTATTTTCTTAGACCAGCCTTGAAGTTACATTTTCCTTTTTTTGCAATATTAATATGTAGTGAATATCAAGTCATCCAACACTGCATTAACGTATTCCAATATCATACCAATATATTACCTTTAGATTAATTAAAAAGAAATATGAATTTTCCATTGTATAGGAATTCTCTTCAACCTTGGCTTTAAAAAACAGAAAACTGATAAAATTGTTGACCCATTAACTTTACAATTCGTTCATAAAGATAAATACAACTGTGGCAAGATGGGATTATTTTCCTATGAAATCTATATTAAGACATCAGCCTGAAAGGAAACAATGAAAAAACCACCAGGGACTTTCCCAGACTGAATCCGCCTAATCAATTGTTGTTAAGAAAGAAAATGATTAAAGCTTCATCTAAAATCAAATGTGATTTGATGAGAAGCATGTGAACACCAGCGCAGCTGTATCTGAATACTGAATGGTTTAGTGAACACTGTATTTCAGGTCACTTGTTCTTCTCTCCCATAGTTCACTGCACTCATCGTTTTCACCAGCTCACGTGATGCATCATAAAAGATGAGGTCCAGAGGAAGCAAAAGGTTTTGTTTCCTTTGGACAAGGACAAATACAACTGTAAGAAAGACAAGTTTTATGGATTCTCTGCGTGTGATCAAGTAATTTCATTTTAAGAGGTGAAAGATCTAAGATATGAACATCCATAAATGCAAGCTAGGCTACTCCTTAGTCACCTGCACAGGCACAATGGAACCATACCTCAATTTTTGTAGTCAGAGATTAAAAAGCAGCGGTAGACACCAAGGTCCTCAAAAGGTTTTTCTGAATCAAACATTTTCCAAGCAAAGCAGACCTTGTGTCAGAAGAATGACAGAGACATCACTAAAAATACCAAACAACTAAATTCCACATGCAATCCCCCATCACAGAGGATGTTTAGAACAGGATCAAAGAGGTGATAGATGTGATCTTTGTATAAATGGAGAATCACTAAAAGCACAGAAACTTCTTTAAGGTCCCTTGTTCAATGACCAGATTTGAGATCTCTAGTCAGAATATCTTTCCCCTATTAATTTTTCCACTGCAAAAGTACTATACTATTTGAATATAATATAGAAAGCAAACACAAATAATCTAAATACAGATATTTTGGGGAAAAGGGACAAAGCATAAAAGATCTCTTTGCCTTTTCAACTTAAGACATCCACTTCATAGAAGTTTTAAAAGAAAGCAGAACTATTTTACACTTGCAGTGGGCAGCGCAACTTGTATGGAATATATACATGAGCCCAATACAAGAAAATCATCAGCAGCACACAGATAATTCCAAAACACAATTTAAGATCCTGGATAATACATTAGTTAATTTCTAATCTGCATCGAGACTTGTACTTACAGCACAAATGAGAATTCAGAGAGCCATTCTTCATTTTGCATTGTTTCATGAAAATTGTTCTTCACCTGCTGCACTCATATCAGAAATAAATTGTTAATAAATTGACCGGTGTTTCAAAAGCTATTTGACTGTGTTGCTCCTATTATGTCTCCTTAACGATATTACACTGAGCAATAAAAGATTGAATCTTAATGCATATGAGTAATAGGATCAAAATGCCATTTATATACAAAGTCAGGTCTTGGTTTTCTTGACCTTATAGCTTATGAATACAATCTTAACATCATATTAAGATAATCACCATATTAAAAGTGTAGTTGCATTACACATAAATATTAAAAATTCTAAGGTTCAAAGTCAAATATTAAAATATTGGAAAGAGACAGAGGTAGAGCTACCTGTGTAATAAACTATATTTTGGAATTATGCAACACTTTTAAAAGAGGATCAGTATTCACTATGGTGTATTTAAATGAAAAAGAAAAAAAAATAATTAAAAAAGAATCCATACAGGGAAGTTGAGAGTTCCACTGACATTTCAAAGTTGTCATCTGGGCATGCTGATAACTATGACTGAATGAATTTGTATTAAAATGTAAAAGCCACGGCTCCAATCAAGGGCACACATTCTAATTAACTACAGTACATCAGGGAGAAGAAATTAAGAGTTGCATTGTGTGTATGAAGGTTACACAAGGTTCAAAATGGGCTTCCACCATTCATACAATTGTCAGGAACAACCACTGATTCTTGTGCCCAGCGGAATGCAGAAACTACTTAGTTCAATTAATCAGTTGTCTAAAGAGCAAAGGCCCAGAAAGCATTACAGCCTCTGATGGTGATACCAGAACTCAGCAACCCGGGAAACTCTGAGGTACGAGGATGGAACACAGGAACAGACTGAAAAGAATAATGGTTGCCAAGCTTCAGATTAGCTCCAGGGAGAAACTAGCTGTGCAAAAGATTGATATTTAAATTTATGGATCTGTGTCAGGAATTTATTACCTAATAAGACACGGTCTGTTAAGGAAAAGGGGACAGAGCCAAGGAAAAAAGGAAGCGAGAGGGATTACTGGGTGGAAGAGGATTAAGTGAAAACATAAAAGAAACTTGGAGAAATCTGCAGAGGAGGAAAAGCTGTTGAGAGTGAAGCCTCTAGAACCTAGTTTGGTACCATCACTTGAGTCTGCCACGTCTCTGCCCGGATTGCCTCAGGTCCTGAGGGGCTCAGCTACAAAAAAGAGAAGGATGTTTTTATCTGCCAAACAGGTTCAATGCACTCTCATCTCTCTTGCCTCCTGGGAATCCACCACTTGTGGAGGGTGCCCACAAGCTCCTGCAGCCCTACACAAGGCAGAAAATTCCCAGGGAGTTTTGAGGTTAAGATTTCAGCACAGAGAGTCTCTATGGCTGTTTTTCAATGCAAATGTTTTAAGGACATTCAGAAGCGTTTAGAGAATGGCAGCTTGCATAAATCTGTTCACCAGGAGGAAAGAAGTACAGGACAGCTAAGCCTAAGTTAGAAGAACAAGCAAACCAAGATTCAAATATTGAATTCACCTTCTTGTCATATGTGACTAGATATGTACATTATAGAAATTAAATAAGCACCTTGCCGAGGCTGTAGGACAAGGATTAAAGAAAATGATTTTAACTGGACATGTATGTCATTTTAAAAAACCCTAAATTTGTTAAAATATTTGATTCCCAAGATTTAGCAGTTTTTAGCTGAAAACTGAAAACTGTGTGAAGAGAAAGGAAGAGAGAGCAAGCAAGATCTGGAATTTACAAATTCAAAAGGAATCACAGAATGGTCAGGGTTGGAAGGGACCTCTGGAGATCATCTAGTCCAACCCCCATCCTCCCCATCTTCAGCACCAGTCTGCCTGTCAGCGTTGACTTGAGGATGAAGACCCATTCAGACAGAACAGGTAAAGTGCTGATTTCAGTTTCTGATCTTAGCCCTTTTCTGGAGGCTCTCACTCCCAAACCAGAAATGGCTGAAAGAGCAAGTTGTCTACTCCTGAACTGCCACAGCTATCATCCAAACATTTTAATATAACCTGAGATCAGTCATCTGACCAATTTCAGCTCAGCTGTAGAAAGTAACTGGAAGACGAAGCGGAATTCAGGCCTCACTGATAACAGACCATCAGCCCTCAGATTCCAACCCTCTGGCATGTCCACTTGTACCACCTCCTATAAATCAGCCCATTCCTTCCACTGTTTGAAGAAAAATATGAGTATACAGCACCTCAGCTTTGAAGTTGAGGCTTTTCTGAAAGCTCTCCCTGTAAATCCTGTATCCCTCTTTAGCTTTTCATCTAGCCCCAGTCAGAGGCGGCCACACATGAAATTCTCACAGCCACCATCTCATTGCTGGACATAAGATGCACAGGCACTGCCTTGGAGCCTGCACCACAGTGAGTGATGAAATACTTACTGGAGCCTTTCTCAGAGTACATTTTGACCCAGTTTTCCTTTCCACAAAAAACAGGACATATAGAATATGACTGGTGTGTAGTAGGTCTTCATCCCAGTGTAGGGCTGGGATATGGCCGAGGCGGGAACTCAGGTCCTGGCCCCCACAGTTCAGGTGTATCCATAAGCAATCTAGTTGCTCTTTCAGTGAAACATAAAAATATACAACTACTTTAAAAATTAAAGAAGAAGAATGCAAAACTTCACTCAAACTCCAGTGAGGGAGAATGATAATTTTTTATTCTTGGTACCTCACCAGAGCTTCCACTGGATGTGGATTAAGGGTACAAAATAAGACACATTTAATTTTGGTTTGTTTAATTGTTAGTAACTGTGGGAAAATACATGCTGGAAATATTCAATTTTTTCCACTTAAAAATAGTATTTTAAATATAACAAAGTTTATTTTAATTGAGAAAAATGTTGATTTTTCTTATCTTAGCACAGCTTTGCAAAGATAAGAAATTTCAATCTTTTTTCTTTAATGAGTTTTATTGGTCATGCTAGCAAACATTACTTAACCAAGAAATTGATTTTCTACAGTAGAATTAGGTCATAGTCAGACATTCCCAGAGTAGTAAATTTTCTGTCCCTATAGATATACAGCTATGGAGTTTTTAAAAATGCACACACTATGTTTGCGCACTGTGTAAACAAGACAGATACAATAATTATTGTCCCTTTCCCAATTTGCTCTGATTAACAAAAAGGGGAAGACATTTTTTGGGCTATTTTTATAGGGTAGATTTACTATCTTTTTTATGGTCTCAGAAACTAGCTTCCTCTCCTACGTTGTTCCAAATAAAGGTCATGTATATGGGTGACCAGAACAATAAATAGTAGCCCAACATAGCTTTACTGCTTTCCGATACGCTGACACTAACAATTGCCATTACAGGCTAAAGTTTTACCATACAAGCATGAAAAACTGAAAGCCTAAATATTTCATTTGTCCATCAGAAGTGATGTGGTATTTGAGAATGTGACTAATAAGCAGCTAAATAACAGATTAATGAGTTGGGTGTCTAGTCCATAAAAGGACTAATAAAGGTCTCGAGATGATCCCTGTGTACTCAGTGATGAGTATGCGCAGATCAAGAAGTATCAGACAATGTCTTAAAGAATTCCTATGATGAGCTGAACACAGTGCTGTTAATGACTGTAGCTTGCATGTATATTTAGTGTACAGACAAAGGACTGACCAAGGAAAATGATTTTCAGAAAGTGATTTTCAGAGTTTTTGCCGTACAACACAATACACAACAAGGAATTATTAAATGTATATAAAGGGAAGTCATGGCTTAGTCTTGTGCTGCTGGACATAGTGTGCGATCTGATCATCACTATATTTCTCACTTGATGCTTGCCCAAATAAGGAACATTCATACATGACAAGTATAATGTTGAGCTGATGTGGTGGTAAAGAAACAGAGCAAAGCATCAGTGGAGTGTTGCAGTTACTCTTGGCTTGTAGGCAAGGAAAATGTGATAGCAGTTTGGGTCCCTGCAGCCCCAGTACTAACAGACCTCTGGAGAAAAAGAGTGGTCAGAACTTCTTCCTACTAGAAGTATCTTATCTCGTATATGTAGGCTTATCTTTGCCTTCATAGAGCTTCATTATACTCATCACTTACGTTCATCCTGGGATTGTTGGATATAGTCAAGAGTTCCCACTGACACTTTCAATCCCAAAATGACATAAAAAATTATTGCTATTAATTCCTAAATGCAGGAATTTATACTACAAAATGCTTCTCTTTTTTGTTTTATTGATTTTGGGGCAGTGATTGTCTTCTATACTTGGACTTCAAGTCAACAGAAATATGCCAAAAAAGAAGATAAGCTATCACTATACCTGGCTAGAAATGGGAAAAGAAAGTAAACAGTAAAAGGTTTTAAAAATGCAGTGGTTTGTCTTATGTATGATCTTCTGAAGCCTTAGTTATTGCATAGCTGCCTAACAAAACTGTCTCAAAACAGTTTTGTAGATACATACTCAAATATCCACGTGCTATGGAAAAAGTCTTAAAATACTCTAACTACAAATTAGACACAGTTGATGCACTCATAAACTCATAAAGGTTATCAACTTGCATTCAAGAGGTTGCCTCTGAAAATGAAGTTAAAAAAAATGTTCCAAGCCAGATTTGAATCAACTACTTAAAGGGAAATCTAATTTGTATTCTGCTACGTCACTGTGTGAATCATTTGTGATAAGGAAGAATCTTCAGAAATTTACGTTTGATGCTAAATCTCAATGACCAGTTCTGCAAAGCAGAAGAACTGCAGAACACAACAGGATGACTCTGCTTGAAATTCCTTCTGCTGTGTTTTTTTTTCCCCTCCCAAACACTGACAACAGCAAGACTCTGGAGGGAGGTTTAATCCCTGGGCCAAAAGATGCACTTCCCATCGCCTCCATGCCTACACAATGTGTGCACTCAGACTCAGATAAAACAGATTAAAAAAAGGTATCCTTCTCAAAACTACAACCTAAAATTAATGGCAACATATTTTCCCATTGAAAAATTAAGAATAATGTGATGGAGAATGACATTATTCAATTTGAGGTTTTATTACTATTCCAGTAATTATTTTTTTTTAAGATCAAAGAAAGAAATGAGCTAATATTGATTATAATATTGATTATGGTGTTCAGACAAGTGTTGTCTAACCGGCACGTTTATTGAACCAGCAGAGTAATCTTTTCTCTTTTTCTTTTTTTATGCAGGGCTTTTATATGATATGAATAGCTGAGAGGTCATAAGTATAAAATGACTCATAAGAAGAATTACTAATGATGGTAAAGTGGGTAATACTCCATAGGATATGGCAAAAAGTAATTACTTTCTCAAGAAATCCCCACTCACCTCAATATGCACTGATAATATGCTCTGTACATTTATTTATGAAGCCTGTGCTTTACCAGATAGATGCTTCAGACTCTTCTTTCCAAGTGCAGGTGCCATCCTGTATAAATATTCCATTTTCCTTCCCATGCAGAAATGTATTTTCTTACGTCTAAGATTTATAAATAAATAGGAAGATGAAACAACATTTACAAATGAGTGTGGAGATCGCTCCTCTGCACACCAACAAAAATGAAATCAGATATTTCTCAGTGGAAGCGGTGGATTACTTGGCAATCAGTTGCCAAGGATGGAAATGGTGGAGACCTGAGGTAGGTCACGGAAGCACTGGCTGTAAACACTGCTGGCTTAGCCATTGCATACTCTTTGTTTACTTCTCTTCATTTATCACTTATCAGTATATTAATTGTACTGTCTTTCTAATTTTATCTATTTTCTCCTCGAGGCCTGGTGCTCCCCTTAACTATCTTAAGCGTCCTTAAGGTTTTAACAAACTATATGTTCTGTGGTTCATGTTTTACTAATAAATACATCTCATAACCTCAGAATTTCCTAGCCCCTGTTGATACAGACCCTCATGGTGTGTTCTAATTCTGAATTAAACTGCAGATAGACAAGAGCCTCCATTTGGTGAGCAAAAGTGTCATTTGTCCAGCTTTTCTTTTTTTTCCAGTCATCTCCCTCTTCTGTGTTGGGCCCAACTCTTACACAGAAAGATGACACTTAACTTCTCCATCTGTTTCATAGGGCCATAAGACCCAGACTTGATTATAATGAAAGAGTCACTGACTACACGGAGAAAGGAGAAAACAAAGATGGTGGTTTTGAAACTCATGCAAGTATGAACACAATTTCTTCCAACCCCATCTCATCCATCTTCTTCCCTCCTCTCCAGTCAGCCTTACATTACAAGGAATGTTAATGAGAACTGAAGAAAAATGCAACAGCATTTTTGATTGTCAGCATTTTTGAGGGTAGATTAGAAGCACAGGAGCAATAAAATGGAAAATAAGTGAGAAAAATGTCTTTGTTATGAAGGCCGATCATGCTCAAGGGCTTAATACAACACATACACGTACAAGGTGTTTAAAACCCAGAACAGCAATGAAAGGGAATCACAGAATGGTCAGGGTTGGAAGGGACCTCTGGAGATCATCTTGTCCAACCCCCCTGCCGGAGCAGGGTCACCTAGAACACGTTGCACAGGATGATGGCCAGGCAGGTTTTGAATATCTCTGGTGTGGGAGACTCCACAGCCTCTCTGGGCAGCCTGTGCCAGTGCTCTGCCACCCTCAAAGCAAGGAAGTTCCTCCTCATGTTAAGATGAAACCTCCTGTGTTCAGGTTTGTGCCCGTTACCTCTTGTTCTATCACTGGACACCACTGAAAAAGAGACTGTTCCCATCCCCCTGGCACCCTCCCTTTAAGTATTTATAAGCATTGATAAGATCCCCCCTCAGTCTTCTCTTCTCCAGACTAAAAAGTCCCAAGTCCCTCAGCCTTTCCTCATAAGAAAGATGCTCCAGTCCCCTAATAACCTTTGTAACCCTTTACTGGACCCTCTCCAGCAGTTCCCAGTCCTTCTTGAACTGGGGAGCCCAGAACTGGACACAGTACTCCAGATGTGGCCTCACCAGGGCAGAGTAGAGGGGAAGGATGACCTCCCTCAACCTGCTGGCCACACTCTTCTTCATGCACCCCAGGATGCCATTGGCCCTCTCAGACACCAGCGCTCATTGCTGACTCATGGTCATACTGTCATCCAACAAAAATCAGTGAAAGTGACACCAGGGACCATGCATTCCAGAGAAGAAATGCTTATTGTGGAAAGTAAGAACTCTCAAAAAAACATGAACAATAAAATTGGGTTCCTACAGTCAAAAAAGTTACATTGCTTAGAATATTTTCTGCAGATCTTGGATACAAATGCAAACAGCAGCTGTTTTTTCCCAGGTTTTACACACAGAGAAAATGAGGCACCGAAAAATAAAACATCTGCCATAGCTCATCTATTGTTTTAGCAGAAAATCCAGGAATTGGAGTTCAAGAGATCTGAGCTCTAATGCAGACATTAGAGAGCTGCTGCTGTAGGTACATGAAGTGTACTATCACTAAAGAAGTTTGCATCTTAAATTTAGAGCATGACACTTCTTTTTTTAGAGACTAAACAGGTCTCTAGTGCTTTCGGATACATTCCTAAAAAAAGGAAAATGAAATGCTATACAAAAATCTAGCTACGGCAATATTCATAGGCTAACCTATAGTTCAAGGAAAAATGTTAATTGGGCCCTAAAGGAAGCACATGTGCCCTCAAAGGAGCAGAAATACCCACACATAAATATCAGAAGATAAACAGTAAGTGGAATTTTACAGAAAATGCAAAAAGCAAAACTAAAATCTATCAAAACAAGAATAAGGTCAATGGCAAAGCTGCTAGCATGAGGGCAGAATATGGCCGTTTGGTAAAGACATCAGGCAACTGGAAAAAAAAAAAAAGAGAAATAATAATTGCAGGTGGTGACATTTAATGCATCACCTCAAAAATGTCTTTAACATCCCTATCTAAGAGAATTTCTATAACATTTAAGAAATCGCAAACCAGAAGAATGACTAACAAAATATTCTCAAATATTCTAGAACTGACACACAAAATAGACACACCACTACACACAAAAGTTGCAAAGTGGTCTGAACAGGGCAAAGAACCCTTTGATGCTTTAAGAAGCATAGGTGAAACTGAAATTTCTAATATATAGGCAAACTGTCAGCCAGGGATGACTGGGAATAACTACTGAGATACACGGAAAAGCAGCAGGAGAAGAGGTTGGGAATGAGATAATTTGGATGGAACATGCTCGGTCTTGGCATGAGAGAAACACTCCAGTAAAACAGTAGTGGCCCAGTAAGTTAGTAACAGTAACTAAAAAGAGAAATGTTTCATTGAAAACATTTTCAAGTGGAAGTTTTGCACTGATTTTTTTTTTCTTCACATACTCTTTTCATAGAATGCAAGACTATTTTTTTCCATTTTTAAAAATTTCCTCTGTCTCCCCAACTTTTTCCCTGGTCCCCCTTCACACCAGAGACACTTCATATAACAGACTAGGGGATAGGAAGGGAGAAAAGCAAAGGGGAAAAAAATTACAGTTACAGACAACAGAAAGAAAATAAAAAGTGATACACATTCTGACTTTTTAAAGACACGTTTCGTTTGTAATAAAACAGAAAAATTAATGTTCATCTAAAACATTACAATGGATGAAAGCTCTTCATGAAACTATTTGATAATTTTTCAGTCTTTGACTTAAAACTTTGGTTAAAAAGCTGAATCTTCAGGCAAACAGAGTGAGTGGCCTGTTGGGTAAGAACAAAGGAGTGCATGGGATACATGCTGGCATTAGCTATGTTTTTACATAATTCCAGATTACAGTTTCTTAAATAACTTAGAAAATACAGTGAACAAAAAGCATCATAGAGTAAGTGCACAACTGAACAAAAAAAAATTTGCAGGACCAGTTAAGCACAATGTACTGTCAGAGTGGGTTAAGCTTTTCAAAGGGAGTCTTTAGGTCTATCCTGGTTTGCCTTTACTCAGTATTTTTCTGAGAGATTTGAATGGTGGAATAGCAGAAGGCTTGCAAATATTTTGTCACGGATTTCGAGAATATAAGGAAGGAGACATGACAGCAGCTAATCAAACCCCAGCAACAGTTACAGAAGGTGCTAAAGACTGCAATAAATTATTTCAGCTAGACAAAGTCAATTCTCAGTTTCAAAACATTGTAACAGTACTTTAAAAAAAGAAGTTGTCCGATGAGTCCAGCTTTGATGAAATCCCGAAAAATAAATAAAAAAAAAAAAACATCCTGAAAAGAAAAGTTACCGCAAAACTTGCTGCCATAGATTTCTGCAGCTCAGGAGAAGTGCAACAGCGGCACAGGAGAATAACTGCTGCCCACCTGCCCCTTGCAGGGACAAGGTTGAACCCAAAGCCGTGGCTGTCACACACACTGGCCTCAGCACAAAACTGCTAAACAGTGAAAAAGATTGGAACCTGTCCACAGGGCAGGTCTAGAGGCTGTTCTTGCAAGAGGAGCAGGTCAGAAAGGGTTTTGATCCACTCAGCTGGTTAATTTGTTTAATAATAGAGAAGGAAAAGGTGCTATTTAAGAGGACAAGCTTAAGTTGAAAACTGAATGTTGACACTCAGTCTGTGTTACACTATGTGACATAACAGTGCCTAACTGACGAGCACACACGCACACACTCACAGAAGCAATCAGCGGACACCAGGACTGACAACGGTGAGTCAGTAGCACCAGAACTGTGACTTCTCTGTTACTTAGAGTAAAAAAACTCCTCTACTATTTCAATACTGAAGCTGAAAAAGGCATTTGAGTCTGCACCAAACACACGAAGCATACACAGATTGCAAGGACAGAATTTTAAAGAGGCCATAATAGCACATAGATGTGTTATTTACACTGCTTCTCTAATCCCATGCTGTTTTTAAATGAGACAGGCCAGACTGTGCTACAAATTCTGCACAGGGTCGTTGAAATCAATGAAGACGTACAAGCTGAATTCTGCTGATGTTTAAGACCCATCAAGTAAAGCCTCCGAAGGTTTTCCTCTTGGGAGTCCTTGCTTGAATTAGTCTAGAAGCCATAGGTAGCAACAAAAGTATTTTCTGGCAGAGAGTCTTGCAGCATACATAATGCACTAGATACTTCAAAGGTTCTATCAGCTTTTTGCAGGACTTTTCCCTGAGAACACCCACCAGTCGGGCCCTCGGCTAGCTCTGCAGAGAGCGACTGGGTTAATGAAAGTAATTATGGAATCCATTCTTCTGATACTCTCATATACAGGCCGTTTTTGTCATTAAAAACTTAAATTTGAAGCTCATAGCTATTAATAATGAGCTCGTTTACATTTATACAGAGTCATCATCACTGTAGCTGTTGACAATTTGTAGTGCTACATTCTTCTCAGCAAATAAAGTCTTATTGGAAGTGTCCTGTCCTTCCACTTACTTGCAAGAAAATCTTTTTTTTCTTCTTTTCAATCTCAAAAAAAAATCTTAGTTTTCTAGTTGTCCCTGTTCAGATTCCAGCTACAATAGCTAGGCAAATATGTAACATTTCAGCAATTGTGTATTGTTTCAGCATTGTAAAAGAAGGCTTGTACATACATTGTAATTGGTAAAACATCTGAAAGCCACAATCTCTGGGACTGCCTTTTGCACCAAATACGTTCCTCATTTCTCCCACAGCTCCTAGTATGCAACGGCTCCCCTAACAGAATAAACATAGTTTTGCTGTAGCCCAGCGTGGCTCCTATCTAACAGCAGTTTCTGCAACACCAGGCTGAAGACACACGCTCCCTGTGTATGTGTGCTCCGCTGTGTGGGTGCAGATATCCTACTCCACTTACACGAGGATGAGGGAAGGCAAAGGCTGGGGTGCAGACAGAACAAAAAAGGGAAAACAGAAGTCAGAGAGAAAAGAAAATGATGAAACAGACTATTTTTTAACCACCACTTGAGTAAAAACTATTCAAGAAACTCAGTTTTAACCAGGACACCTGAAATTCCATGTTCCTCCTAAGCCAAATAGAAATCTGTAGCTTGGGGCTAAAGCATATGCTTGCGTGTGTCAGAATGGAAGCACAGGTCTAGACCAAACCAAAAACCTTGCATCTTATACAGAGAGAAAAGCAATACAGCACCCAGCCCAAATGGTTCTGCTGGGCCAGCAAACAAAAGTCCAGGAAAGTCAAAATTGCTGATGAATTCCGGGAGAACGCCAAAGAGAAAAAATTTGCAGCCGCCAATGCGCCACAGAAGACCCTAGGCAGAGAGCTCCTAGCCGCTGAGATAAATTCTTCAGATATCCTGGTAACAATGGAGCAGAAGGAGGCCCTAAGTCCTCTTGAGTTCATGTTGCTGGCATTGCAGATGGAAAATTTCCTAAGAAACATCCGTAGCTTTGTGAAACCACGTAAGGCTTTGAGCAGAGTGACACATGTAGGTGGAAGAGCAGGTAAACCCTCTCTATGACAGTTCAGAAAAACTGTGGGCACTGTGCACACCATTCTGCTCCACAGCAGCACCCTACAGACCCCTATAGAGGTTAGGGCTCCGTCTCAGTTAAAAAGTTTGTCAACAATTCAAGCAGCACCATATCATTAATCTCTATAGAGGCTGATTGAGCCTGACTGCAGAGTACTTTATATCCCATGAGAAGTCAGAAAGCAACTTAATGTCCTTCAGGATACAGAGCACAAGCGTCTACAGTAGCCAACACCTCTCAAGTGACTAATCAGAGTGATTTCAATTAAATCCCTTTCCCAAAATTTATGAGTGAACCCCACTGCTAATGCTTTCTCCATCTTTCAACATTTCCCACATTCCAGTCATCTCTTGTCCTCAGTCCCATAACCAGGCACGTGCTGTAAGACCAATATGAATGAGGCACATGAAATAATGAATGGGGTGAAGAAGGTGAATGGGGAAAAAAATTACTGTTTCTTACTAAGTGAGAATTGGATGATAATCAGAAGAAAGCAGTATTTCTCTATACAGAATAAACGAACCATGGACCTCATTGCCACAGGATGCTGTGAAGGCTAGAAGGATTTAAAGACAAAACAAAACAAAAAAACCCACACACAAAAACCCAACCCAAAACCCAGCGTTTCAATTAATGGAAGAGAAACCCGCTAAGAACCACACACACTTGTGGATACAGCCTCACAATCAGGACAACCTACGAAGCCTTCCTTCATTATCACAGTGCTACATATTTGCACAGAGGTGTCCGAGGGTAAAGGACGGCTTTGTAACTATCTCCAGTACCTGAAGGAACAAAATTATTCCATCTCTGTGTGTTTGCAAACTGTCCTTAGAAATTAATCCTCTTTTAGAAACTAAGCAACAAGAAGTAGCAACCTAAGCTGTAAAGATGAAGTGGGATCCTACTGAAAAGATCCCATAACTGTAAGTAACTATAAGGGAGTAATGCCTGAAAGCTGGTACTGAAAAGGCTGTTTATATTTCTGTTTCTTGGATGGTGATGTAGATGCAGCACACAGGGAACACACACGCACACAGTCTAAACCGTATAGTTTTGCATTTCATAATTGCTTTTACAAAGGGGTACATAAGACATTACACATTTGGTTCCACAGTATAGTAGACATTAAATTACTTTTTTAAAGTTACTCTTTTTTTCTTAGGTCATGTAATAAAGTAATTTCTGCACACACACACATATATGCACGATCTAAATAACACTCATGCTTGTCTAAATTCAGAAGTGGATTACTGGTAATAAAATGTTTGTCAGATTAAGCTATACCCAAAATATATTTTTCATTTAAAACAGATTCCAGTGAAAAAGTTTGCCTTGATACAAAGCTGTGGACTGGCAAGTGCTGGTATCCTCAAGAAACCTGGTACCAGAATAGTATTTCTCATGATAAAATACACTCCCTGCTGTCCAAATAAGCACAGAATCATCTCTTTCCTTTCATAGTACAAGACGCAGGGAAAGCTGTCCTCGTGGTTGCCTACCTCCATCTAGTGACCAGAAAACATATATGAATTAACTATACAACAATCCAATAATTAATTGTTTGCTATTGGTGGATAAAAGTTCCAAATCAAAATAATCTGTTCCTATGAATGTTCAAGTGGCGCAGGAAGTTTATCTTCTCAAAAAAAAAAAAAAAGCAGAACAGATTGTCTCCAGCATGCTCAAAGAAATGCCAATGTATTTGTGCAAGTAGGACGTGCATGTCTTACAGAGACCTGGACAGGCTGGAAGGGCAGGCTAGCAAGAACAGTATGAATCTTAACAAAGAAGAGTGCAAGGTCCTACACCTGGAACAAAAATAACCCAAGAGCCCAGTACAGGCTCAGATCTGTGCGGCCGGGGAGCAGCCTCGCTGAAAGGGACCCCAGGGTCTTGGTGGACAACAAGCTGAATGTGAGCCAGCAGTGCACCGCTGCAGCAGTCACCGAATCATAGAATAGAATCATAGAATTGTTTGGGTCAGAAGGGACCTTTAAAGGCCATCCAGTCCAACCTCCCATGCAGTGAGCAGGAACATCTTCAACTAGATCAGGTGGCTCAGAGCCCCGTCCAACCTGACCTTGAATGTTTCCAGGGATGGGGCATACACCACCTCTCTGGGCATCCTGGGACAGTGTTTCATCACCCTCAGCATAAAAAATTTCTTCCTTATATCTAGTCTGAATCTTACCTGTTTTAGTTTAAAGCCATTCCCTGTAGCAATGAAAGCAAATCAGATCCTGGGCTGCATCTGCAGTGGCGTTACTAGCAGAGATAGAGATGTCATCATCCCACTCTCTCAGCACTGGTCAGGCCACATCTGGAATACTGTGTCCAGTTATGGTCCCCACAATTCAAAAAAGACACAGACAAACTCGAGAGGGTCTACAGAAGGACCATGAAGATAATCAAAGGGCTGGAGAACCTGCTGTATAAGGAAAGACTGAAGGAGTTAGGTCTTTTCTCCCTTGACAAGAGAAGGCTCAGTGGGGATCTCATCACAATATTCCAGTACTTAAAGGGTGGCTACAAAGCTGGAGCCACGCGGAGAGGACAGGAGGAAATGGGTGCAAGTTGCACCAGGAGACATTTCATCTTGGTATAAGAAAGAAATTTTTCACAGTGAGAACAACTAATCACTGGAACAACCTCCCCAGGGACATGGTGGAGTCCCCGTCACTGGAGGTTTTCAAGACACAACTGGACAGAGTGTTAGACAATCTCATCTATGCTCCCTTTTCCTCTAAAGGTTGGATCAGGTCCCTTTCTATGGAAACCAGTGACACTGCACCAAGAACTCACACACAGAGTTCAGCCTTCTGCAGCCAGCAAGAAGGGAGGTATAGGAGCTTGAGGGAAAAAAGGAGGTAGGAAGAGATGGATTGGATTAATAACACGAGTTCTATTTAAAAGAAGAAAAACAACCACTCCTTTGGAGTCAGGAATAGTATTCTAAAAACAGACAATCATTTCAGTACCTAAAATGTTACAGGGAACTTTCTGGTTTAGGCAGACCGCACATGGTAGTCACAAACAGCGTCAGGGGTCAGCAATTAGCCTTGATGAAAAATAATACTCCTCCCATGTTAGGGACATGGACAATGAAAATATTCAGGGCAGCATCTACCATATAACTTACACTCAAGACATAAGCGCAAGTACTATTCAAGAAACAAGTCCTTCAAGATAGCCGGCTTTTATGCCCACTATTTCTCCTAAAGTGCTTTTTTTATTTGCAACAAACACCAGAGGATTTTTGAACCACAGCATGACATGCTCAGAACTCTATCTTATTGCTTTTTTGTACAGTAAAATTTTATGTCTGTGAAAGTCTTAATTTAGTTCTCTGTAATATTATTTAGAGATTTCTGCATAAGTCATACTTTACCCACACCTTTCTTTTTTACTTCTGCCATCTGGAAATACTTATCAGTTTCTTTAACATCTACTTGTCTGTTAAGCAGAGACACAGAAAGACCACTAGGGCACAGAGAAAACTGTGAAAGAAGTGTTTGTTCTTTGGGGAAAAAAAATGAAAGTAGGGAAAGAAATACATTATCAGCTCTGACTTTGCCCTCTCGGTAAGGAGCTTATCCTTAAGCTAAAAACACCGCTTAAACATACAGACTGAGGACCTTCAGTGGGCACGTGGGCAGTCTTTGAGAGAGGAAATTTACTCCATTTGCACAGCATGGATTGGCAGCAGAGCCATTTCACTACTGCTACAGCATCGAAGAGGTCAGAGTGGTTCCCTGAGCAAGAAATCAAAGGGAAAAGACATTCCCCTGCAGAATATGCCCCAAAGCTTGTCTAGCACACAGCGTGCAAGGAAAGCCCCAGAAAAGCTGCAAACGCAGCAAGGCTGATAACTACGTTCTATATTTAGCCCTGTAGTCTTATGCTTTGCATAAGCTATGTTGGCCTGGGAAAACGATGGGAAGCCCTGTGATTCGGATATAGCTGACTGATAAGGCTCCTTGTCAATATTCTTTACTTTTAGAAGCATACCATTTATTTGGCGTGTGGCCGCAATGGCTGCACAGGGCAGGCTCAGCGGAGCAGAGTTAAAGGGCTTCGCCCCTTTTTCTTCCTTCACTATGGCACTCACAGTCTGCTTTCGGAGCAGCACCCCTGTGATAAGGAGAAGTGAGTAATTAAATCAAGCTAAAAGAAAAAGTGCATTTGGAAATTATTTCCTCTTGTCCCCATGCAGAGTCACATAAATCCAGTCCTGTTCAATATATTCATCGATGATCTGGACGAAGGGATAGAGTGTACCATCAGCAAGTTTGCTGATGACACTAAACTGGGAGGAGTGGCTGACACGCCAGAAGGCTGTGCTGCCTTACAGCGTGACCTGGATAGGCTGGAGAGTTGGGCAGAGAGGAACTTAATGAAATTCAACAAGGGTAAATGTAGGGTACTGCATCTGGGGAGGAATAACCCCATGCATCAGTACAGGTTGGGGGCCGACCTCCTGGAGAGCAGCTCTGTGGAAAGGGACCTGGGAGTCCTGGTGGACAACAGGATGACCATGAGCCAGCAATGTGCCCTGGCGGCCAAGAGGGCCAATGGCATCCTGGGGTGCATCAAAAGGAGTGTGGCCAGCAGGTCGAGGGAGGTCATCCTCCCCCTCTACTCTGCCCTGGTGAGGCCGCATCTGGAATACTGCGTCCAGTTCTGGGCTCCCCAGTTCAAGAAGGACAGGGATCTGCTGGAGAGGGTCCAGCAAAGGGCTACAAAGATGATTAGGGGATTGGAACATCTTTCATATGAGGAGAGGCTGAGGGATTTGGGTCTCTTTAGTCTGGAGAAAAGAAGATTGAGGGGCGATCTTGTTAATGCTTTCAAATACTTGAAGGGAGGATGCCAGGGGGATGGGAGCAGTCTTTTTTCAGTGGTGCCCATTGATAGGACGAGGGGTAATGGGCACAACCTTGAACATAGGAAGTTCCATCTTAACATGAGGAGGAACTTCTTTACTTTGAGGGTGGTGGAGCACTGGAACAGGCTGCCCAGAGAGGCTGTGGAGTCTCCCACTCTGGAGACATTCCAAACCCGCCTGGACGCTGTCCTGTGCAACCTGTTGTAGGTGACCCTGCTCTGGCGGGGGGGTTGGACTAGATGATCTCCAGAGGTCCCTTCCAACCCTGACTATTCTGTGATTCTGTGAAATCTACGCTCAGCTCTGGCCCCTAGCTAAAAATCTGTGCCCGAAGGTCTTGACTGATCCCCTCACAAGATTTGATTCATTACTGGTTTAAGACCTTTTTTTACTGATAAGGAATTTAAGAACACACCTCTCTCTGCTTTCTGTACAGGAACTCAGATAAGTGCCCCTCTCCATAGATTTCATTCATTTAAGAGACCAAAAGGTACGCTCCTTACAAACGTGTGTGACAGTTACCCTGTATAGCATGTCACACAAGGCTATTTATAGAAAGCTACTGGAATCAGCTACTTCTGCAAGATTTACTGCCAAAGTGAACTCCTTCTGACCTGCTCCAGATGCAACGTAATACCTAACCCTCACTTAACCAATATAGAAGCAGGCCAAGGAAAGAAAGTGAATGTTCACAGCTATATTTTTCCTTTACCATGCAATGTGCACTGTGAAGTCTCAAAATATGGTTGAGTGAGTGGAAAGACAGACAACAAATACCAGAATCCCATCTCTTCACAGCAAGAACCTCTTTAAGTGTCCATTCAGAGTGATTCTACTGATGGATCAACCCTGCCCGCATTCTAAAAAAAGACATCAACCACCATCTACCTTCTGTTAATTAGAGCAAGGGCTTTTCATTTTCCTTTAGAACAACCAGATATTGGGTTCAAGGTACATCCTTGCTTTTTCATCACAGAAAAGTCCTTTTTAATCAACATTCTCAAAGTAATTCTATCAGTCACTGCTCTTTTATGCGATACAAACTTAACCATGTAATCCCGCATTAGACTGATGCTTCTTCTGCACACTCTGAAATAAAGGAGTGGCTGAACTAATCTCCTGGGACCACTTTCTCTCTACACAGACTTCTCCAGCTAGTTCTGCAAAACTCCAGGCCATTGCCTACCATCCTCCAGTGAGGTGGGATGATTATCTAGCCTCTAAATCCTCACAGCCAAGTTCCAGCTTTGGGTACCACCCATACCTAGTTGTCTTTCTCCTTCTCCCATACTTCATCACCCTTTTCATATGTACTTTTGGAGTCCTATCTTTTCTTTAAAAAATTCTGTGTATAACTCGTTTTACCCTTTTTTCTGACTAATTATCTTTTGTGCTACTAAAGATAATTTTAAATGGAATAAGAATTACATATTTTCCTCCCACTCTTCTTGCCAAGTGATTTTTAAAGTAGATTTCCCTGTTATACAAAAAACACAGGCAGCTTAGACAACAATCTCCCAGAGAAAAAGGCAAGATTTAAACTGGTTTGTGAGTTTAAAAAACATCAAGAATTAAAATTGGCTTATCTTACTCTTGCCTATACTGCACGTTATTTCTCAGATACCTCTTAAAAACTTTGACATAGGTGTCATAGTTTTGAAGTTAACATTAAACAACAGAATCGTGAAAATTAGTATACTTGCACAGAAATCCTAAAAGTTAATCAAGATTAATGTTTCAAAATGGAAATAAATGCTCATATGATTGAGTTTTAACTTCTGAAAAACATATCCTTTAGTATTGTGAATTGTTGCTTACCTCTAAGTTTCCTTTGATAGAAAAAGAAAATCCTAAAAGCAATTCATACTACATTTGCAACAAAATTTCACTTAGAACCACCTGCTTCTCAAAAGTTCATCATGCTCATGAAGACTTGCAAACATCCCAAGAAGGACAAACTCCAGGGTCACAGGATCCTTGAACACCCTATGTTTTAGCCACAAACCACAAAGTTATGTTAGAGATCTGCTGGAGAGATCAGACTTAGCAAAATCCACAGAGAGACTGAGATCTGGAGGCCCATCATTACCACAGCTACAGTCTCAATCTTCCAAGCCAACAAGTCACGTTGAACCCTTTCCTACAAGGTGCTAAGATATTTAATCAAGCAGTCACAAACGTCTCTCATTAAAGTTTCACGTCAAACTACTTAAAAATAATCAATCTCACTTAACATTTTTCTACCTGCTGCGTTTATAATGACCACGTGCTACCCCAGACAGGTTGCTACATCTCTCATTCTCCGCAGCTTGCCAGGGCCTTGCTGTTCAGCTGCTATTTATAACAAATGCTCAACTGTAACTTCTCTCTTGTCTCATTAAGGAAGCTGCACGTTTTTCCATACTTAACAAGAATCAATCATACTATTACCTCTTTCATGTACGTAGAAAGGAGTTCTTCAACCTAAAAGAAAACAACATGGAAAATGATCTGCCAGCTCTTAAAACACACTTCCTAGAAAAATCAAATTCCCTGATTTAACCTCCTTCCCGAGTATACAAGTAGCTGCTTCAAAGCACCAATCCCTTAATAAAGAATTTCTGCTATAAAAATGGTGCCCAGTGAAAACAGTGTTCTTGCTCTTAATGTTCAACAGGCAGAAGCAGCCGTGTGGTAAACTGCTGAAGCTGGTGACGGCATGTTTTGACACCAGTTCTCATTCTGAGAAATTCCATAAGATGAACATAGAAAGTGCGATCATAGGAAGGACTGAGCCTCTCTAGTTTTAACATCTAGTTTTTTAACATTTTCTGCTCAGTGGTGTATTTTAAGGAAGGGGAAATAAGCAAAGGGATGTGTGCTTAAAATCAAAATACTTTTCTTCTTAAAAACACTGCTGTTTCTTTCCTATGATGGCTCAGTTTAAAAGAAGGAAAAAAACAATTACATGTTCCTGCTGTTGCACTGCCTTTGTTATCACTGCAGTCACTGCTGTAATTGCACTTTCAACGTCGGTGCCTGCCTCCTGTGCTGGCACGAGTAGGAGAATAATTATAGCAGCATTGACTCTTCTACCCTTTTTTCCAGCCTTGTCTGTGACACGCATTTAAAGTGTTTTATTCTACCTGCTTCCAGGCAAGACCAAGCACTTCCGTGCAGGGGAATAAGAGACTCAAACCAGCTTTTGCTTTCTTCACAGGATGAGCGAGCAAGGCGAGGCAGAGGCATTACCTATAGATTGTCTTCTCTGCTTATGGACCAGGAAGGGCATAGCTGAGCCAACTCACTCAATCAACAGTTACAGCTGATTGCAATGATGAAAGTTCTCTGCAGAGCAAGGAGGAGCCCAAGGATTAGTCTCAGATTCACCATTAAGCATGTGATGAATTCCTGGCCAAAGCACAATACTGTCACCTGTCATAGAATCATAGAATTGTTAAGGTTGGAAGGGACC
>VZSZ01009997.1:0-32013 GCA_013398815.1 Ibidorhyncha struthersii
GAGGGGCGGCAGGCGGGGAGCCGGGGGTGCGGGGCGGAGGGAGGGCGGAGGCGGCTGTGGCTGTGCCAGACAGCCAAAGCCCGAACCCACCGCCTGGTAGCGCTTAATTTACAATTATTTACGTTTCCGTTTTGAGAGAGACATTTTTTTTTTATGTGTATACACATATATTTTTACAAAGTATAGGAATTGTCATGTGAATGCGTTTCAGGTTCTCGATCTTTATTTTTTTCTCTCCCCCTTTTTTTTTTTTCCCTTTTTTAGCAATTGAACAGGAGAAGCAAGCGGGTGAATCGTAATGAAATCTGCCCTTCCAAATTATGCACTGTACATTCCACAAGCATTGCCTTCTTATTTTACTTCTTTTAGCTGTTTAACTTTGTAAGATGCAAAGAGGTTGGATAAAGTTTAAAATGACTGTACTGCCCCTTTCACATCAAAAGAATAGAGAGAACTACTGACACTGAATGAAGGCGCTGCCTTTCCCTCTGCCTGTCTGGCTTTGGTCCTGGTGGCATGAAAGAGCTTGCATGTTGATGAAAGAAGAACTTGGGTGGGACTACAGTAAACTAGAGTAACACACGAATAAATGCAAAGCTGTACCGAGGTCCTGCGAGCTGTAAAATGCAGTTAATCGAGTGCCATTTTTTTTTTTTTGTTCAAATGATTTTAATTATTGGAATGCACAATTTTTTTAATATGCAAATAAAATGTTTTAAAACCTGGATGGTATTTATGTCCTCTATTTGGAGAACTGTATCAAAGGATATGAAGCATAAAAGCCGGTACTGAGACACGGGATACTATAAAACCTTTGGAGATGACTCAATCCGCAATCAGCATTCTCATTTTTTTTGAGATGTGTTCTCACCAATAGATAAATTTGCGTTCCTCGAATCTAGGTTTTAGACAATTGCAGTAAAAAAATGCATGTCATAATTTGTTGCCATGTGAGTATATCACTTCAAATATTTCTTTAATGTAGAGATTGATAAAGGCAAAAAATTTGGCTATGTTTATTGCTCTGCCCCGCCCATAGCATATCTCTTAATAAGAACCGTTCTGTACTGTTGCAGAGATTCAACCTCGGTTGTTATAAATCCGTAGTTCATGTAATTAATAATTAAGGCTTATTCTGCTGATACAGTATTTAAAGGAAGAAGTAATTCTAATTTTCAGTCCATGATGGAACACAAGTTTTTTAGTATCCGAAAGCTATTTTAGTGGATTGTGTCCCATGCAATTAAAAATCATTTTTCTAAAATGTTAGTCGTGTTTCGAGCGTTGTTTTATAATCTCTTAATGGCTACTTGGTCCTAAGAATTGGTATCAAAGAATAAAAAGCTGCAGTTTCTTCAGTAATTCAAAACTAACCATTCAGGGGCAAAAACCTCATGGTAACTTAAAAAATGAAGATTAAAAACCCTATCTGCAAATAGCAACACTCTGCGTTGCTGGTTTATAGCAGTTCGTTCAGGCCTGGGACACTTGGTTATTTTTACTCAAGTGACGGCGGGTAAAATCTCTGCTCCAAGGAGGTCAGTAGGAGCTGACCTCAGTAGCCATGGATTTCATCCATTACTCACTTCACTTTGAAGTGAGTAATTGACATTCTGGAAAAAAATGCTGTCGCATAGCCTGTAGGAGGGTGGTGAGTGTGGTTCTTCAGTGCCTTGAATGTATCTTCAGGGGTTGAGCCAGTATTAATTTCAGCCAGTTCCTATAAAGCAAAATCAGTCCCTCTGGGGCCTCATGGGTTTTGCGGAGGCTGCTGACTTGGGGCGGGTCACGTAGATTTGGGGTTTCATCCTACCACCTCTCCCTAGCAGCGCCCCACAGCATCAACAAACTCTGTCCTTGAGTTTACACCAGTGAGGGCAGTGGGGCCCCTCTACTTGAAGGTTTGGTGAATGTCCCTGCTGCTGGAGAAGGAGGAGCCCTGAGGTGCCGTGTATTTGTGGGCGCAGTCCCCAGCCCCCCGGCAGTGGAAAACTTGCAGAACCGAGTGTTTGATGGGAATCTAGGATTCAGGCCTGAGATGTTTTGTTGCAGTCCGTGAGGAGATTTGGGAAGTCCTGGTGGCACAAGGACCTCCAAAGTAATTTAAGCTGATGAGTTCAGGAATTAAGTGAACCATTTCTTGCGCTTGTAAATGTTTCAAGCTTTCGTTCTATTCCCCATCTATAATGGGAAAGGGATAGGAAACTTTTAGCTGAGTTTCTGAAAAGTCAATTAAACAATCAACTCCCAGCTACTGATCTTAATCAGGTAACACAGGATGTAACATGACTAAATTCAGAAGTGTACAGTCTGAACTGTACGTGCGCAAATGAGTAGAAGCGAGCGCTGCCTTACTGTGGATTCATCTATGGGAAGAAAAACAAAGCAATGTGTTTCTGAGAGAGGCAAAGCATGAGATATACATAGCTTGGTGTGAGTCAATGAAAGCGTGTGCTGTAAGCCAGCATAGTTCAGCAAAACCGTAATGAGATATGAGGCCTCTGACTTCAGAATCGCAAGTCCAAAGTGATTAGAAGACAGTGCTGGCCAAAGGCTACCACCATCTGCAACGTGCCTGGTGGCCCCAGGCGCAATGGTAAGAGGTGGAAAGGCTCAGATCTGTTTTCAGGAGATATGGCAATAAGCTACTACTACTGTTAAGAGCTCTGTTTCTGGGATAACGACTGAATAAAACACAAAATCAACTGGAAAGTAAACCTTCCAGGTCAAATTCAGGAATTGCTGGAGCTAGTCATTCCCTGCTTGGCTCCTTGTTTGTCTCTTTGCATATATTCAAAGAAAATCCTCACAGATATTCACCATGCTTTGCATAGGTAACACTGAGGTGGTCACATCTGACACCTACTTTACAGCAATGCAGTTGATGGCATGAAAAATGAAGGCTTGGATGGTTTGATTGTAATACTCGGGGCTGTGTCTGCGCTGGTTGTCAGCTGTGGCTAATAAAGGAGATCAGTCTCTTCGCCTGTCAGTCTGGAAACTTTCACCAGCAACAAATTGACTAGGAAAAAAAAATAAAATACAGCCCAAAGCCTGGTTATGAAAAAGGGTCATCAGAAACAGAAAGGCACAGATGGTTTTTGATCTCACACGCTGTGCAGTCGCGTTATCCCAACCCGCCCTACGAGATGAAGGGTGGCTGGTGTGGTGCCTCCCCGCCCCCAGCAGAGAGGCAGCTCTGTCCAGGCTACGCGGCGAGTAGCTCTGCCTTCACCGTACCGCGCCAAATTCTTCCTTTCTCAATATTTAAGAAGGGATTTTCTCTCTCTTTCATGCACCTCCCCAGATACCCTTAACTATGCTTACATGGGACAGAAAGCATATGCTGATGATATCCAAAATAGATCATTGTGGTATTAAAATTAATTACAGAAATGTGGAGACTTTAATGGAAGCATTTTGGTCTTCTAGGCTATTTTTGTGCAATGCTGAACGTGTGATAAAACACCACTTCCCCTAGTAACCCTTTACTTCCCTAGAAACAGTGTAGAAATGAGCAGTGCCTATTGTGTATTGTAATCATATATGGCTGCCACGTACAGCTGCTGCACAGCATAGTCTTATTAATAAGGAGCTATGCCCCAATCCAAGCATCGTATAAAATACAATGAGCACATAACACGGCGTTCAGTGCTACGATTCCATGGGGCTGATACTAAAGGGGGTGTGAAGAAATGAAAAATACAGCTCATGCTTATTCGTTGATATACAGTAGGATGACTATGCAAAGCGACCTATGGCAGCCTTGGCAGAGCTGCCGGCCGTGAGATCATCTGATGCGCCAGCTTTGTGCATTTTCAATTCAACAGGCAAGGCAACCGAGTTGTAAATAAAATGGGCTATTTTGTTAATTTGGAGAAAGGCAATTCCAGACAACGTTTATCCATTATTTGTACACTGTCTGACAGATTAATTTACTATTGTCCCTGTGATATCATGACTTTTTTAAAAAAAGCTCTGTTCTTTACCGTACACCTATTTCGAAATTCTGTGACTTATGACAAGAAAGAGCCCATTTTTCTCTCTGTTTTCAGCTGAAGTTAATGACATGATTTCCAGTACTGCTTTTACCAGGTTTTAAAAATGTCAGACCCCTCTCTGACTTTCTCTCCTTCCTGCTTAGGGGAAAAAAAAAAAAAAGAAATTTCAAACATGGTGGGTTCTGAGAGCTGTTTAATTTTGCCTCTAGGTTAATGAGTCTTCAGCATATTGGGAGCACAGCAGAGATAGATTTTTTTCTCTTGTTTCTGCAGTCATGAGGACTACAACATTCCCTTTTTTCCTTGTAATCAAAAGCCGAGGTTCTCAGGAGATTTTTCAGTCTCCTGTAGGTTGGGCTTTATGAAAACTGTCAGGCACAATGAGATTCATGCAATGTAATGAGAATTGGCAACTGGGAGATTCTCCAACCACTGCTCCCTCACAATAAGAGGATGCTGGTGGCAAAGCACAGTCAAATCTATAGCATTAGTTTCAGGCCATGATATGCAAAGAATGTCAGAGTGAGGCTGTAAAGAGTAAATCTCTTTTTTTAAAAAAAAAATTCAGAAGTCCTATGGCCTCAGGTTTTCTGATGGCTCTGGATTTATTGTTTCTTTCACCAAAATTTTGCAAATGAATCGGTAGATTTACTCTAATTTAAATATATTTCCAGCATTTGTATAGTCCCCAAATAGTCACAACGTGTCCAATCAAAACATTGTCTTGAAAAGAAAATTCATAATTCCATTGACCAAAGGCTTCTTGGTGACGAAGAAACTTTTTCCCACTATTGTCATTCTAATCATTTTATCTTTGGCATGTGGTCCAGGGCTTGAAATCTGGGCCTGGAAACAATCTCTTGTGACTTTATAGTCATTGCATATTCCATGAACAGACATCTGCAGTGCCCTTTGTTTGCATAATATGGATGAACATTGAGTGCACTTACAAATTGACTAGAGAGGTGGTTGAAAATAAAAAAAAAACAAAAAAACCCAAACCCAAACCGTTCCAAGAGGAATGCATTTGCATGTTCTATAATATTTGCCATGAATAATTTAGTTATCCCTAGTATCTTCTAGCAGTTTGAAGCTACAGCAGCAACATTCAGGTCTCTAAAATAAGAGAGATGAACTAGCTGGAATCTACTTCTTTCTAGACCAAAAGGATGAAATTCAGGCTCTCATATGGTTCAAATCTCACGTAACATATTTTACAAATTTTCATAGATACTACTTTATGTTTTATTTCGTATAATGGTGCTTCCTTTCCATCTGAGGTATAACTATATACGATATGGTTTATATTACTCAGGTACAGCATTTTAAAATGTTTTGAAGTGGAGAAATATTTCTTCAAACCGTCACTTGCAGCTTCGGAATTTATCTTTAAGGCTCTCTGCACAGCTGGATTTTGATGCAAGATAATGTAGAGAATTTTTGAGCTACATAATAATCTGAAAAAGCACTTGCTGGATTAATTTTTCATGCATCTCGGTTCACCTCACCTGCTCTGTATCATCTGGCCTGTGGAAGAAAATTGAGCCAACAGAGCGATATTCTTCATCATTTCCCCCAAACTGGGCACTGAAATGCCACTGACCCACTGTGCAGTGGGAATGGCAGTCAGTATTAATACATGCCAAGGTCTGATGTGGTATGATATTTCCTGAAGGATGGAAATGTCATTTTTTTGGCAAAGGCCTCATAACACTTGCTTACCACTCCAAAGGGTCCTAATTTGGTATTGGACAACATTACAGATGAAAACTAATTTTAGGTCAGCTTTAGAGGCTTTTATAGTCTCTCTGAGACTCTACAGTTACAATTATCAAAACCAAGGTGTGAACTAGGTAGAAAAATAGAAAGAAACATTCTCTAACTCATTTACAGGATGTCACGTGTATGAATTCATCGCTTATAAACAATGTGGCCATATCAAAGTCAGACAATAAAAAGAAGATACTAGTTTACACCCAGATGTCCAGTGAAGTTGGGCAAAGGAATACCTGCTTGGACTTTATTGCTATTATTTCTTCAAGGTATTACAGTAGCACCTTAGTGCCTGTGATAAAACAAGAGATATGAAGACGTGTAGCACAGAAACTGTTCCTGCAGAAACAGAGCTGACTCATGGGCACAGATTTGGTGAAATCAGAAGTCTGATTTCACAGCAAGCGTGTCTGAGTTGCACATGAAGCAGACCTGAGGCTGCAACAGACTATAGTCTGCCTTGAAAATTATTAAAACAAGGACAGCAATGGAAAGGGAACTTTGTAAGAGCAGAGGGGACTGGTTAGTGAAATTGAAAGAAGCTTGCGAAAAAGCCTTTTCTTGGTATTTGTGCTTGCAAGTTTCAGTCTTTCTTTGGAAACTCTTTGGAAAAATATATTTCAAAATATATAGGAACCTCCTGGAAAAAAATAAATTTCATATTACAAGCACTGGCAACGTGGCTTTTTTTTTTGAGGGAAATGGTAGACAGTGAAGCTCGCTCTGATGCATCAGTACAGGTTAGGGGCTGACCTCCTGGAAAGCATCTCTGCAGAGAGGGACCTGGGAGTCCTGGTGGACAACCAGTTGACCATGAGCCAGCAATGTGCCCAAGAAGGCCAATGATATCGTGGTGTGCATTAAAAAAAGCGTGGCCAGCAGGTTGAGAGAGGTCATCCTCCCCCTCCACTCTGCTCTGTTAAGGCCACACCTGGGGGACCGTGTCCAGCTCTGGGCTCCCCAGTTCAAGAAAGACAAGGAACTACTGGAGGGAGTCCAGTGGAGGGCTACAAAGATGATCAAGGGAATGGAGCACCTCTCTTATGAGGAAAGGCTGAAAAATGTGGGTCTGTTTAGCCTGGAGAAGAGAAGACTGAGAGGGGATTTCATCAATGCTTATAAATATCTAAAAAGCGGGTGTCAAGAGGATGGAGCCAGACTCTTTTCAGTGGTGCCCAGCGACAGGACAAGGGGCAATGGGCACAAATTGGAACACAGGAAATTCCATCTGAACATAAGGAAAAACTTCTTTAGTTTGAGGGTGATAGAGCACTGGAACAGGCTGTCCAGAGAGGCTGTGGAGTCTCCTTCTCTGGAGATATTCAAAACCCACCTGGATGCGTTCCTATCCAACCTGTTGTAGGTGAACCTGCTTTGTCAGGGAGGTTGGACTAGGTGGTCACTGAAGGTCCCTTCCAAACCCTACCATTCTCTATTAAAAATAAAAATAAAAAATATGAAGTTTCATCCATACAGAGAAGTACTGTAAAATGATTGAGCCCCACCAGTACTATGCAGGAATATAGACCAGCCATAACCTTACCAATGCAGACTCAGTGTTGGGTTTAGGGTTGCTTTGCATCCGAGGAATGGGGCAAACCAGCTCGTATGTAAATCCATTACTTAAAAAGGTCTAATTACTAGATTAAGGGTACTACACTGTGTATGAAGGGTTTTCTTGATAGGGAGCCTGATGCTCAGGTCTTCAGAAAATCTTGTCCTTAGATTAGGTCAAAGGCTAGAAGGTCCCGTGAGAAGTTACCACGGAGGGCATATTAAAATGACTTCCTTGAGAAGGTAATAAACAGAGAGCTTTGTACAAACACTCATATTCCCTAGCAGTAACAAACAAAGCATTACAAGGGATAAAGTGAGTTGATGAAGACATCAATGCTTTTAGTCCTACCATATTGTTCCAGCATGAATTAGGAATAAGAATACTCCTAGCAGCTGAGCTATACCCCACCATTCTGACATGTTAGGGCAGGATAGATGGATCCCGGACAGGCTCTTCTCCGTAGCTCGCAACTACAAAAGAAGATCATGCTTGCTTGGATCATGCAGAGAACATCGCTCCCAGGAAGAACTTCACGTTTCTTTAATTTTTTTTTTTTTTGAGCAACTTTAATTACCATTCTGGGAGACACAAAAATCTGTTGCCTGCTTTGCTTTTGGTAGTTGCCTTGCCAGCATTAAGTGGAAGGGGGGAGGGGAAGCTCTGAAAATGAGTGAGGCTATTCCAGATGACACCACTTCTCAGCATAAGGGGTTAGCGTCATGCCAAGAGGAATACAGGTGAAAAACCTTTCTGGGAGAGGTGCAGCCTTTTACAGGGGTCCACACATAGGCTGTACATACCCACATACGGCTGCTTCCCTGATGCTTTGCTTGTTAAAGTCATCTCTGCTGTGTGTGTGGGAGGTGTGGGTTACACTGACAAATGCCAAAGTAGCTCTCAAGTCCTTGCTGCATTTTAAAGGTTAAAACTAGGAACATTCTGTCATTCTCTGAAAGGCCTTTAAATGGAACAGAGCTGCCTAATCACATGCATTGCAGCATGAGCACCGTCTCTTCTATATCCTTTTCAGCTGGACTTTGTGAGCTGATAGGCACAGAGTTTGTTTTCAGCAAAGGCCATGCTGTGGCTATCTATCTACCGTTCATGCTCTCCGAGATCAAAACCAACAGCAGACAGTGTTTTGAGACCAGGAATGGTTTGACACAGTTTTCAATTTGGTAGCCTGAAAGACTCCTAAATCCGTATTTAGGGATAATGCTAACGGAGCAATTGGACGCTCACAGTTTCCCTTGAAATTTCCCTCCTTGCTGAAGTAAAAGCCCTATGAAATGTCAAGGTGCTGAGCAGGTGTGCTTGCCTTCATTTCAGTGAGCTTTCTAGATGTTTAGTACACTTGCACATCAGGCCATTTTTTATTTGAGTGCTTAATTAAGGTTAATAGCGTGGTTTTAGTCCCTTGCAACTCCCCCCAGTTTATGACATTAGTTTGTATGGGGCCTCTTAGACTGTTGCAACAAGCACTTCTCAGAAGGAATGGGAGTATCCCCTCTCTTTCCATGACATATGAAGTGCAATTGCATATCTCAAGGGTTTCTCTTCTCCCTATCTCCTTTCACATAGTCTTATTTTTCACTGAATCCTGTCTCCTTCCCTGAATTTGTTCCCCTCCCTCTGGATAGGTACCATAATAACACCACTGTTACGTACTCAGGAAGCTTGGTCTTCTCTTCAGTCCTCGCTTGTCAAACCCAAACTGTGGGTGTACCACCCTTGCTAGCAACTACTCCCTACTTCAGATTATATGTCTGACTCCATTATAGAGTCTCATAGTCTGTCAGATTGCTTGGAGTCTCCAAATCTCTCACTCTCAGCAAGAGGCTGCTGCCAACTTTTTGACAGTGGGACTCCATCAAATATCTTCTGCCTGAGACGTCTGTGCCTTTACAATTCTCCCTGTAAAAGCTTCCCTCTTTCCTTTCCCGCTTTCTGAAATGGCCAAAACCGGTCCCTCAGAGCTGACCCAGCAGAGGAAGCAGCGGCATATGAGCAAACTGGAAGGGTTAGGTGCTGTGTAGGCTGCCCATCAGGAAGAAAGAGCTTGTATCTAACCTTTATGCAGTCCTTCCCCTTGTTCCTCTCAGCGTCACAACAATAAGTTTTAAGGGTTTTTAATGAGCTTGTTTATTTCTAGTGCTAAGTCCCTAGACTTATCCTCTTTCACGCTGCTAGCCAGCAGTGGGAAGGTTAAAAATGCAGTCAGTTACCAGTGGCAACATACTAGTGTTGTAAATCCTGCCCACACATCTTCAGATCTACTGACATTTGAAACATCTAGGCCTTTTCTGTTAGCTATACCAGTGTAATTATGTCTCGGATTATCTTTTTTTTCCTACATGTCATCCTCCAGGAGTGCTCAGACAAGTATATATGAGGGATATATATGGAAGGAGAAAGAAAGAAGGAGGCTGAAGTTATACAGAAAGAAAGGAAGCCATTGCAAATCGTTCACTGGGGGTTTGCAAAGAGCAATATCACACATTAATAGTTGCAATCTAATAGCAGGTTATTGATCCCTTTGAATTATTTTAGTGTGTCGTCTGTGAGCTGCAGTTCAGGCTGTGCCAGTGAAATAAATTCCACTTTGTATCAGTACTGTATCCTTGCACAGCAGGGATGTGGAGGTGCTGTACGTCCTTCTTGTCAGCAGTGCCATAAACTAACAGACTGTCTGTAGCGGGACTGGCATATATGCTAAGGCAAACAGGTATGACATCTCCATGCGGAGTCCAGTGAATCATCACACACACACACACAAGATGAGACTTCCAAATGGACCGTGCTTCTAAATGTTGAGAAAATGAGGCTTGTACTATTTGGTCGAGGTTTTTCTGCCCTGACCGCTGTCTTGCTCAGTGGCTAAGACCACTGTTATTTCTGCAGGACTCTGTGGGAGCCCACCCCAGTACAGGTGACAAAATGGAGCTGCAGATGATGGGAAGGGCAACTGTGACTTCAGCTGAATGTGGCCAGGGAAGCGGCAAGCCCAGCTAGTGTCGCCTTTGGCAATTTTCTTCAGCACGGCCTCACAGAGGAGGGCAGGGGGAAAGGGCTGCCCCGCTGTCCCCTTATGCCCAGCTCTGGCGAGTGATCTAGACTGTTTTTGTTACTTGCTTCTGACACAGAGACAGCAAGGAGGGGACGACCTGAAGCACAGGCTCTCCTGGGACAGAGCATCTTGCCCATCATCCTTCAAACAGAGCTGTATCCAAAGTTGCATGTGGGATTAAAAGACAGATTGGAAACTAGAGTACCATGCAGTACTTAACATCTGTTTTAAAATTCCCTTTTATTGATTTTTATACAGAAGCAATACAGCTTACATCAGCACTGTTTTATGGGCATCTTAATCACACACGCCTTCAGGCATGTTACCTTTGTAAAATGTTATCAGTGTTAAAAAAAAAAACCAGGCCACTAGAGAGAACAAACTAATAAAAACTTATGATTATGAAGAAATCACTATCAGTGGACCCTTGTCCACTCCTGTGTGGAGGGCTATTTATGGGACACACGTCCTCCAGGCTGAGTAAAGGTGGCAGTAACCAGTGGGACTAATCACATGAGTAAATGCCACACTGATGAACAAAGATTTGGCAGGATTAAGTACCCAGTTCTTCTCTGCTGAGATAAATCAATTTATTATGTGATCACGGCCTGTGCTTTGGTCTTTGCAAATGTGAATTATTTATAACACCATGCTGAATTTCAGCCATATACACTGAATTCTTTCAACAGATTTAATGAAGTCTGAGAAATTACCCTTTGTGATATGTCTTCATGTTAGTGGGCCCTTATAGATTGCTTCTTCCATAGATGCAGAGTATAGATTTTTGATCTGGTAATGGACTGTCCACTGCTTTCAGCTACTATTCTTGCTTTTGACAATAACAAGGCCATTATTACAAATTCAGCACGATTTGTCCACAGTTTATTGCTTATATAGAAGGGGCACATCACAGACAGACGTTCCTTCCTCATATGCAAACCAGTATTTCCAGTGGGGTAGGCAAACATACTCAAGCCCTTATAAACACACAACCATTACGGTACTAGACACAAGAAGAAATGTAATTTTGCCGTATCTGATTTATTAGGGTGTATACTGTGCTGCTTAAGGCAAATGACATACACAGAAGATGAAAACTGGCTGTTAATTTGCGTGTACTATTCTTGGTAATATTTTAAGAACTACTGTGTATTTGACCAAGCTGACAAATATTTTTGATGTTAAAGCATGCTTCGGTTTTATCTCAACAAGCAAGGAGATGTTCAGCTAGCTGCTGCAGACATCTCCATTGACTTTAAAAGGGAACTTGTCTGCTAATTCTGGTCTTTGGAATTGCACAGAAGTTAGATCACCAAACGAGCCTAAAATATGGAATAGCACAGAAGTTAGATCACCAAACGAGCCTAAAATAGATGGTGCAGATAGATACCCTTATACCAAGAACCTGGTTTTGCACTCTTTATTTTATGTGTTATATTTCAAATACTCAGCTGGACTAGCAGGGGGTGGATGGCTCCATGAAAGGAGCTTGGAGGAACTGTGGAGATTTATATCCACCCTGACTCTTGACACATCATTTACCTCCTGATGTTACTAGGCTTGGGTAGGAAAAGAAAAGTGCCAACATGGATAGCCTTTTTTACAAGCAGGAGAAAAAAGATGTTCCTTCTGTGGGACTAATCGCCGTCCCCTCTCCTCATCGCCATCCCTGTCTCTCGCAGGTGAGGAGGCTGGTCCCTGTTGAAGAGCAGTCCTCTTCATCTCTTTCCTCATCCTTGCTTAGTGAAATGTTTCATTTCTAGCCCAAGGTTTGTCTGGAGCTAGACAAAAGTTACAAACTCAACACTTAGACACATAAGGTGCCACCTTTTATTTCCTCTAGGTCCTACTGTGTTCGTTCTCTGCTTTTCAGACATTCAGTCATACCTGCATTATCCCTTAAGGCAATGATGATTTTTGAAAAAACCCACACTTTTAACTCAGTCAGTAGTTTAATTGACAAGAATATACATACTTTACCACCCTCAGAAAGCATGCATGAATATATGAGGATTAAATGAAGTCTCGAATAGGCAGTGGTTTTATTATTCTCATCGTTTTAATACTTTCCTCAGTTGTGACCAGTGATTTTGTTTCACAGCTGGAAGTCATTTACCAGCAGCAAAATAATAGAATTGGAAGTGAATAACTGCCTTTTCCCTGTGATATCTTAGAAGCCTCTAATTTCACCTCTCTCTTATCACCTATCCTTTACTGGGTCTTCTGGTTAGTGTACCTTAATGGTAAACATTCAGTGATTTTAGAGCAGCAGTGGAGCTTGTACCATACAAATGTACACCTTTGCTATGCAGTATGCTCCTTTGATTTATATTCTTGATATAATTTCAACAGGTACCAATATTTGGTAGAATTTCTGTCATTTAGAAGATAAAATTTGGGACAGGGCAATGCCTTGTTGTTTTCTCCTATGAAAACTGAAATTTATGGGTGTTACTTGGTTGATTACAACTTTTGATTTCAGGGTGAAAGCATAAAAACTTAGTCCACTTTAGACAAGGCAATCTTAGTGAAAACATTATCAAATACGTATCTAATAAATCCCCCATGGAATGAACAAAATATCAAGGGTTGTTACTGTCATTAACTTCTTGCTGTCTTTATTTTCTCCCAATAACTTAAAAGAACATTAAAACATGTGCATGGCTGATGTCCCATATGGAAAGATCTAACTGATGGTCTTATATTGTTTTTTTCTAGGTCCTGTGCAATTGTTTTAGTAGGGGTATTTTATATAGGTTCATATGTTGGGTGAATGCTGCATTTAGGAGCACATGTATGTAAGCCCCACAGAGTATTAAATTTAAAAGTTCTAAGTATAGACCTTCATAGATATGTGAAGCTTGTATAGGGAAATATATACCCTTATATACCCTACTTAGCGTTTCTGTAGCCCTAATACCTTTATTAATATGGTTTTCCTCCTTCTTTCTCTTTCACTTCTTGAATTTATTCCCATATGTTTCCTGATTTACAGTGTTTCACTCTCTGCTCCTTCGTGTTTGTCTGTAAGGACAGACCCAAGTGCTCCTGTGAAAGTGAAGGATCCCAGAGCATCCACGCAAACCAACTGAAGGAGGGGACTGTAGTGCATATCTTGGAATTAAAAAGTGTGCTCAGAGTGTTAACAATATCAATGAATGGTATTTATTTCTTATTAAAAAAAAAAAGAAGGAAAAATTTGAATTATATTGCCACTTCTCTTGTTTAGACTGTAAACGGCCTTGAGTGCCTGGACTACCTTTTATGTTATGTTTATGTAGGCTCTCAGAAATCAGTTAACTTGCATAGGTAGGGACAGATTTGCAAGAGTATCTAGTAAATTCAGACACATGTATGCGCTGAAACCCTGGTTTTCAGTAGGAGTTCTAGTAGTTCTGTAAAGTCATCCTTACAGAACTGGGCATTTAAAAATTGGGCTCAGGACAAATTTGAAAAAGCCAACCCTATGGAGTCTGCCACGCTGTTCCAGGTGCAGTGGGATCTGTGGGTATTACAGTGGCTTGGGGAATAAGCAGCACCTCACCTTCTCCAGTAGGTAATTCAATACAGGCTTAATTCGGTGTGTACCTAGGTCAATTTTTTGTCTATTCCTATCAGAGGCAGAGCTCATTTCTACATTACAGGGCATTCTCAGATCCCTTCCACTTTGTCCTTTTGTTCACAGTTAGCAAAACTCCCAGTTACTCTATGACATTACTGTGTTACTTCTGACAAAAGGTAGCTCCTGTAGTCCCATTTTGGATGAGTTTTTACCTGAAACTTCCCTATTGGCTTTGTTCTCATTAGCTGAACCTACAGATAGGTATCTCAAAAGTAGTTAGAAATTGGTTCTGTTTGATCAGGTAGTTGTGGTGGATATTTTGCCCTTTGTTTGATAAGGCACAGACAGTCTTATCACACATTTTTATGACTCATTAGCCATCAGGCTTTCATAATACTTTGAGTTAGCATACTGGGAACTATTTGTCTGCACACAAATTTCATGAAGCAAAAGAGGAAATGCAGCCCAAGACCTTCAAGATGACAGAGCTCTTCTGAACAAGAACTTATTTTTGTGCTTGGCATCTCAGACCCACAATTTTTCACCTGGAATCCTGGCCAAACAGGTACTTTAGAAAACCAAGCATTGAAATCTGCTATGTGGGCTTCTGCGGCTCCGCTACAAAGGTTTAGAGGTGAGCAAATCGAAAAGGATTAAAAAGTCCCTGCCTTCTTTCAAAAGTCTCCCCCAGCAGCAAGTATCCCCAGCGGAGCAGCAGCGTGTAAGGAGCACGCCGATACCCAGACTGGAGCACACAGGAAGGCACATGTCGACAGATGCTGGTGTGACACCAAAGGAAGACCAGCCGCAGCTCTGGTCCCTGGGAGCAGCCTGGCAAGTGGGTTTCACCTGTTTTAAGCCACGCTTAAGTGTTTAGCGACAAGCTAAGCTTAAGTAGTCCTGCCTTCTCCTCCCTCTCACTCCCAAACCCTGCTGAACTCTGCCCACGCTGGCGCCGTTTCCTCCCCTGAGCTGGCAGAGCTGTTGGTATGGGCACATAGCGACCCCGATCAGGGTGAAAAACTGCCACGCAAAACCATTTTCTTTTCTGGCAAGAGTGTTTCCCTGCTCCAGCTCTCCAGGCAGTTGCATGAAGACTTGTGCTAGCTCAACAGAGAGGTGCCGGAGGGCAGCAGGGGGAGAAGGACTGGGACCCTCCAGCAGTAACCAGGGCTGGAAACCAGGGGAAGCCAACGTGCCCACAGTGCTACTGCAGCTTTCCACCTGAGTTGAATTGGAGCTTCCACTTTCCTCCTTATTTTGTTCTCTGATGGTGCTAAACAATCAGCAAGTGCTCTGTCATTTTGTCTGTTATAATGTTGAAGGATCTGGGGAATCTAGTCTTTGAAAATAATGAGTATACTTATGTAAGTATACTTATTATAAGTGACAGAGAAGAGAGAGTTGCTGCTACTTCGTCCCATATTGTTCCTATATGCTACCTGCTGGGTTCATCGTTAGATCTAATGTTCCTCTCTGAAATAGCTGAAAGAGAGGCTAAGTATGACAGATTTATTCTGAACCTCCCACCAGGACGCTAATTCCAGTTTCAGCAGCTATTTGTTCCCTCGCCTTTAGCCTGTTCCCTCCTGGATTTGCCCTTCCCCTCCCTTCCCACAACGCAGGGCTCCGCTCTGCAGGGAAGGAGAGCCATGGCAGCCTACAGAACAGCACAGCTGGGTGTGCTTTGCACCTTCTCTGGCCTGCTAAGCATGTAATTTGCACCCTCTGAAAAGTGGATTCTCCTCGACTCCTACTCCCGTGTACTCAGCGAGACTTGCTGACACGTAATGTATGGCTGCTTGAGTGGGGACCACAGGACTCGGGTGACTCAGAGCTGTCAGCTCCCTGCCAAGGGGCAAAAGGAGAGGGGCGAGTTACAGAAGGTAGAATTCAAAACTATGCTGCTCACGATAAATAGCAAGCTGAGCCTGCCATAAGGCGAGCAGATGGATGTGGTGCCCTTTGGTTCTCTCCAGCTACAAAAGTAATTCTTTTTTCTTGAGTCATGCCTAGCAATGGTACAATTATTTTTGGACCACCACCAGGACATCACTGATATAACGATTGTGTCTGTGGTACAACCGCTGGCAATTACTTGTGGCAGCAGTATGTAGCAGTGTGTTTAGAGCCATTATTTTTTATTTTTAGATGTTTTCGCAGCTCAACTTAAATTTTCTGATTGTCTAGTAAGACAGAGCATAACCGTGTTTGAGCTTCCGACTTGAGGTACACTAAAGAACCCTGAATTTCAATAAGCACCAAAAAGCTTCTCTGTCAAAGATAACCACATGAAAAGTCAGCAGGACACGCCAAATGCACATTTTCTCAGTACTTTTGTTTAGACACCTGGGTATATTTCATAGACATTGCTGCCTACAGTTGTATACTTTGCAAACATTTACTTTTAACTGTAGTAACTGTGTTATTCAAGGAGTAAGCTGGTATGAATATTTATGTGATGATGATAGTGCATTATTATTGTGTATTGACTGTATTAATATGTGTTGGCTGTGTAGCATTATTAGAAATGGTACCCTGAGATGCATCTTGAGGCACACTATTGGAAGGGCTAAGGGCGAGATCCCAGCACTTAATTTAGCTGAGGTCAGGGGCCTAATTCTTAGGTAGAGCACTGCGTGAAAGCAGTGCTGAGGCTTTCCATACAGCCAACAGAAAGAAGGATTTCCCTCTGAAAGGCAGGGACCAGTCTAAGGTTTTCCACTATTCTAGGCAGGTGTACAACTGCTGCCATCCCTCCCATCCTCCTGTACTCACCTCCGTGTGGGCTACTGCTTACATCCTTACCTCCCCATGAACTTTGCTGTCTTACAAGTGGCTGGTGCCACTTCTCTGTTTCTGCGCTCTCTCATGAAGGTGATTTTACTCTAGAACAAGCCATTAGGAGTACTGTGGTGACTTTTATCCTTTGCTGGAATTCATTTACCTGCAGATGACCACAGAAAATTTCCCTATCCTGTTAAGATCTACAGCAAGTAGAAAACACTACAAAAGGCTCTGGTGCTGATTTCCAGGTCACTTGGGCAGGATCATAAAGCTCTATTTTTCCCTCTTCCCTTGACACCAGCAGTTGTGACATATGCTCAGCATTTGACATGGCCGCAGCTGAGCAGCTCCCCATTTAGATCTGAGCTGCATCTGCCTCCAGAGACACAGGTGGAATCTGAGCCATCTGTCTAATGCTAAATGCAGAGACAGCCAGGGATTGTGCCCTTACATGACTTTTTCTTTTATTTCCTTTAAATAAATAGATTAAACATTCTTGATCTTCTTGCAAGTTTGAAAACAATGGAGGGTTGGAAACTGCAGCTGGGAAAATGTTTTGGGGGGCTCCTAAGTACAATAAGGTCATTGACACACTGGAGCAAGTCCAGTGGAGAACAACTAGGGACTGGAGCACATGATATTAAGAGGAAAGGCTGAGACAGCAGCTGGGTTTGCTCAGCCTGGAGCAAACCCAGCCTTAATGGGATGTTATAGAAAACATGGAGCTACTCTTTCCACCTACAAGTTGCAACTGGTTAGATATTAGAAAAAGGCTTATGACAATCAGGATAGACAAACACTGGAAACAGGCTGGGCAACCTCCATCACTGGAGATCTTCAGAGTTCCAAGGACCTCGAGCATCCTGATCTAACTGTGAGCTTGGCCCTGCTTTTGAGTGGGCTATTGGAGCAGATGACCTGCAGAGCTCTTTTGCAAACTAAATTATTCTATGTTTCCGTGATAATTTAGCTCACGGCATGAAGGCGGGAAACTAGCAGCTGCATGCTAGGGGAAAGCATGAGCACTGGGCAGCAGAAGCCATATACAATTTGTCTCGTATGATCATTACAGCATGAACTATTTCCCTGCTCTTTCACCAGGTGTGCTACTAGACTGGAGCTACTGCACCAGATCAGTGCTGCAGTGCTTCCTGCAATGCGTTGCTTGGTTATGGCTTGCAGTCATTCCTTTTCTCCAAGGAGTGAGATGAATATTGGCAATGTGGCGTCTCCTCTGTCATTACTTACACCAGGCAGGCAATATGGAGTCACATACCAATGTCAGTTGCGTTCAGATGTTGTTATGTGTGACTGGACCCTCCTGAAGTGACTACAGGTACACCGGCCTCAAAGACAACTGGGCTTCAACTTTCAGTTTCTAAAGCTTGTGAAAGTATTAAGGTGAACAAATGTGTTACCTGCATTTCAACATTCTTACCTGATGCATTAGTATAATTTAAATTATAAATATAATTTATATTATAATATAAATAAATGACCACCTGTTCACTGACAGTGGCAGGGACATCCTTCTGACTCTGACATTTGGAACAGAGAATATCCACAAAAGACCTCACACACTCAAGGAGATAATGGCACCTTGTCCCACCTAAGGCTGCAAACCCAAGCCGGTACCCATATCAGCCGGTGTCTTTGACCTATATTCCTTCTGCAGAGATTCTTGCCCCGAGATGCTGTGAGCTTGTGGCGTCAGTAATCATTTGCTCTTAATTTAAGAGATATTTGGATGGAGTTGAGTCTATCTACCTCACAACCTCTCAAAGCTCCTTCCAGCCTTGTTTTCCACAGTTATGCAGTGTAAAACATAAACCAAAAATACTAGCTCAGCCAGGCTAAGGTTTTAAGGGTTCACAAAAGGGGAGGCAATGAAATGATGGAGTCAGACAGAGGTCATGAAGACGGAACTCTGGACATGCTTGGAGTGCAATGCATATAATCTGTTTGTTATAAACACAGGAAGTCTTTACTGACTCAATAAGTGTTCAGACACCTGGACAACTACATGTGATGCAGGGAATATTGAAATCCACACTGGAACCCAAATTTTTGTGCTGTCGAGTTGGCATACATAATTTTATTGCGCAAGAAGACAATGACAAACCAGTTCAAAACGCTTGACCTGGAAGTCTAATAAAACACAAGAACCAGTACACTATCAGACAGTATAAAAACAATAAAAAAGGTAAACACAAAAGGGGCATGGCTTCATAGAGGGATTAGTCACAGGTAATTTAAGGGATGCTGGGGTGGTTTCTGCCAGTTCCGTCAGGCATCTCAGTGAGCAACACCTTAAACCCTGCCACCACTTCTGGTGAAATGGTTCAAGAGCTCTTCTGCTGGATAGGAGACAAGCAGATGAGGAAGAAACCCACCCCATCGGCTGTGTTTAGCAACATGAGTCAGGCTGTGCTTCTCTGGAAGCACCTCTGTTTCACCCCGTTTGTTGCAAGACAGTAGGAAGGTGGCTTTGGTCCGTGGCCACGCCATGAGGGTAGTGACATCTGGACAGGCAAATGGCTGTGTGAGCATGGTGGGGTCCACTGGTGCTGCTTTCAAGATGACTCAGAGGCTACGGCGTAGGTGTGCAGTGGATGTCACAGCTTCCACCCAGCAGGGTTTTCCCTCCCACAGTCCCCTCATGTTTTGGTCCCTGAGACTGTGTGTGTAGGCTCGGTCTGTGGAGGTGGAGGAGGCTCCATGGCACTGTCCCCAGGCAGGGTGTTGCCACCAAGTCACCACCCACCGTGCAGAGCGACCATCAATACACCAGGCAATAAACTGAGTAATATTTGATATGATAAACTGAAGGCAAAAGCCAACACAAGTAACACATGGCTGTACCTGGTGCTCCCGGATCTCCTTACGCTTTAAATCCACCAGCAAACCTCTGTGGGTGTGGTGGTCTGGATGAGGCTTTGAGCCACCCTTTAGGTGATCATGGGACTGGGTGGTGCCACCACTAGCACTGCAAAGCATATTGCTTTTAACTTTTTGTCCTTGAAAACACTGCTGCTCATCTTTTAGGTGCCTATGGGATGCAAACAAAGGTTGATGGTTAACCTCCGCTGTCTTCTGCTCATGGTAGCAACCACCAGTAACGTTTATCAAGGGTTTTGCTCTCAAGCATGGGGAGCACTTAGGTGTGACAGGAAGCGAGGAGAAAATGTGTGCAAAAACAGGAAAAGGAGGGGAAACTGGGCGTGAATTTAAGAGGCGGGGGCTGCACTGGATGGGGCTGAAGTCCAGACTGAGCTTCAGGGTGGAAGAGGTGAGGTGGCACATGATCTCAGATGAGATGGGCAGCGTAAATACAGGCAGTGGTCAGGCTGCTCTGTCCTTTACATCGGCATGTCCCTTACACCCTTACATGTGGCATGAGAGTGCCACACAGGTTTGCGAGTGGATGGTGCTGGGAATCTTTATTTTCATGCTGTGAAAATGTTTGAGTTTTCAGAGCAGGAAAGCAGCCAGCTGGAAAATGGAGGAAAGAGCCAGCTCCAAAGTGACTGGAAACTCCTATCTTGGCTATGGGAGTAACCCTTCTCTGTAGACTGGTACTTCAAAAAGATACTTGGAGGATTCAACATTTTCGCAGGCAAAAGAGTGCTGAAAAGTGTTGTCCTTGCATAGGATCAGCGGTAGTCGAAGAAAGGCCTTTCCTCTGCTCCTTCTCATTGAAGGGACTTCCAGAGGACAATCCTTACACTCACGCCTTCTTCCCAGGGGTGTGCGTTTGATCTCTAGCTATGGCTTGGGCAGGACGCTGGGGCTCTGCATGATTGCACAGAGCCTCCGAGCATCTGCGGAGGTGGGGAATCACCAACCTTGCCCCATGAAGCAGCTGCAGTCACAGAGCAATGATCCTCCTAAACCTGGGTTGAATCCCAGGGAATGGGATGAATCCCAGGGAAATCAATAAAATCTAATTTCCCAGAAGCCGTTCATGTAAAAACTAAGGCAGATGACGCTAAAAGCTTTTCGGTGCAGAGAATGATGAATGCAATCCGTTGTTGCTGCTGCTGTCGCCTTTACTATTATTACTATTAATAAAGAATCGCTCTTTCTTCCCAATAGTTGCCTTTGAAATGTTCCTCTGGTAGAAGCTGGATCAACTGCTTTCCCAGAAAGGAGGATTTTTCTGACCCCCAGTTCTGTGAGAGGCATGGAGCCCCTGCCCTGCTGACAGTCAGCCGAGGGGGAACGGGTCTCCAGGCATCCCGCTCCCTGGGGCATGCAGGAGGGGCCACTGCCAACCTGCAGCAGAAGACGAGAGTGTTACCGGTCCTATAGATGGGGCTTTATTTGGTCCAGGATTCTGAGATGAGTAACATAGCAGGCACACCCTCCCAAGCCTCAGTCCTGTGGGAGGAAAGAAACAAAGTGCCCCAACAGATGTGGGGCTGTCCTTGGGTCAGGGATGGATTTCCGCTTGCTGCAGGCTTCCTGCGGCAGTTGTGGGGCTGCACAAAGGGAGGCACTGGGCGGCCCAGCACGACTCAGGCCAGGCGTCTGGGGCACCCACAGCTGCACGATGCTGCCGGGCCAATCTCACCTCCCGCTTGTCCTTCTGCTAGGTAAAGGTGCGTTGAGAGCAAACCTGATGATTTCCCACAAATGCACTCGTGCTGGCATCGTGCTTTGCCACAGGCATTTCTTGTGGAGCAGGAGGTATGCATGGGGGACAGGAGGCACGCGGGCACCCAGCTGGGACAAGAGGGACATCTCCTCCCAAACAGCTTGCGGGACATGCCCTAGCAGCCCAGCTTGGCACCCTTCAGCCTTACTTAGACCCCTACGGTTCAGCCTCGGGCCTGCTCTGGCTAACACCATTTGTTCGTGGTTGCCAGCAAAACTCGGAGCTCTGGGGTTGAAGCCCTGATTGCTCTCCCTGAGCCCTCGCTGAGCCCTTTTGCAGCAGGAATACCGAAGTCGGAGCTCCAGCTTCCTGTGCCAAACAGGCACTCGGCAGTGAGTTCTGGGACTCGGACCCCAGGGTTCTGCTTACACCAAGAAAGACGCTAATAGGCACTCTGCTCCCAAGGTGTGAGGCTAATTTGAATTCTTCGAGACACTGACCTTCTATGAGACAGGGAAAAAAAAAGCCATAAGTAATAGCTTTGGCAGCATTTAAAACTGATGTCCAGCTAGCAGTACACATCCCAGCAGAGCTTACTTGAAAATGGAAAACGCCTGCATTTTAATTTCATTTTCATGTAGAGAGTGTTAAAACTACAGTTTTTTTTAAGCACTCCACTCAGTGTTTACTGCTTTCATGCTTGGTGCTTAATTTCTTCAATATCCCAGATGGTTTTGCATCAATTGTAGTATAACCTCACTTAAGCAAGGACACATGAGTTCCTTTGGTCCTTCTACTGCTTTGCTCAGTAAGTGCCCTGAGAGTGTTTGCTGAAGCTTGCGCTGCGTTTCAGCCGATTTCAGCTCAGCCACAGAATCCCACTTTGTGAAACAACACTGTTGCAACAAGCGTGACATGGCTCAGCCTTTTGTTTTCAAACAATGTAACGTAGAAGTCTATGCATCTGCCCTTACCTAAAAGAAAAAATAAAAAGGGGGGGGAGGCAGGGAGCAGGAAGGCAAAGGAGATGTTTAAAATATTTTCCCGAACGGCACAATGATGAGTGCTTCCGGGTTTAGTGCGATCTCATTCTCTGGCCAAACATGGTAAGGAAGTGACTCTGTTCCCCACAGCACACGCTTGCAAATAGCTCCTTTCAGCAGCCGGAGGAAGCGAGAGACGGCTGCTCGCCTTCGCTGCCGCTCGCTTGAGTTCAAAGACAGCCAGAAACGTGGTATTTGTGTCAAACGAAGGAGGAAGTGAGTAAAAATTACTTGTTCCAAATGTCTGAATTGTTCTTCATTTACCCCGAATGTGAAAATAAAGATGCAGTCAAGTTTAGGATTTCCATAAAAAGGAGCCCAGAGCAACAGAAAGGGCCTTGCCAGCCCGCCCTAGCCCGGAGCGGGCATCTGATCGCCTGGGGCTGGTGGCATGCCCTCATATCTCCTAGGCTTTCCCCCCCACCAGTCTCATCTTGCGGCTCCCGGTCACAGGAACAGGGGACCTTAAATTTGCGGAGAGCCACATCCGCCTCAGTTTCTCACCTGGGGCTCAGCAGCTGCTCTGATCCTTTACACCATGGCTGCACCGTCTGCCCGAAAACAGCATTTCACCAGGGGAACTGAACCAGAGCATTCTATCGCTCCTTCGAGTGCTGGGGAGGGGGGGTGGTTTCTCATGGAGATTTGGGGAGCACCAGAGGGGAGTTCGCGTGGAGATCTGGGAGGGGTGCAGGGAGGAGGAGGAGGGTGGCTCGTTGCTGTGGCTTTTCCCCTTCTCCTGCCCGCAGCTCCTGCTGCCCTGCCGTGTCCCCGCTGCCCCACGCTTGCCCACACGCCTCTGAATTTGGCCACCTGAATCGCTAACTTTGACGGTGTTAATCTGCGAACGGGATCCTCCCCCCCCGCCGTGTGAAAGAAATGAATGGTGTATATTTTTACCTCACGGTGTGAAAGGCTTTGCAATCACTCGTTTTCACTGCGCTTGCTCAATTTCTGGTGGAACCCGCTCTGAGCAGAGGGAGGGTTTTGGAGCCGCAGAGGTTCGCAACCACAGTGGGGAGGACCGGGCCGGCTGCTGGTGCGGGTGTGAGCACAGGCAGGGACCCAGCGAGGGGATGCTGAGCTGGCCAAGGGGGGTCCTACACCTAACAGTGAGCTGCATTAAAATCTCAACTTGCTTAAACAAATGCCAGCTGCCTCTGAAGGGGGGAGGCAAAGCTTCAGCTCTGGGGCAGGAGGTTTCCTTGGCTGGAAGTGTGTTGAAGCCCTCTCTGCACCAAGTCACGGAAGGCATGTTTTTTTTACCAGTAACAGAGCAGATGTCTGTAAAGACAGGGGAAGACAGAAAATATTAGGAGCAGTAGTCTTTGTTTTGCTTGACAAAGCACTGCCTGAAGCAGTGCAAGATGCAAGCAGTAAAGAACTTAAAGAGAAAGGCTGGCGGGGGAGAGCTGTGACCCCTCGACAGGAGGAAGGCTGAGGTCCGCTGATTCGGAGCCTGTGTTTCAGCTGGGCCTGTCAGGAAAAAGCGCTAAGCAATGTTTGTGAAAGATAGGGAGCGATAGCTTTAGGGGCAACGGAAGGAATATCCACAAAAGTCAGCTCCCTATTTCTATCCTATATCCAGAGCTGACAAACTTCGTATGCGTCTATAAATCTATTGCTTTCTAACCATAAAACTGCCTTTTTGTGTTTTAATAGGAAATTATCTGAGAATTTCACTGAACGGTATTTTTAGATAATTTAAGAAAAGGCTGTTGATTGTAGACCTTCATAAGTGGTTTAGTAAATAAATAGAAAACTGAACAAAAGGATGACTTGATGTTTTCAGTGGCAATTTGGCAGCAATTTTCGCAGATACAATAGTGCTGCATACAAAATGTATTTCTTTTCATATCATGGCTGGCACGAATCAGATATTCTACTGTACCTTCTTTTTTCTCCAAATTCATCTCAGAAAATTTGCAATTTGAGGATTAATAATGCAATATCAGAAGAACTCATTGACTAATGCTCTTTGCTCCCATTAATAACAGCTTCTGGAGGTAGTTCCTCATAACTGAATAATGTATTGATTCCTATACCAGATTCTTGCCCCAAGTTTTTTAGAGGTAATTTATGACTGTAATATCCTGTGAAGATTAGCTGTTTCAGAATTCTCACACTTACAGTTTACAAAACCAATTTACTTCTAAGTCTTACAAAGAGGGTGAGAAATAGAGGAAGATGGAAGAAGTTTCAATAAATATTTGCTATACGACAATTTCCAAGGTGTTGTTAAAGGACATGACTTTCCTTTTAAGTCATGCTCAGTAGCTCCACAACTGCAGAACAACAGTTTTACCAAAGTTAAACTTTTAAAAGATATTGACTCCATTCAATACTTTTTCTCTAGTTTTTTATTCTCATTATTTGCACATTATTTACTATTATCATTAATGCATTTGAGAATGCATTATTATTATTAAAACTATTGAGTAGAGATAGCTCAGCTTCAGTCATTTTAGAGTTCACCATAAAATAAGCAAAAATTATATTTAGACTGCATGAGTTCTCATTTCAGTCTTCTGATTTTTAATTTAAAAGAATTAAAACAATAAAGCTTCCTACATTAGTCTTGCCCTAGATTACAAGAGGAGGTCTTGCCTTAGTTATTACTTCTATCAAAAGCAAAACACTATGTATAGTTTTTAAACCCCGCAGAATATTTTACTGAACACTTTTCTGTGTTTTCTGTGAATAAGTTCATGGGCCGTGAGCATTGCTGAAATTATAATTGCAAGCATTTATGTAATGAGGTGAGGGGGTTTCGCACAGGAATTAGAGTGGGGAGCAGGTGAGCGTGTCAAGGGGAGCCAGGATGAGCGAGGTTACTAGTGGCATTCTTCAAGGACGTGTTGGGAAACCAATGCGATGCAATTCTGTCATTACTGACCTTGGTACAAGAACTTGGTCAAAGCGTAAGACATTTGTCAGTAATATGAAGTGGCACACGGTCGCTAATGCTGAAGAGGACAAGGGCATCGTTCAGGGAGGACTGGAGTACCCTGTGAATCAGAGCAACAGGAAGAGGGTGGATTTTAGAAGCACAAAGCGCAAAGCCGTGGGCGTGGACTCACAAGAAGCCAGGTCCCTGTGTCAGAGGCAGCAGGGAAGACTGGGATCAGTGGCTGAAGGCCTGCGAACCACCAGCATGATACTGCTGGGATGCAGTCTCTAGGGACTGTGAGGAGCAGGACTGAATGGCTGGTGTAGTCCCAGACGGTCCTTTTCCGATCCTACATTGCTGTATTTCTATGGTGAATCAATCCAACCAAGCATGTTCAGCAGAAAAAAAGGAAGCTTTAGTATAACTATACAAGGCGCATGTATGAATACCTGGAGAAAATTAGGGTTGCTCTAATAAAAAAAAAAAAAAATAATTTAAACTGGAACGGGAGTGGAGAAAAGCTGCCAAGGTGATACGGGAGCCGAGAGTAACTAATGGGATGAGATTACTGGATCTTGGCTTATTTAGCTTAGCAAAAAGAAAGTTAGGAAAGAATAGGATTACTTCTCCTAAATACATTACTCAGAGACTGCATACTAAAGAGGAAGAAGCATGATTGAAGTTAGAGGATAAGGATAGTGATACAGGCAGTCCTAGATTTAGAAACTAAACTTGTGGAACATCACCTGCCAGCTTCCTCCTTAATGAGTAACCAGTTTTGGGAAGACGTGTGAGGGGATTTCTACATCTGCCTTTAGCCTGAGAGGCTGGCCACAGTTAGAGATGAGAAGTTGGGTGGGCACTGCTGACAGCTTCTTTGGCGTGCCTTGCTGATTTGCTCAAGGTTAAATTAATTACCTGAATTAGGCCCATAAGCAGATTTTCCCCATCGGATTAGGAGGTACTACTGGGGGGAGGGAAAATGCAAACTTTGCACAAACAGAGGGGAGAAATCTCTATTGGCGCTTTATAAACTCACTGCTAACACAGGCACCCAGAACAGTGATGCTTACACTTCATTTTTCATTTTCTCTGTAAATCTGTAGGATGTCCCTTGCATTTGAATTAGGATGCTGAAAGGACTTTTCTGGCTTGTGGGGAAGCCAATGACTCATGGATTGGGCTGGATTACACGTCTCCTGCCCGTTACCTGTGACTATGGGGTGGCAGTGGACTCAGCCTCAGACAACACTGAGCTCCAGCTGCCTGGTCCTCCAGAAGAGTCATTGAGGTTGGGACACCTTGTGCTTGGGTTTTGTGGAAGCAGCAGCTGAGGAGACGCAGGGTGAGCTGGGTGAGGGTGCACTCGGCTAGGTGCAGCCTTGGTGATGCAGCCTGCCTGCTTGTCTGTAAGTAATTACATTATTCAAATAGAGGGCAGCCCCATAACAAACTATGACTTATACTTTCTAGTGCTCTTGGGGTTTTCTCAAAGGTATCACACAAGAAATGAACTGGCCCGGTCCTGCGTCGCTTATGAGATAAGATGAGATCACACGTGGTGATTGCCAATTTACGTGCAATGAAGCACACTAGAACAAGAAGCACTCGAGCTGTGAGCCCTTTTCAGGGCATCTACACTTCAGACACAGACTGGAGAGAGAGGTTTGATAATCTGCATTAACAAACTGTGAAGGAACTAAATTTCTTTTGTTGTAAACACGAAAGAAGGGGGAGAGTCATTGCCAATTTGAAGAGCTAGTGATTATAGTAATGAACTGCAAACCAGCGTGCCTTAGGAGATGAGACCTGAACTGTTGCTCTGGATCGCCGTGTTAACCGACTCATTCACCATGTTGCTTGCTTTTTCTTTGCCTCCCTCTTCTTTCAGGAGTTCAAAATCAGTTCAGTGTGTCTCTAGGCGGAACGAGATTTCATAAAGGAAAAAAAAAGACCTTAAAACATAGTTCATTCCTTGGTGAGGTGTGTCCTATCTTATATATGTCTAGCTGAATAGCTAGGTGGCTGAAAGATATTATTAGGAGTAATTGCTGGTGATGAGCAATTGCAGACTACCTTTTAGAATGTATCCTTGTATGGAAAAAATATTTGCTACAAAAATTGTGGAAAAAATAATGCTTCATAGATATTTTTAATGAATGCACTCGACACTACTGTACAATGCATACCTATGTAATAAAAATGGTATTTTGCCATAAAAACTTAATCTTTTTTGAACCTGCAAAATAATTGTGCTGTAGTCCAACAACCATTTACAACAAGCATCACACTGACTCCATGAGCATCATTTACATGCTAATATCAGTGAGGCTTGGGCTTAATTCATTCTATTTCAGCTTAGATTGAAAAGATTATTTTTTTCATCAGAATCGCAAACAGGCAAACTCATAAGAATATTAAAGGATATTCATGAGTGCCAAGAGGAAAAAAAAAAGGTAAATGCAGAAGAAAGGGTATTTTGGAGTGACTTACTGAAAGCAGTGTCTGAATTTCTGTATATAAGTGTATACATCTTCCGGATGTGCAAATTGTGCCTGTTACTCTTTAAAGTTCTCCTATTTCAGATGCTTATATCTGCTTAAAAAATAATTTATCCACCAAGATTACCATTCATTTGAAATTTCACAGGCAAGCACCTATCTCAAGAAAGATCCATTATTTTTCAATCCAGCTCCTTTTTGTAGTGCTACTATTTTGTGTGAAGTTTGCTACCCTTGTTTTATGTAGCACATTCAAAGAAGCTGCATGTTAACAAGGAACACTGTAAGAATCTCAATGACCTGATGGTTTTCAGTTTTGTACTCAAATTTAGTCACTGGGCTCTTCATGTCAGGTATTGCTCCTTCAAGTTTGCTGGGAGAGAGGAGTCTTGCTACCTTTCATAACTGTAGACACAAGCAGTCAAGGATGAGAGTGTGTTTTAAAAAAATGTGGTGTCTGTGCACAGCACCATTTTACTTCACTGTGAGATTTTAATAAGATGTTCTGAATCATTTAGTGGTAGTACAGAGAATTCCTGATTGATAAATTTCAAAGGATGAGTTTTGTAACAGGGTCTGGAGACTCTGAATGTCTAATTTGCAATATTTTCAAATGGCCAAATGTTCACTGCATTACCTGTGCTGTAAATCAGCATCCTCCTGGGCAGGGTGAATGAACCCAGTGCATTTTTTCTGAAGAGGACGAGAGTGAGCTCACACTAACCCTCTTTCTACGTATGCTGTGGAGTGCAGGGAGCAATCTTCGCTTTGGGGTAGGGACAGGCAGCCAAGGCATTTTCAAGCAGAACAGCTGTTTGCAAAATGAACATCTGTTCTTAGATTAGTGTGCGGGGGTGTGTATAGTGTCTGCAACATCTAATATAAAGGCTTCAAAATCTGAGGCAATGGGCTAAGTGAGGGAGGAATATATGCAATGTTATGGGTTTGATTTTGTCAATTGAATCCTCAGGCTTTGGGCATTATTGTAGTGGGCGATATAAAAAACACAACTTAAAATTTCTATTGCTACCTTCCTTTGCTGAGCACTTCCTAGCAAACTGGCACCACTGCCTGTTTGCCCAGGATGGATGGAGGCTGAAGGAGTGTTATGGTTTAACCCAGCGGGCAACTAAGCCCCACACAGCCATTCACTCATTCCCCCCCAGTGAATGGGGGAGAGAATCAGAAGAGTAAAACACAGAAAACTTGTGGATTGAGTTAAAGAGAGTTTAATAGGTAAAGCAAAAGCTGTGCATGCAAGCAAAGCAAAACAAGGCATTCATTCACAGCTTCCTATAGGCAGGCAGGTGTTCAGCCATCTCCAGGAAAGCAGGGCTCCATCAGGTGTAACGGTGACTTGGGAAGACAAATGCCGTAACTCTGAATGTCACCCCCATTCCTTCTTATTCCCCCAGCTTTATATGCTGAGCATGACATCATATGGCATGGGATATCCCTTTGGTCACTTGGGGTCATCTGTCCCAGCTGTGTCCCCTCCCAACTACTTGTGTACCCACAGCCCGGTGGTGGGGCGGTATGAGAAGCAGAAAAGGCCTTGGCACTGTGTAAGCACCGCTCAGCAATAACAAAAACATCCCTATATATTATCAACACTGTTTTCAGCACAAATCCAAAACATAGCCCCATACTAGCTACTATGAAGAAAATTAACTCTATTCCAGCTAAAACCAGCACAAGGAGGTTGACCCTTCTGGGTCACAGTTTTCTTACGTCCTCTGAAGGAGAGCTGTGAGTTTGTCCGTCACCTCTCACTCTTTTGGGAGCTTTTTTGCAGTCTTTACCTGGCTTATGGAGGCAAAGAAATGGCCACTGGATCAACAGCTCAGGACTAATAATAGCTGCCAGGTAACCTTGAGAGGCTGTGGTACATGCTTATCCTATCTCCCGCTGCCCTCCCCCTGTGCCAGTTTGCATCCTGCCTGTAGAGCCTGGGAAAGTGAAAATGAACAGGCCCTGGGCCCCGACAGACGGATAATCCCAGAGCTGTACAGGTTGCTTTGCAATGGGAGGACCTGAAGGCTCTTCCCGCTGGGGCAGCTATGGGACCCTGCAATAAAAGATGAGCACTATGGAAGTACATGCTGGGACAGGGAGGTTGCCTGCAACCTGCCAGCTCTCTGTGGCGTGGACTCAAGTATTAATTTCCTCGGGCTGCCAAGGATAAAGTAAAAAGGGCATCTGCTTCAGCCTGGGTCAGACATTATGGTTTTTCCATCTTTTTTAGCCAAATGAGCACAGAAATGCATATGGCCAAGATGACCGAGTAATGCTGTATGTGCCTGCTAAAACGGATTACTGAGCATACAGCGTGGGAGTCAAGGTGGGCATGCTGCTCTGGCACTATACACAAACACTGCCCGTGCTGCCGAGCTCCCTCTCCTGCCCACAGCCCTGGCCGGGAGCTGCAGCCATCGCTTTTGCTGCCAGCAGCAGTGGTACTTGGCTGGGTACCCAGGAACCCACTTTTTCATCCATCCTCCTGGGATTTATGCAATAGCCCTTTTACATCTCTGCCCATGCAGACAGTCAGCCTTAAAGGAGGGAAAAGAAATCCAGCTAGTGGGGGTCACTGCTTTTTGTTCTGTTTGTGCAGCCTGGGAAGTTCCCACACAAAGTAATCTCCCCAGCTGACAAAAAAAAGAGTGGACTGTACTGTATTAATCAGTATGAAAGCTAGAAGCAGCCATGTCTTTACAAAGACTTTCTTCCGTGTCTACAAATGACAGCAGGGAAGATCAAACCCCAAGAGCTGCTCTGAACTTTAACTCAGCAAGTGTTTAAGCATGTGCCTAACTTTAACTGCTCAGATAATCCCGTGCTTAAACTTGCTGCTTGTGTTGTCTGATTGTGGTCAAAAGGTCCTTGGGATTCTTGATGAAAGAAGACTAGGGGTATTCAGAGAGCTGAAAATAATAGGTTGGATCCTGCTTACCTAGCCCAGTCGTGTCATTCCATTCATGATTTGACTGCTCATATAAATAAAATGAATAGGATCTGACCCAGGCTTTGCACCTAGTTGGAAATAATCCCTCTTCTGAATTTTGAGAGCAGTTTTTCAGACCGCTTTTATTTGTTTGGACTCTAAACCGACGGATTGCCTCCAAACCCGAACAAATTCTGATTAAATTGTTGTGTGGGAGTCAACACGTACATATTAAATAGGCTGTGAGATTACTTTCCATCCTGAATGGCAGCACCATGTCTAATTAGAAAAAGAGAAACGAGGCTGGAGGAGCGAGACACAGAGCTGAGGCAAGAGCTCAAATGGAGCCAAGGGAGTGAGTACCTAACACAGCCTGCAGCCCTTTGACCAAAGGCGTCAAGGTCTCCTCTGAGGATTGATTAAGCTGCATCTTTTATTTTCCTTCTGCCTGTTTTTCATGCAAATTGAGGATGCCATAGGAGGGAGCAGGTGGTGGGTCCTTGATGTGGCCCAGGCAGAAATAAGAACAAGAAAAAAAACCCACCCTAAATAAATGCAACAGCTCTAAGAGGATTTTAAGCTGGAGGATAAGGAAGTTCTGAAATCTTAGAATAGGAAGGAAAGCCTTTATTTTACTTGCTGCTGATGGTTGTACTTCCTGTTGTGACCCCCCTGCAGTGTTTCATAACAGCTTGGACACTGCTAAGTCTAAGGCTGTAATGAGGAACAAGGATTCCTAGTTCCCCCATGCTATCTGCCAGAATTAAAGGTCTCTCTTGTGTGGTGGTGATAGACATTGCAATAGGAACTGAACGTAAAAGAGATGGGGGGCAAAATTCCCCACTAGCTGAAGAAAATTACCATCTCTGTATTCCCAGAGCTAGGTCTCCTGTACCTTGGTGTATGTGCTGAGTAATGCTCATGTGGTTCCTCGATGGAAATGGCCATGCTAGTTTTCAAAGAGCTTTGTTAAAAGTTGTCTGCACAGCCAGGCTCTGAAGTGCGCTCACTGTCAGAGCAGAAAAGCAAGGACAGGAGAGGAAACTGCCGACGGGAAGGCAGCTCTGAACCATCCCTGGGACTGGTGTCACTTCGTACCAGCTTCTCATGGGCTGCTCTACCAAAGCAAAACACGTAGACTCCCATATGCTGTAGCCCTGTCTCCTACTCCTCTAATGTACCATACCTGACCTTTACTGTACCCTTGAGCTGTGGCTGGGGGGGGGGGGGGGGGGGGGGGAAGGGGAAAAAATTTTTTTTTTTTAAAAAAAACTTTTTGCTGCTCACCAC
>VZSZ01009997.1:32036-87518 GCA_013398815.1 Ibidorhyncha struthersii
GGTCGAAAGGAGAAATAACTTTTTTTTTTATAAAGAACCTCTGTGCTGATATACACCATGGTTATGCGTGCGCACACATGCACAGGCCCAAACTCAGAAAATTGGTTAAAAACCTTTCTGACCCTTTGATTCAGCTTCCCAAACATATACAGCTGTCTAATTCTCTGCCCAGGCTTTTGTACTAACAGAGCAGGAGGAAGGGACTACAGCCTAAAGCACTGCCGAAGTCCATCTCCAGACCTGCAGCTCTGCAAGAGGTGTGTGGGTAGGAACATAGTATTTGCACATTGATAAGGCATAATAACTTTCTGAGTGGTTATTGCAGTTTAAGCTCACAGCATTTGTAAAGTAAATCTAGTTAGGCTTTGTTCACTAGCGATACACCCACACAACAAATACCGTGGTAAGCAGCAATAAGATAAAATCTGGAAATGCAGCCATGGAGAAAAATAAAATATCTGTGGGGACAGGCAGCACAGAAGTAATATAAGTAGTTTTTCATCATCATATTGGTGAAGTCCACTAAAGACGTAACAGGAGATGCCCAAAGAAATTAAGAATTTGGCGGAATAAAAGATTTTTAGAGCACAGCTTGTGATCTTTACCAACATATTTGCTCCACTGAAAAGCTGTGTTTCAACAGAATAATGCTGTTTGTCTTATGAACCTAAATTCCTAAGCAGAACAGAACAAACTTTTAATTTCACAGCACAATAATTTCAGATATAACAGGCAATCGTCTTCAACATTTAGCAGATCTTTGCCCTTCCCTTCTCTCCTTTTACTCTTCTCCCCTTTCCTCTTTTTTTTTTTTTTTTTTTTTTTTAAAAATTTGTTATTTTAGAAGAGGTCTAAAATATNTTCCATCACTAAAACAAAATCATTCTTGTATGAGTTTTTCCCCTCTGTATCTAACAAACCTTTCCCGATCAAAGTTATAGTAAAATCAGTCTTCTTTGGTAACTGTTCAATTTGCAAGGAAACTGCATTTCTTCACAGACTACCAATCTCATTTCATCAGAAGAAATCCTGACCTTCTGCAGCTTAAGTGCTGTGAAAACTTATTATCGAACTGCCTGGAAGATGGAAACCATCTACTGAGTGGGTTATTAACAACGTGTTATACAGGCTTCCCAGGGCTACTCCACCCATCTACCTTTTCCTGACCTGGATGGACAAGCTGTTATTGGCAAGACTTCCAGCAAAACTGCCAGCCCCTGCTAGGGCATTGGCCCAGTAGGGAATCTTTCCATCCTGTGACTGTGGATGGATCACAGCTACTCAGAAGGGCAGAGCGCTACGGCACAAGAACAATGGACAGATATGTCTTGTGACTAAGCTCAGATGCAGAAGACCATACCTTCTCCTGCTGCAGTGCAGCCAGCTTAATGTCACCACTGGGTTCCCTTGAACATTTGGGGCAGCATGAGTAATGTTTATAACACAGATGTAGATAGCGCGCTTAAATGGTATCTACTGCCTTTAAAGCCACAGTCCGTTAAGGAGAAAAAACAATGAGACTATAAAGTCTACTGCTCTGCATGGACAAAGCAAAACACCCAAAGTAGGCTTTTTATCTCATCCATACTTTCCATGTAAACTTATTAGATGAATTAGAAATTTTAAAAGGAAAAGTCTAAACATGGGTAAGAAACCAAGATGGAAACTCACTTTCATTTCAGGTGAAGGCTTGAAAGCAGAGAGCATGATCACTGGATGCGTCTCAAGAGCAGAGCCAAAGGTAGGTATTTACCTCATCAGGCCAGAAGAAACTCAGAAATCTGCCTTTTTCTAGCAAAATTTTGGGCACGTTAACTGCATCTATTTTAAGTCTGAAGGAATTCTTCTTTAATGGAAGAATTTTAAGACTGAGAACTAGGGACTAACTGGAAAAATACAACTATATTGTAGGGTTAAGTTCTCATTCACCTCATTTAGCCCTTATACCTTTCTAGTAGCAGAGAGAGTAGAGAAAGAGAAATTTAAACAAGATGAAAATTCAGAGAGCTAAGTTTGGAAGTGCCATAAGAACATGAAGAAGAAAATCATTACAGACTTTCGGTGATGAGGAAAAAAAACAATGTGGAGCTAGAAAGGAAGGACAGAGATGGTGGGATGTGAAAACAGTCCTACTGTACCTACTAGGTCTTGGAGAGTAAAATCCTTTCAACAAGGAAATGTGATTTCCTGGTTTATCTCAGCCTCTTTTTCAAATTCAGTATGAATGACTTTATAGCAGTTCAGTTCCTGGCACAGACTGAAGAAAGTTAAAAAATTAATGACTTATGGGAAGTGTGCTGCTTATGGCAGAGAGCGGAGCCAAGGTCAGCACTGCTGCTGCACCAAAGGACCAAGCATCACCACCTGGATTTGTCCCAGCACTGGCTCACAGCAGCAGGAGGGTCTGGAAAGCCCTACAAGCCTTGCCCCACTGGGAAGCCCTACAAGCCTTGCCGTGCACAGACAGATGTGCTCCAATGGGAGCAGTGCTCTGAGAGAAAGGGACATTGTCCAGCTGAATTGTGGTGCTTCGATTTAATGCCTGTCTTGCAAATTCTGCCATCGGGGCTTCTGTGACGGCTTAGCTGTGATTGAAGCTGCGTGAGGTGATCTGCTCGGGTGAACGAGAGCGCAAGCGACATCTGTGTTTCTCCAAAGTCAATGTTACCAGGTAAACAGCATCTTAAATTGCCATGGGCTTGTCGAAAGATGGCTCAGGTGCTACCATCCTGCACTGCAGTCTGCAGTCAACCCACCATTTAATGCTGAATCGGTCCATAAAATATTTCCAAATGCTTCCCAGCTGGGCAGTGTGTAAAAGGTAATGTCCCCAGAACAGATATATCAACAGGCCTGTACAGCTTCTTGATGAGCTGGGGCTGCTCTGCAGTTTTCTGCTAGCTCAGGTGGTTTTCTTAAAGGGATTACCTTCAATGCCTGCAACAAAGGATCAGTCAGCGCCTTTTCTAATATGTATAGAAAAGTCTCCGTCAAAACTACTGAAGCTGAAAACCCATTTGTCAAAGTAGCTTTGAAACATTACAGGTTCACCATTTTCTTCTCCAGGTACTTAAAATGGGTGTGATATAATTCTAACTTTTAGAAAACCTGAGGATGGGGGGTTGGACATATATAGTTTTTAAAAAAAAAAAAAAAAAAAAGAGAGAGAAACAATGAAGTGAACATTTCCTGGCAAAGACTAACAGAAGGATGTAGCTGCCAAAAGAAGAAGCTGCCTTTGATTAACCTTTACATTCAGTATGCACTCGTGACTCTTTTCATTTGTCTTATTGCAGCAAATGCATAAAAAAGCCCTGATTAATGTGATTGCTTTAAAATAATTTTATTTGTAACAGCCTCCAAATATAAATCTGCATATTCAGGACATCTGAGTGCTGGTTATCTTCCTGCCCTTCCTGTAAGTGCCTTGTGGAGGCCGTTCTCTCGAGGATGGGGAGCAGTGTCTGCTGGGCTGCAGATGGGCAGCAACGCCTCTCCTCCCTCCAACAGCTTTGCTTCAGCAGCCCTACGTCTGACATGCCCAGCCACGGTAACGAATGAGCGTGTACAAGGATGGAAATGTGAGATCTGTGTGGCGGGAGGTGATTGACGGCACCTGGCTGTCAACGCGATTCACTGAGTAAGCGTCTTGGAGCAGGGCAGGGTGTGAGGAGAGCTGAGCAGTGCTGGACAGGGGAGAGGAGAGCGCCTGCCCTGCGCTGGGGGATGGCTCTGCCTGGTCACGCACCCATCCATCTTCCCGCGTGGAGTGCCAAGCACCAGCATAAATGAGGGCTGCAAGTGGCGTATGGGCTTTTTTGCTGCTCCCAAACAGCCTTTTCTTCCTTTCTTTCCTTCTCACCTTAAAGCTGCTTTCCCACAGCCGATTTCCATTTCTTGAATTTTTGCTTTCTTCTTCTCAATCTTTTCTCTCTCCTGCACCTCATCTCCATCGTCTTTCCCAAATCATTAATCTCCTGCTTTGAGTCCGCCTGCGCGCTGCCTCTGCCGGGTGCCAGTGGCTCTGGAGCGAGTCTGGCAGCAGGAGCAGGAACGGGCAGGGTGTCCTGCCTGCAACAAGCCCTGGCCCAGCGTGGGGCAGCAGCAGGCTCACTGGTGCACCCATGCCAGGGTCTAATTGCATACCTGGGATGGGCCCTGCGCAGGTTTAGCATTTGAAGATGGCTTTCTAGTCTGAGCTAGGCATCTCAACTTCTCTCATCAATGTGGAGATTGTAAGGGAGGAGTCTAAGGTAGGAGGGGTGACTTCCTCTGGAGTTGCTCATATTTCCGCTATTGAGTGACCTTCGACAATCAACTTTGACTAGTTATCCAACTTCTAGATGACTAGAGCTGCATAATAGAAATCTCTCTCTAGGGCATAGAAATTAATGGAGGATAAATAATTCAAATAGGTGGATCATAAATAATTTACCCTCTGAGAACTCAAGTTCTATAAGCTCTTTCCACTAAAGGTCTGTGGGCATTTTATTAATTTTGCACAAAACCCACATATTATCATACCCTTCTCCTATAGGTGTCTGAATAAAGTACAATCACTTCCTGATACTGTCATCTAATGGAGCTATTCCTGTGCTAAATCGGTGGAGGCTTGTATTTTGGAGCTAGAGGCTTTGTAGACAAGTCTCACTGACAGTTCATTGTATGCATCATTGCACAAACCCTGAATGAAGTTTCTCAGCATCCGCTGAGTTCATAGCATACCTGTCCCACTGCTCAGCAACCCAGGGCATGGGGAGATTAAAAGTGATTTACCAAGTCACTGCAGAGCGGAGTGCTGGAGCCCAGACTCTGGCTAGAGTGAGTTTGGGGTTTTTTTGAGCACAAGTGACACTGCCTTCCAGAAGCAGAATTGCAAATCAGTATTTATTATCTTACAGAAAGAGCTGTGGCTGTGCCTGGCTCCTGCAATGAAAAGCTGGTCATTTTCAGAAATACTGTAACTAGCTGTATTAAGCCAAGGAGGAACTGAAGAATTTGGCTGGCTGCTAACAGATAGAATGGAGAATTTGCATTCCAATCTGTGAATCCCAATCAGGCTCAGATGGCAACCTGTTCAACCAGGTTAGCAGCAAGGCACTTCTAGGCATGCTCAGAGATGCATCTCTAGGGGTGGAGGAATTTAAAACAGTATTAGGAAAAAAATTCCCTAAGAGTCAGGGCCAGTGAGTTTTTTTGCAGTGTCATGTTGGACGTAGGTACCTACATCCCCCCTAAATCCTAGATGTATTTCTTCAGAAGTGGTCATTGGCCAGTAAAGTATTTTGTCCTGACAGTTGTGTCAAAAATTGTATTAAATATGTATCAGATTTGGGATCTGAAACTCACTTGCATGAGTTTCTCCTCTTAGCTCAGAACAACTGAACTGAGACGCACCATCTCTCTAACCACAGTATTTCCCAGCAAGATGAAATAATCATGACATCAAGCAGAACTGAGACAGTATGAGATCGGGGCCTGATGTCCTACTTTTGTCTGCCAAGCGGCATCCTTTCCCTTTACACCTCCTCTTCTGCCGGTGGATAGGAGGCTCTTTTTTCACAGTAGCTGTTGTCACAGACATGGGGCAACTTCTGATTGAGGCCCAAAGCTACAGTGAAGAGCTAATGTTAGTGCTGGTGTGCATCATACAGCCAAAGGATGGATAGAAAAGCCATTTTTATCATAAGATTTAGTGTAACAGAGAGGAATGCCTGCAGGGACTAAGAAAAACACACAATGTAAATGCACAGGGTCAGTATATATGGTGTGGAGGATGGAAAGGCAGGAACAGGATCATTAATAACAGCAGATGTTGTCTTTTCAGAACAGATCGCCAGTATGAAAGATCTTGATTGCTTCATCCGTGAGACCGAAGCACCAGCCTAAGTCTTTCAGTGTGAGCTCTCCTGAGACTTCTTTTTGAACAGTTACGTTTTCAAGCATCATCGTGCCTGAGATGCATTCAGGTATATTGAAGGTATAGGATGATGGCATGGTGCGATGACAGTGGCCAGCAGAGCATAGTGTTAAGTGACTGCTGATGGAGCTCCAAAACAAGGAACGGAGAAGTGGCAGAGAACTGGGCATTATTGTCCTGGGGTTAAAGGAGATACAAGAGAGAGGATGTTCTTCTGATGAGTATGACAACTTATTGAAATGAAAACCAAATAAAGGTTTGTCAGCTCTAGTTTTAAGCAAACTAGTTCTTTCTTCCTTGCTTTCAGAGCACGACACCCAGCATATTTAATTGTGTGGTTACATGCAAACAGTAAGCGTGCTCTGCAGTTGGTTTCAGTAGAACCCATGAGAAGTCAGATCTCCAGAATGCATATCTGTGTGTGTGTGTTTGTATTCCACAAGCGAGGAAAGATCCCCATTAATTGCTGCAGGCAGGATTGTGGGCAGGGATCTGCAGGCAATGGGGAGATTAGCTCACAGGCAGCTCCTCGCTTTGACAATGGAGTTCAGCCTGGAACAACTTCTTGAGTGTAATCTGTTTAAAAAGACAAAAGACAGATGCCTTATTTATGTCAAGAAATTTTGTATTTAAACTATGCTTCCAAGTGAAATGTGCCCTCGAGGAATCTCCCTTGTGATGTCAGACACTCATATGCTTCGCTTCTTCAGAGGTGGTGAAAATGGAGTAGAGAAAGCCAAAGCAATCAGAAGCCTTCCCCCTCGCACCGCTGTAATTACCGCACAGAAAGCATTACACGTTTGCCTCCTCTCCCTAAAGCGCTGCTTCATGGCACTCTTCACATGAGCAGTGAATTTCCATAAGTGAGCGGTGACCTACATTCAAGGCAGAAGCCTCGCTGCCTGCTGTCGGAGTGCACCCTGGCTGCCTTCCAGCTCAAGCCTGAGATTCTCAGCATTTCATTTCCTGGCTCGTCCCCATCGGGTTCGTCGGGGACCGGCTTCGCTGCGGAGCATCTGCATGGAAAAGTCACTGCAAAAAGAAGGGTTGGAACGAATTTTTGTGGTAGGCTTAGATGTTAGTCTAGCATAAGTAATAAAATATAGCCTACAACGAACACAAATGAATAGGTAGTGAAGAAATCAGCATCCTGGTTAAAATCCGTGCTTGTAAGAATCAAGACTGCGATTCAGTCATAGAGTGTTTTTTTCGAACTTCAGCAAACTCTTGCCATTAAATGAGCTATTGAATTAAAAGTTTAATGTTTGCCATTGATGCTTCATCCCACCCTGTACCTTCACTGACAGATGAAGCTACCAACCTGCGAAGCAGTGTAAGAGTATTGAAGAGCCAAGCAAAAGTGCCATCACAAAACCTTTTGCGAGGACAAGATGAGAGTGTGTAAGCTGACTGCATGATTAATTAATAACGTATTATTTCAGTTCTACAACACCAGCAACCTGATTATGAACTTCCTATTTCTGGTTTGGGTTTTGCTCTGCAACTGAAGCAGTTGTTCAGAGGGCTGCAGAGAGTCATGGTAGGAGCGTATGAATCACCATCATCTTTCAAAAGGAAGCTCTGCTCTCAGTGCGGCTGTCCCAGTGGTGTGGTGGCATGCAGACCACGCAGAGCAAAACCAAAGCAGAAATTAAATGAGCCAAATCTGCTCAGAGAGAACCATTTCTAGAGAAATTCAGACCAGCTGTTCTTTTGGATTCACACAGCACAACTTGACAAATACTTCAGAATAAGCAACACTGGCCTCGCTAACAACTTCCACAGCTATGAGAGAAACTGAGTATTAGGACGTGTTGCCTGGGCTCCAGAAGAGAGTTCACCCTTCCAAGTTAACTCTGCCCAATGTGAAAATGTGCATGGGCCAGGGGAGCGCATTCCTGTTCACTCTGCTCTGCCGCACTACGTAACCACATAGAGCGAAAGAGGAACAAAATAAAAAGACCAAGTCAAACCATCCACAAAAAAATCCCCCCAAACTTACTGCCCAAGGACTGAAATTATGAAAATTTGGCAAAGCAAGGGGAACTTTTCTTGACTAGTGAACAAATAGGGAAGATATGGGAATGAGACATTACGGATTTGGCAGGGCTAGTTCAGACTTCAGATCAACTGGAACTTGTTTCAGGCAACTGATTTTTTTCTTTGACACAGACACCAGAAATACTGACACAGCAGAATGAAAATAACTTCCCAAAGATCCTCTTTCCCAGTAAGCTGGCTGCTTACTGGGAGGCTACTGACCGTGGGGAAGTGCTAGCCTTTGTTTGTTTCGTTTTTTTCTTATCTTCAGCCAACTGGGGCAGTCATACGTGAAGCTACTTCAGCATAAAAATAGATCAGGAGTGATACAAATAACAGTGGTGATGGGAAGCTTTGAGATTGGGCATGTTTTAACTCCCAGCTATTTCCCTGAGCCAGGAGGGATTTCCCACCATATTTTGTGGTAATCTCCCTTTCCAGAGGGCCTCATTTAGTACTCTTGTGTCTTACTGAGCAGAGCTGTTTTGGTGGCCGGTCAGCGCAGTGATTTCCCTAAGCAGCAGTCGGGAGAGAGACCGCTCCTCTGGTCTTGTGCTGGGGAATCACACGGGGCCTGAGTGCGGTATGGCCGAGCAGCCCTGACCCAGCATGTCTGGGCTGGTTCTGGGTGTCCCTCTGAAACAGCCCCTCTTTCACTTCCATTTCTGCTTTCACGGCTCCAGTGCACCACTGAGTTTTACTTATTTCTCTGTCTTGCTCTCTCTGCTTCTCCTTTTCTTTCCTCTCCCTCACTTGTTTCCTCCACTTGTTTTCTCTTCTTCTCGTTCAGTGTGTGCTTCCCCTCTGTTCTTCTTCAAAAATTGCTGCTACCACCCTCCACTACCAGCACCCAGTGATCCTCACCCTTTTTGAACACTGATCAATGTTACGAGCTCAACCACCACAACAAACCTGGTGGGTGAACTTAATCACTGAAGATTTTTCTGGTTGCTGTGCTACAGGAAAGGCTGGTTTTGGCACAAAGATCTAAGACTTGCCAGTTGTGTTTTACCTGGAGAAATGTAGCAGCCAAACCTACACCATGCTAACACTAGCTGCTAGGTCCAAAGCTAACACTGTGCTAAACCAGGATTTTAATCTGCAAAAACAAACACAATTGCAGAACTGTGTTGTTCAGCGAAGAATTCAGTGTTCTCATTTTTCATGAAAAAGCATGGGAAACTGAAGAACAACACTCTGCCATCAAGCACAGCATGAAGCAAGATAAAGACAAATGAATAGTACTGGGCTGCTTTCTTTACATAATTGCCTGGGGAAACCACCTAAAGCAAATTTGGATGCTAAAAAATGTTTGGAGAGATAAAAATATCAAGCAATTTTTACTTCGAAAAAAGATGCCAATACTCTGAAACTTGACTGTATTCTCAGTGCTTAGGTTCCATCTCTCCTCTTGATAATGTGAGAGTAAAAGCTTTTCTGAAAGAAACAACATGCACTTGTGTCCTCTGTCACCATTCAAAACAAGAAATGCTTCTCCTTCTAAAGCAGAAACACATCTTTCACCTATAAATTGAGAGGTCACATATTAGCATCAGCAATGCATGCCTTGATGTCATTAAACCTTCTATTTCTTTCCTATCCAGTCTGCTGGAAGCCTTTCCAGGATAACCGATATGACTGAAACGCAACTCTAACACTAGCATCGTTTCATCATGCATGTATAAATTAAAAAAAAAAAATAAAATCACTAAACTGAGACCAGGCATTAAATATCATTAACAAATACAGACTTCAGTAGGACATTGAAAGAAAACTGATCTGGGAAAATTCCTGACATCTATTCTTCCTTTCGTCTATTTTGGCTTCTTAAAGGGAAAAAGAGAAAAAGTTAGTAGCTATCTTAATTTCTTTTAGGTTGTGGTTATTTTTAATCAAAACAAAAGCTATGAGATAGATCAGTTCTTCTCAAAGTGAAGAGCGTAGAATAAATTTGAGATGGACCAGGGAAAATCCATCTCACCTTTGTTTCCATTCTTTCCCCCCCGCCTTTGGGATCCCTTTCCTCTTTGGTGGCCATAGGATGAAGGGGCAGAAAGAGAGCATGAAGAAAGCTCAGCCTTTGCATAGCACCTTCCCTGTGTGACGGCATGGCAAGCTGAGGTTGGGGTCACAAGGGCTGCATCAGCCCCCCACTGCAGAAGCACCCCCACGGGGACTGTGCCCAGGGGAGGAAGGAGCTGGTGGGGTTGGGTGGGAGTGCAGAGAGCTCCTGCCAGCAGCAGGGCTGCATGGCACAGGGAGCCAGGGCACCAGGCTGTGCTGGAGTCAGGCTCGCTTTGCCAAAGCTGGCGATAGGAGGAGTTTAAAATGCTTTCCTTTAATACAGCCTTGATTGTTACATGGGTACATTGTGAATTCGTATCCCATTAGTTAATCGGTTTAAATGGATTGTACAATCTGCAGGAAACAAAGAGGCAGGCGTGGGCAAGTCTGCAGGGTGCAAATCCATGTTACAACCAGCCGACGCTGAAAGGGGGATTCACTCTTCCTACTTTTCTCCCCTCCCTTGTGCCAGCACTCTGGCTGCAGGGTGCTAAGCTAACCCTTTCCTTTGGTACAGTGAATATTTCACTTGTTTCGTTGCATGGTAAGGCACCCAGAGGATGCAGGGAGACCACTGTTCTCAGCAGCTGCATGTGTGGACCAGGTCAGCCCAGGTGAAAAACTTTACCCGGTGTCAAGAAAGGCAGTCTCATCATGAACAGCCCAGCCTCTCTTCTTGGGTCCACAGGGGCTACGTTGCAGGCAGAATTTGTAAGTGTTAACTTAGTTTCGTGTGTCTTCATAAAGTCAGTTACTACTCAGTTTGCTTAAAGAGCTTGGAATGCAGCTCTAGGCTTGTTCAGAAAACTAAAGGAACAATATCTTTCCTACCTCTTCCCTGCTGCCTGCCTTTATGCAACTCACTAATGCAGCTTTAAACACTGTGATAATGATTTAATTGCCTACACACTACCTGTTAACGCTGATTATAAAAAAAATCAAATCCTTCTTGGCTTTCCTAGACTGAAGTCTGTGTAGCCCAATTTTTGGCCCCAGAAAAAGAAGGTTGTTTTTTCTTCTTTTATAAAAGAAAAATATGGCACTAGGAGCAGGAGAATTTCCAAGGACTCGAGCAGCCAAGGATGTGTGAGCAGAGCAGGAGATTGCCACTAATGCTGTTTTCTTGGATCCTGCTTCTCAGACAGAATTGCAAATTTGCATGTGCCTGACCGACACACGTGCAACAACTGATGTGCAAAGCCAGGATTTGTGCATGCATATCCCTGTTGCATGAGGAAACAGAAAATTTTGCAGATTTATAGGATTCATACCATGTGCAAATTTCTGCAGTAGCTACAATGAAGCTAGCCTTACATATGACTTTACTGAGCACTTTTCAGGCTAGAAAGATAGAATAATAGTGTCAACAGTGGTTTGGAAGATTTCAGAGCAAGAAATTCAGTGCCCAAAGATTTAAGAATTGCTATTGTACACAAAAAGCCTGACAAGTGTGGGTGGGTGGGAAGGAAAGTCAGCCTGTTCCTTATGCAAAATCATGATCAATAAGAGCAGAGTGATGGCTGGGGTGCAAGAAGGGGGTTACAGTGTGAAGAATGGAGATAAGTGAGACAGCATAGCTTCAGTCAATAGAAATCAGTTCAGATCTTAATCATCACTGTATACAGCAAGGGCTGGGGAGGAAAGAGGGCGTTTATCCCTTGTTGCTTCTCCCTCCCAAACTGTCATCAGCTGCCCTACCCTGCTGCTTTAGGGGCACAGCCCTTGCAGCCCCTTCTTCCTCCTCCTTTTTCTGATTTCCTCATGGATTGCCTTTTTCCTGGCACACCAGTTCATCTACGTCCCACCGCTTACACCCTGGTGTGACTACACAAGCAAGTGCCGCCCATCTTCGCTACCAGAGCCCCATCTGGTCTATCCCAGACCCCGCCGCTAGCCCCCCAGGCCTCCTCTCCGAGTTGGGGTGTGTTCACTACAGAGTCCACTGCTCCCTGGTAACAGGCCACTGTGCAGCTCTTTGAATGTGCCCTTAAAAATGTTCTTTGCTGTGTCACTTACAAAAATATGAACTGCAATAAGGAAACGATACCTTCAGCTTGCTGTGCTGACCAGCATTGCCTCATTTCCTCTCTTACTTGATCATCCCCGTCCACCTTCTGCAGAGGTGCTACTTAATGGGACCAGGAAAAGCCTTTCATAAGCTCTCTGGTTGGAGCCATGTGTAGCAGAAACCACAGATGAGGCTGCTGGGCAATACATCCATTAAACTGATAATAAGCAGAAATATGAAAACCAATATCAAGCAACATTTGAGTTGGTCTGTCTCGATTGATCAAGCAGTGTCACAGCTGTTCTGGCTCTTCACAGTTGTCTCAGTACATGGTAGCAGAATGCTGAGGCCCCATACACCCCAGTAAAAATGTAAAGTATGCAAGTCCAGCCCACATTACAGGTTAGCATTTATTCAGGAATCAGTGAGTACACTCTTTAGATTTCTCTTGTGATAATCAAATAATGAGAGGTCACAGATTGGGAAGGCATTCAGGGGAAAGTTCAGACTACTGACCCAGCTTGCTTGTTCTCATATTTCCTTCCCAGTCTGTAGAGTCACTTTCTTCCCTTTCCCTCTGAAACACTTTCTGCCCTGTGTCATGGTTACACCCGTCTTCCTGGGATGTGACACGGACATGTTCAAAACCTCCTGGTGACAGTAAGCAGAAACAAAGCTCGAGAGAGCACATTCCTGTCATCCAGCTGAGCATCATCACGCAGGTACTGTGGATGCAAAGCCCGGTGCATTTTCCCTGGTGAGCCTCTGCTCCCCTGCTTGCAGAGCAGTCGCAAAAATCTCCTCTGTCGGAAGCAGAGTGTTGTGTTTGCAAATGAGAAATCCTCCTCTCCGCTTTTCTCATCTATTATTATTGATCTCCGCTGTGTCCAAAGCAAAACAAACCCCAGAGAATAAAAAGCACTGAAAATGCTGCTTTAGACCACAGAAGACTTTCGCAGTTGCTGACTGTCAAGTTCACAGCTGGGACACAACCTATATTTGTGGCCAGCCCTCATCACTTCCTCAGCAGCTACCCAGACACTTCTGGGCACGCCGGGGTGCGTGGGGGACCTGAGCGAGCCCATGCCATGCCGGGAAGGCACCAGGAGCAGCCTGGCCGGTTGGCACCCATGTGCCCCTTTTCTGAAGATGCTGGGGGGGCTTCCCTATGGGTGCTAGTGAAGGGCAGGGGTCCCGGGGCCACAGGCAGTGGGAGGGGAAAGAGGGGCTGAGTGCTGGAGGCAGTGCAGGCAGCTGCCCCCAAGAGACAGCAGCAGCGATGCCAGTGAGTGGAGCTTGCTGGAGGATGTGATATCAGTTGTTTCAGAAACTGGCTGTGATTTTAATATCAGTTTTTACAGAGGTAGACCAGTTACTTCCAGCACAGCCTTGGCTTCTGGCTCTGCAGCTAATGCAGCTGATGTCTGTGCAGAGTGGATATGCCACAAAGACACAATGACACAGAGCAGACAATGCCATAAAGAGGATGCCACCAGCACTGGAATGGGAAACCAGGGCTCCTCATCTTTAGGGACGTTGGCCTCAATGTAAATCTGTCAATGCATGGACCCTGCGTGGAGCCTGTGCACTCGGACCATTGTATCCCTGCACGATGCTCCTCTGGATGGCCACTATGCTGGGCGTGGGAGACACAGAGTAGAAAGATCCCAGAATAAACAAAAGGTTGTACCAAGTGGTAGAAGGCAACACAGAAACTAAGTTTCCAGACCACCTCCCATTACCTGTCTCCAGCCAGCTTGAGGAAAGCAGTAAAACCCCTGCAAGAAGTAGTGTCAGATACGCTGCTCTCCACTGGAACTGGAGGTGACTGTAAACCTACAATGACCTGGTTTACTACCCTTTCCAACATATTTCTTCTTGGCTGTTCTTGTTAGCCATTTAAAAGCCTGCTGCCTGGATTGGTTTAGAGAGGCATTCAGCAGGCCCTCCTGGGGATAAAGTGGTCTTAGCGGTGTTTTGCATCTGAGCCAATGTCCGTTCCTCTACCATCATCACCCCAGGATTACTTCACAGCCAGCAAAAGCCAAAAGCCTGAGACAAAAGCGATGACAGCAGCCTCCCAGGCTAACACGGCCCAGGGACTCGGCGGCTGGGCACCAGCTCACCTGTGGAGCGGGGAGTGGAGGGGTTTTCTCCCATAGGGTGGCCCAGTGCATAGGGCATCTCAGAGGATGTTTCTGCTGCAGAAACACAGAGTGGTGCTGGGGTTTTCAGTGGCTCTCCCCAGCAATCTCAGGCCCACCACACTGCAGGGTGGTGCTGGGTGAGCAGTGGTCTTGGCCGGCGACTCCTCTCCTGAGAGGCAAACAGCTGGTACCACCAAACACGCATGTGTCCAACCCTGTATGTGCCATCAAGGATCCATTCGAAAAGGAATTAAATGTATCCGAAAATATCAGTGCAGTGGTGAGTCTGCTACACTTCTATGTAGAGAGGACCTTTTGCTAAGTACCACCAGAAGAGGCATTTACTTGTTGCTTATACATCAAAAAACATCATCTGTGCTGTGGTCCCTGCAAATTCATCCTCAGCACTTCCCTGCTGTTTTCCTCTCAGATAATGTTTTCCCAGCTCAGGAGATTGCCTCATTGCCTCTATTCTGCAGAAGTAAAACATAAACAAAAGCACGATATAAACACGTGGGTCTCCTGTGTAAAGCTCTACCAAGCAGTGCTTCTGCTCAGGGCTTGGGTGAGTCACCCCAAGCAGGGCTGTTTCTATGCACACACCATATGTGCTTTAAAGCAAAATAGGAAATACCTGCACTTCAGTCTTATAATAGTCGTGCCTGAGTCAAAGCAGACAATTCATAGCCAGGGTCGGATTCACAAGAAAGGGCGAGGTTGCTAGAAAACCATAATGATAAAGCTTCCTGTTTTTAAAGATGGATTGCAAAAATTATTATTGCTGCCTCAGAGAAGGAAATGGATGCCTACTAGCTGAAAAGTACCTTACTAGTTCTCCCTGCACTTATGTGCCAAAAAGTCATACAAACAAGTGATTTGTGCTGGAAATGAGGGGAGACCTCCTTTCGGAGTTTTCAGCCACAGCAAAATTACCACACGCTTGCAATATTAAGGCTGCTCCGTTTTTTGCTGTTATGCAAACTTTAGGCTTTCTCCTTGGCAACGCAGAGTGCCCTTAAGAGCTAGAAATGCTCAATGTCTTATGACTTTATTTTCTTTATATACACAATGATTAAAACAAAATACAGCTGTTAATTTCAGGAAAAAAGCCACCACATAATAAATCTTTTGTGACACACCAAAATAACTCTCTTCAGGCAGACACAATTTAGTGTAAGAGTTGTCTGCATTTGGTTCTACTTACCATAAGAAGATATTCTTTTATTTCTAAATATATGGGAAAGCAGGCTGCACATTACAGAGCTGCTGCTTATGTTACAGACAGAAAGTGAGATCTCACTTATTATTTTCTTCTTAAATGACACTTCACCAAAGGCACGATGTGCTTTCTGTGTCCCAAAATAAATACCCTTCTATTGTTTTCAACAATGTCATCATGTGCTTTTGTGATACAGGTGACGGATTTTGTGTTTGTTCTTATTTTGCTGTGAATCGCCTTTAGTCAGTCAACCAGAAGAGTCTGAATCACCTTTTTGCTGCCAAGGCTCACCTTTGCAGTGTTGGGAGGAGTGAGGCAGGAGGAGACGATGCACTGGGTGTATTCCTGGTTATCCAGCCCAGAAACCATCGTACTTTACTCCAGATCAGAAGGGTTGAGAGTAAGTTGGCACATCATCAGCTCCTCTTCCACCTCTCCATGAGCTTTCCCCGTGGCAAGCGTCTGATTTGCTTTGGTGCCCCAAGGAGCACCAGAGGTGGGGCCCTTCCCACAGCTGGGTCGTCATGTAAAACCCAGGCTTGTCCTTCCCAGGGAATTAATCTGCACTATGTGTTTGAATTTGAAAGGTAGTTATACGACTGAGTGGACACCTGGAATAAAGTTGACTTTCATTCACTCTGCCCTGGTTCCGACCAGAGCAGAATAACTATTTGTAATTTATAAGAACAGTTTTAATAAAATCATCTTGTTTCAAAGGAAGGCGTCCACCATGGGACTTGTTCTTCAGCAGCTGCCACAGAAGTGTTTCTTCAGTCAATGCTTCCCCATCTGGAAAGCATCCCTTGTTCATATCCTTGAGGTTCAGGGTGACTTGAACACCTGAAGCACCACTAACACCATCAAGTGTCCCCCCCCAGCTGCATGAGAGCGCACACCCTCCCAGGGCCACACACCACAGAAACTGATCCATAAGACAAGCTGATGTACTACCACTGAATGATGTGGCATTTACGAGGACTATCACATTGTGGCAGAAGCATGCAGAATTTCATTGCAATGCTTTGAGACTATCTCTAAAATGCTCAGATGCGAAAGGGATCCTGCCTGGATGCATTAGCTCCTTGTCAAAGTGAGCTTTGCTTTTGTTTTGAACCACTGCTGTGCAGAACAATGCAGCAGCAGAGAATTCAGATAGCTAGGAAACACTGAGTCAGCCTGCTCAGTTTAATCATTTCTCAGGCTCTGCGGGTAACCTCTATGAAAATCTCTGTGGATTTTGAGGGAGGTAAGATTTTATATGCCAGGTGTTGTAGAGGATTTCGTGATCCTTCCTCTTGGTTTCAACTGTATAGAAGGTGGTACATACAGTTCTTTGTTGGGTACCTCCTACATGTCTCTGTTCTTGGAAGCTGAAGATAAATTTGGAGTCACCTTGAATCTCTTTTTTTTCAGGGTATTTGTTGTACAAGTAAGTAGGTAATGTGATACAAAGAAGGTAATTTACATAGATTTTGTGTTTTAGAAACGGGGATACTTATGAAATAGCGTGTGAATTTGGGATCTTGGTTTGTCTTTAGAGAAGTTAAGTTTGAAGTTCGGACAGAGCTAGGTGCACTCTTCAGACCACTTGCTGGGCTCAGCAGAAGAGAAGTATGGGAATGGATAAATCATTTAAGAAAAAATAAAAACAAATCCCAAGAGGTCTTTTTCAGGTTTGTTTGCTTTTTGAAAAATGCCTTCAAACTGGTAGAACTCAGGTCGGCTTCTGAGAAGTTTCTGTGCATTTAGTACCTATTCCAAATACAGGCTAGCGTATTTTCATGATAAAACTTTGCAAAAGCCACTGTAGGATGCTTGCACTTTCTTCTGGTTTTATATCTCTGTAGCTCATCTCCTCACTGTGGAGTTACCCCTAATCCACGTTTTGAAAACTGGATAAGGGTAATTTGTGAAGTTCTTGCCCAACTTGTACAATTTTTTTAATACCTGGGTTCAGTCAGGAAATGCTCCTTTCCACTCTGGGAGCAGTTTGGAGTTGTGCTCCTCTTGCTGCAGTGACGAACAGGGAAAAGTAAGGAAGAAAAAGGTATGGCTAGAGCACCTGCAGCTATTGGACCAGTTCAGGGATTATGAAATAGATCATTTCAAGATGCTGTGTTTTATGCTGGGAATGGATGTGTGGCCAAATGTCCTAAGGACTGTGGGAATTATGAAGGCAGTTTAAAGCAACATTTGCCTGTTTATATCCCAATATAGTCCACAAGAGTGAAGGAATTCAGCAACTGTTTGTGAGCATACTGCTAAGTAAAGGGAGAGGAGGGAAGACACACAAGACTACACCCTGATCACCTGCCCTGCCCCATTGTTAGCTCACTGCCTAGCCGTGGTTTGGGCCACTCCAACAAGAGAAGTCTGCTCTGGAGGGGACCGTGAGACTTGGCTTGGCAGTGGGAGATGCGTCCCTGGACACTTTTTATGCAGTAGTAAAGACACAGCATCTCAACCGCCTTGCCAGGTTCTCCCATGGCCTTGTAAACTAAGCATCTTTAAAACAAATGAAAAAGAAAAGATTAATCCAGAACACCTAAATTGAACTGTAAGACTGTAGTTCAGTCATGCAGGGAGCTGATGTCTTTTGTTGAGTACCACATAAAAAATCCAGCTGGTCCATGATGCAGAGAACTGATCTGGTAGAAATGCACTCTGATGATTTGGACAAGATGACCTCCAGACAACTGGATGACTTTGAGACAGTCCCTCCAACCTCAGCCATTCTGTGATTCAAATGTCTGTGAAAATTTCTGGAGGGTTAACTTTGTCCCAGAAAACTTTATGCCTCATCTGGTATATGCTTGTCCATGCTGCTCTAATTTTGCCCTGAGAACTTCTGTTCTCATAGTTGGCATGGCATGAAGATAAAACCAAAAGAATGAGATAAACACCTGTCCTGGTTTGAGGACAACACCTTGCTGGGAGCTGTGCCTTGTTCAACAGAAATGGTATTTTTTGCATAGGCTATGTCCAAATCACACCTGATTGCTGGTGCATATTTCTGATATTGATCATCACATGATTGTGCTCAAGAGTCAAAGGGGAGTTGCGACTTTTCCTACCAAAGTTAGTCAAGGCCCCCAAAGCAAAGTAGCCAACTTGCTTATTCTTATAAAACACATTTGTTTTTCAGGTATGAAACAGTCCACTGGATTTTCTGCTGTGCTCAGCACTGAACTTGATGAAAGCTGACAGTCCTGCCATTGCTGCCACTTGTCTTTGTAGCTACTGGACTTCAAAACCCTATAGCCATGTTCTGGGGGGATGCACTGAGGGCTGGGACTTTCAAGCCACAAGATTATTCTAAAATAACCTGTCCCGAACTTGTGGCCATGAACAGACACATGTGCACACACCAGGAGGCCGAGCCTCACTGGAGAGAGAATGACACCAAAAGACATTCACATAGCAATCAGTCTGGCTGAGTTTTTAATAGACCAAGACCCTTGTTTAGAAAAAGAAAAGAAGCCTTTCTGCAGGCCAAGCACATCTCTAAATACACGTCTGGAACTCAAGAAGTTTGGGGTGGGAACAGAGCAGTTTTGATTCACAAAGGATCCTGGAAGGCCTTGGGGGAGGTGAAGTGAGATTATATTTCTTAATGGCCTTATTTAATACAGTTGAAGAGACATGTTTTGACGCTGTAATATAAACACTTCAGAAAAAAAAACAACATAAAGCTGGAGTGTGCACTGCACGGTGGGGCTAAAAATGGCTTAAACTTTGGGATTCCCTTCTCTTCTACCCTGAACAGTAATAATACCAAGGTACTTCTGATCATGTGTCTCAGCTCACTAAGTCTGTGTTTCCATTGGTTAACACTTTGAAACCACCAGCAAAATTTGTAATTACTGCCTAGTTGTGACCTGGGTGCTGTTTCACTAGAACTGGGCAGGACCAAGTAACTCTGTCCCTGCTGAACTAGCACAAGTGTGAAGAATGTAAGAGCAGCAGGAGAAGCTTTTACGCTGGAATTTTAAAACAGTTACACTGAAGGCAATTGCACACCATTGGTTTAAATCATGTTTAACATAGGTTAGCTGGAATGAGCCTGCAGTTTGCCATGCAGGCTCTGAGATGTGAGAAGGACGGCAGCCCATTAACATTCACTGCATCACCCCTTTTCATATTCTTTTTATCATGAGACTCTTATTTACTTTTACACTTAAAAGTAGTTTTGTGGTTTTCTTGGTTATTTTGGTTTATACGTAGATGATCTTTTACAAAAGACACTGGTTTGTTTTTCAAGCATTTAGACCTAGCTATTTAAGCTAACAATTTGGTCATACTTTTGAGTGATGGTTAGTTCAGCATATTAGTAAAACTCATTGCATATGAAGTAGAGAACAAGCAGAGAGATTTCTCAGTCATTACAAAGAGTGTGTTATGTGTAAGGTGTAGCCCAGACTTAACAACTGAGGGATGGTCAAAACTTTAGCTAGGTGGGAAATAGCTCAGACTCCTAAGAAATAGGAGTGAAATGACCACTTAGCCAGCCCAAGCTATTTTTCATGGTCTACCCAAGCTATTTTTGATGGTCTAAGCAAAGTAAAAAAAAAGGAAAAAAGAATCCACCAGGATTCCTGACACACTGTTCCTTTGTGGGCAATGTGGAAACCAGGCTTATTTCAAAGTGAGGACAAAATGATGAGAAGTGGAGCCCTGTGCCAAGGGTAGCCTGAAGTCCCAGAAGGGAACTGCCTTCATCTGTCACAGATGACAAGCTTAGTTTAGCAATGGGAAGTTTACTTGAGAGGCCAGTAAGTAAAAGACTCCTCCAAGTAATTTGCTAATTTGGATTAAGGAGGGAAATACTTTAAACTCTTGTCATAGACACCAGCTGCAAGCCCCTGCTAGGAGAAATTCAGCAAACTTTCTTGTCCCAAGCAGCCATGCTGCTGCATGAATTCTAACCTTTGGACTGTGAATCAGGCAAAAGTTGCTCATTTGACATATGGCAAACAGAACATCATTTATGATCTTAACTTTAAAGTGCCCAGCAATAGGTTCTCATACAAAGTTTAGGCAAATCCTGAAGCTGCTAGAGCTGCATAATTATTTATTTCTCAAGAAATTTGTGGCATTGGGTACTGATTTTCTACCAATGAGAATTTGTGTTTTCTTCTTAGCTTTGATTTTGTTGCGGATATCTGTCTTTTAAAAATATTTCATGTGCAGATTATTTTGCAGCAAAAGCAAAACTCTCAAGCACTAACCAGATTCTGAACTGATGAGCAAGGAGCAGTTTGATTTCTTGCCTGCTTTTAGCAGCCTCTGGAATTACTTTTGCTTTCAGAGAGGCAAAGTTGAGCAACTGTTGCAGGGTATTCATTCCCAGCAAGCAACCTGTTTTTAAAATTCAAGCAAACATGATTCCCCCCAGTGTCTGTGAATTCCAGACATCCAGCTGGGTGCTGCTGATAATGAAAAGGAACTGACAGATACGTCCCAGCTGTCCCAACGCAGAGTCAACTTCTCTGTTTCATAAAGAGAAAACCAGCCCCAAGTCTTGCCGGTATCCCGAGGGGGAAGGGGGCAATTGGGCATCAGAAATGGTATCTGGCATGGGTGAAAGCAGAATACTAAGTGGTAAAGTGAGAGATCTTGTGCTTTCGTGACTGAAAAAAAGCAATCAGCCTTTTAACGTTGAGTAAAACATGAAGCAATCCATCAACTTCACATGCAATATATTTCCTTTCCATTCACATCTTTGCCCAGTATACTCTTCTGGACCAAAATATTAACGCTGAGGTGGGATGCACCACAGAGCGTGGTGAGAGGATTATTTCTGTGGAGGTAGAGCGATACCCATCCAGCAGCAGCAGGCCCCGGCAGCAATGCGTATTCACCGGTGTCACTCTGAGCATGTACAAATGTGGTTCTTTGTTCCATCAGCTGCTGTGTGTGTGACAGGGGGCTGTTTCGGAAACAGGAGTTCCTTGTTTATGGTGCCCTGAGGATAAATGAATATATACTTACTAAGATACCTTCACATTAAAAACCCAGCCTTTTAGCAATGAAGAGTTAAAATTGCCATGGCCTTTTTAAAAGAGCTATCATTTTTGTGATTGCATTCTTGTCCCCTCCCTCCAGTTTTAGTGAGTAGTACCTGCCAGCCCTGATATCCCTCAGTGCTTTGCATTTACAATTGTATGGAAATAGCATCAGTTACTTATGCATGCTCCTACCTGCTTTCTTCCCTGTCAGCTGATTGATGTTCTTCTGGCACACAGTGCAAACCTACTAATCATAACCTTCACTGGATGCACTGTCCTTAGGAGCGAAGGAGGTTACTGTTGGGGCTGCAGCATCCCTCAAAGATATTTGCAGCCTCACTTTTCTGTGCTGAAGCATTTTTCTATGTGAATTAACTCTTTCTTCTTTTTTTTTTTTAAAGCTTCTAAAAAGATGGTTTTCTGCATCTCCTCTCTCGAGTCTGTAATCCCAGTGGAGGAATTTTTGCAGGGCCTGATTGCCTCTATTTCCTAATAATTACTTGCTAATTACCTTTTGCGAGTGAACATTTGCTAATAATTACCACAGCAGTATCTAAGAGAACACTTCCTCCCTGTGAGAAGCATGTAAGATATCTATAGTAACCATGGAATAACATCTGGTATATAGGAACTTTTTGAATGGAATACCAATGCAAGTTAGCAGTGGATTTAAATGATCAGCACCTGATTTTTTAAGAAGCAACTCAGCATACATGCAATCAGAAAAAATATTTTAGGCCAAAAAAAGAAGTTTTCCATGACCAATTTCACAGATGTTGCCTTTCATTCATAAAGGACATTGTTTCCAGTGTAGTCTCTACTGCTAAAGGCATTTTAATGTTATTCTACTTTGCTACCTGCCATTAGCCCATCCAGATGAACTAAAGCAAACCAATTCAATGCCACAGTATGATCTAGAGGGGATGGGTGATACTGTGGTATGTTCCCACAGAACAACCACACTGCTGACAGGCGTAGAGAAATCTGGGGAAAACTGGCCAGGAGCCAGGGAATATGGCTATATGGCTAACTCTCCTTCCCACCCAGGTTGATGGCTGCATCATAACCTGGGATTAATTAATGCTACCAGAACTGTGTGAGCAGCTCCTGCAAGGTGTGTAACACATCAGTGTTGCCTCTTGTCTCCTGAAGCATGGAGGGAGAAAAGAGGTTCTGGGGGCACTCAGAGCAGGAGAGCCACCATCCAAGCATCAGTTTAACCTACATATGAGCTTTCCTACACAGAAATGCTCTTTTACAATTCCTCATCACCACTGCAGATGCCTGGTTCCTGTGGGGCAGAGCCAGGAAGTCAGATTTAGTGACTGTCTCAAAATGTGTTTGGCTTTTGTGGCATTTTGTCTTTATTACCCAATGGTGCCCTTTGAAGACAGAGTGCTGCATTCACTTTCACTATACACACACTAACACAGACTGAGGAAAACATGCCTGTGTTGCAGGTCTGGGGTTTTTTTTTCTCCTCCCCGCAGTCATTTTAAGCGCCATGTAATCTGTGGTACAAGAGTACATCTACTTAGGTGCAGGGTGGCAGAGCTCTGAACATGTAGTGCACAGAACACGCAAAATAAGACGCTGCCACTTCTGACATACGCCTTTCAGAGATGTGAGCCTAAATTAAGCTTGCAGCTTTCGTGTCATTTGCTGAAGTTTATTAACCATAATCTCATTTCTCTTCTCTTTCGTTCTGTTGTCTCTTCATCTGTGCAGCAGAGCTGATGCATTGATATCAACATGAGGAACATGAAGGAACAGAGATTTATGCCACAAAACATTTCCCAGGCAGCAATGGCAGAGTGACTGGGGGAGTACAGATGAATGAAAGACAAGCTACACTAGAGTACAAAGATCTGAGCCTACCATCCTGAAGTCAAACTAATACCTTTGTTCGTTGAAGTTATCTTGCATCTGTCAACCAGTTATTATTATCCTACAGCACACCAGGAGCAGTGCAGACACAATGTGGGTGAGGGGAAGAGAAACAAAACAACAAGTGAGGGGCCTGGGTTTGGCAGCGTGAGACCCCATTGAACACCTAAGCTTTCTGGTACAGCCAAGACCAGCGTGGGGCTACTTGAACACAGGTCACCAAGTTATTCACCCAAAAGATGGCGTGGGGCACTGCTAGGACTTGAGATTGAGTGTGGTGTGATGACTAGCGTTGAAAGCCTGAAAGCGGTGGGGCTGCCGGGGCTTACCACAAGCAAGTGTTAGAGGAGGCTCTCTTTCCCCACAACTTGCTGTCTCCTATTCCCCATCTCTAGTATTGTGGCTTTGCATGGAAGTATGTGTTGGCATTTCAACATGGGACAAGGATCCCCCTCACCCTTTCTAATAAAATCACCTCCGATTCATCAGGATTGAAAGCGACCCATGGGAGGAAAGGAAAAGTGAGGCTGTAGGTGATGATCATGGTCTGCTGGAGGATGCTTCACACCAATAGGGTCAAGGTCACACTTTACGTGTGAAAGAAGAATCCAGGGAGACAGTAGCATCAAACATCGAACAGTGGGGATACATTTTAGTAGGGAGTTGCAGTACACAATTATGAATGCATATTTAGTCTCACCTACCGAGAAAAAATATTCCTGAGTAGAGAAGGGACAGATTTTTTTCAATGTCTGCCCAGAAGAGAAGTGACTCTTTTACACAGAAAAACTGAAAAACAGGTTAATAAATTTAGTAATGTGACCTTTGTATCTAAAGCACTAGTGACCTTGTTTGCATTTTTCAATTATGATTTTTGTGAATTTATGCATCACTTGAAATGATTGCGAAAAGAATTTGGATACACAAATTTTACCTTACTTGCTTGGAAAAATAGTTCTTTCATATAACCTTTGTTTAAACAGCAAGGAGGAGAATATTTAATGTATTCCTTGAATAGCTGAATTGAATAGGCTATTCCTTCAATAGCTACAAAACCACATAGTGATCAGACAAATCTTTTGTACAAATATGACCTCTTATTCAGAATGTTATTTTGAATATGATTATTTATGTGCACAAATATTTACAATGCTGCTGAATTCTGCAAAGAGTCTTGTGAACTAAAACCTATTTGTGGAGTTGTTAATGAATAGCAAAATAAAAGTGGTTTTAGACACTGCTTCAATTAATGAGCTGTCTTATTTCCGGAAGTACTCAAATGCCATATTGCTACATTCACCAAATGCATTGAGAGGGTAATAACAGTGATTAATGAGCTATAGCAAGTAACTTATTAGAAGGAACTAAATATATCATTCTTGCTGACTCTGAAGTTACACCTGCAAATATTTACATGGGAGATCGTGAGGTCTTAAATCTGATGTACTGCTGAACAAAGCTGGTACCCACCAAAAGGCATCACTGAGGTTGACAAGGTGTCTTCTGGATCACCACATCAGTACAGGTGAATGACAATAGTGGTGCCAGGCTTGAATAGAGAGCTTCTTAGCTCCATACCAGTTTGGGGATAAGATGGTAAGGAAGAGAAAAAAATCCAGAAGTTTAATGACAGAAAAGAAATTCTTAAAGGCACAATCTATGAAGAGTCCCCAAGTGAAGAGAAATTCCCATCTTTTGGGTAAGTAAAACAACTAGAAGGTCTGTTGGCATGAGCTTGCCTATGCTAGCAAAAAGATGGTGAATACCACCAAATATTTGGTGATATCCTCTAACTGTAACACTTTTATGATTCCACAATTTTGCTGTGACATCCAAAAGTCAAAGTTACCTCCTCAGCTTCAATGTGAAACAAAAGTTCCTAGAAGAGACTATACATTTTTTGTGGCTACTCTCCGTGGTTTCTCACTCTTCCCTGGACTACCAAGAGCCTGCAAAGTGAAGACTGAGTCAAGTCTCTGAAAAACATCTGGGTCACCACCCAGCAAATGCACCGAGGAGCTCCTGAAGAGAAGCTTAGTAACCCTTCTGCGTCAAGAGTTTCAGCTGCAATAACGTGGAGAAATGTAGACATGCCTGGGGATGGGAGGGTGGAGAAGAACAAACTCCTTCACTCTCTCTTACTCGCTCCACTCTGAATTTTATATTTTTTGTGGGTCCAGGTTTTCTAAATGCAAAGGAGCTTCCGCCCCCATTCTCCCAAGCCATGCTGTTGCCTATCCCAGAGCTACAGTCTGTGACGTCTTCTTCCCTCCTGCTCGTTTTCAGCTGAAATAGAATAGCAGGCAGCAGTGTGTGGCTGGCACGCAGAGGAGCAAAGGAAAATGCTTTTATTTTGTGCCCATAGTTTTTAATTAAGGCTCCAGCAGGATCTTTCTGCACAGGGACCGAGATTACCTAGTACAAAACTGAGAGGGTGGGACGTGGGGAATAATGAATCCTAAAACACACAAAACTATTCATCAAATCAATTTGGGCTACTGGGAGGCCAGGGAGCATTATGGAAATGAGGCGACCGAGTAAAGAAACGTCTAAAGACTCAGGAACAATGGGCTCCACTTTCCCAATCTCGTCTGGGAGGCAAATACACAGTGCAGAGCCTCAGTGGCTGTGGCTCCCGCATCTCCCTTGTGCTGGTATAGCAGCTGTCCCTGCACGACGGGAGATCTCCCCTCCGAGCAGTTGACCCAGAGAGGCGATTTCTGCGTGACTGAGCGTGTACACGCTGCGGGGGCTCTGGCAGTCCTTTTTTTTTGTGGCACCGCAACCCCAAATCGCTGTTGACTGCCAGCCTAAATAATTTCTCCCTCTGTCTCTCCCTTGCCTGTTTATACTCTCAGATTGTTGTGGACAATTACCAGGGTTTGCCTTGGTCATTGTTTCACCAGCTGTTATATTAGCACATATTTTGTGCTCTCAAGTTTTCTACACGTGCCATTCACTCCACTTCTTGGGTTTTCTTTCAGCATTTCCTCTGTTTTGTTTGAGTACATTTCATATGGAAGTATTTAAAGCTGTGAGCAAGGATACGTCACCTACCATACCATTCATTATTTGAATTGTGAGAGCAGGGCAACTGTTAAATGCTTCAATTCAACATTAAATTTATTGCAGTGCCTTAAAATATACTCTTGACAACATTTTGGGCTGGAAGCCGTAAACCTCAGGGGTGCTTCCCAGTTGCCAGGTAGAGATGAAGATACCTAGCAGGTCCCAACTGAATTTTAGGTTGGCACCTGGATAAACATGATTCCAGTTCTACTCATGCCCTGTATATCTTGCTTCCCACAGAAAGCAGCCGGGCAGGGGCACAACACTTTCCCGCAGACCTCCCAGTGAGGACCAGTAAGGGGGCAGGACAGCAGGGCAGAGGGGCTAGCGGGGAGCCCCTCTCACGGAGGGCTCTCAGTGCATACTGAGAGAAAGGGGGAAGGAAAATAAAGGGAAGAAGACAAGGTTATAGCAACACGTCTGTGGGTGGTACCATGTCTGTGGGTGGTAGAACTTTAGAGCCCAAGCTAATTTTTTCTCATTAACATGGTGTGACTGGGTATTGTCAAAAAGCTTAACTTTGTAGTGATTGCTGGCAAAATATTTGGGAGTGGGGTGAAGAAGAGGAAAATGCTTAACTTACAACCCAACACTGCGCAGCAGTGTGTGATTTGAAGCATCGTATAACAAACAGACAAAGGGCAACATGAGACAATGTCTCAAAAAAAAATGAACAGAGTCTTAGAAAAAGAGATGCAAAATACAGCAGAGTTAACTGACTTAGTCCAACTTATTCAGTTGTGACCAGGCTCAGATATGTTTAACATCTGAAAAGCAAGCCTTATTTAAGGAAAGGCAATGAGTGCAATTTCAGTTGTGCAACCACAAAGTTCTACATTGAGGCTATCCTCAGCGTCCTCTCCTGGCTTGATGGGAGGGATAAAAGCAGAAACAGGAGCTGAATGTAGCAATTTCTAGCTTCCCCTCTAGCAATGAATTCAAACTTTTGACAGGACAAAAGTGTAGAGGAGTCCAGGGCAAACGTACCTGCTGGTAACCCTTGACTCCAAGTACTTCATTTCCTTCATGGATTTTTTCATCAGTTACGCATGTGCTAAACTTCCTATCCCATATCCTTCTCCATCCTGCATGCATTGCATACAGAATACTGACTGTTGCTTAAAGAAAGGATGAGAGTGGTGAAGTGATCCTTCAGTTCTTCCCCAGCTCCTCAGGTGCTTTCAGCTTCCTTCTAACAATATGGAAACGCCAATTTTACTCTTTTTATTAGAAAATCCAGCAGGGAATATTGCCAAGTTCCTCTAGTGCTGGAAACCAGAATTTTGGTTCAAATCCAAAACTGAAAACATTTTTGTGAGGTCAGCCTAGGTCCCCAGAGACTTGGTTCCTCCTGTTACAAACACAGAAGAAAAAAGGCACAAACAGCTGCTGTAACCAAGATCTCACACATGTTCCTACATAATCTAAATGAACACAGCTTGTCATAGGTTATGCTAATTCCTAACCTCTTTGCAACCAAACAGCTTGGATAAAATCTTGAAGTGGATAAAAGTCAAGCCATAGCCAATGCCTGGTTACCTAATAACATGTCAGCCTTGTATTATTTGGGTAGTTTCATGAAAATCTGTTTCCTATAGGCTTTTGTCCCTTGGCTGATTTACGTCTAGTGAGGTTCAAACTCTGATTAAAGCACTGACTTTGAGTGGGCTTTTCCCAGCTTCCTCTCCTGTGTATTCACTCTGGTGTTGTGATAGTTCCTGACTTTGCAAGCTTAGACTGCAGCCTTCCCCTCTGGTACACCACGGTTAGAGCCTTTCTCCACTGACGTAGAACCTTCTCCTCCTAGCCACTGGCTTTCATGAAATATATTTTGTTGATGCCTTTGCCCCTCTCTCAGATAGTGTTGGTGCCTGTGAATGAGCTCAGACCTTAAACAGATGGGCAGAGAGGCAGACAGAGAGATACACGCAGACAATGTGGTTGCACAAGTGTTATTTCTTTTGGAAACCAGACAAAAGAAGAAATTGTCTCAAAGTGCATTTTACAAGCCTGCCTATTTTTACTCTTTGGATATTTGAATCCTCTGTGTCCAATCTGAATAAAATGCATTTAGCATGATGCTGTTCTAATGGAAAATCAAACAACTCAAGGCCAATGGCTATGATGGAAACAAATATTGTTTCACACGTTCAACTCACCAGAGGCCTACAAACAAAACAGAAGTAGATACATAGATGATATTAATAATTAAGTTCTCTTTTGGGGGCCTTCCAACATTTTGAGCTCTCTCTTTCCCTCCTGTACTCACATACATTTGTTCACTTCCTTTGTGCTTACAGGAGCCTCCATGCAGGGCAAGTCTGCCCTCCAGCCACAAGCTGCTGGGACATGACCCTCCCCGAGACCTGGCAATGTCACACGACTAAGGCGCTCCACTTCGGAGCCACTCTTGTCCTCACCCGTCTGGAGGAGAGCCATTACTGCATCTTTTTGGTTTCACTTACAGATGGCAAGCACATTCACCCTTTTCAGACTCCCAGAGCTTCGTCAGACTTTTTGGAGCATTTAGACCAAATTCAATGCACCTCTGCAGCTGTGGATACCTTGGTACACTGTATTTTCAATGCTCATAGTGTGTGGACACCATATATAATGGCACACACGCTATATTAGCAAGACAGCTTATTGCTGTTTTGCTTGTGGGGACATTGTGCAAAGCTACCATTTAGAAGAAAGTACCATAACTGTATCTTTATCTGTGGGAACCAAATATCAGTAGGTGATAATCCATGCTTTACTAGCGAAGCTTTGTTCAGTAACAGCGATAAACACAGACTGGAGACAGACTCCATGCTATTTTTACAAGACATATTATTATTTTGATACCTTCTTCACTTAACAGTCACAGAGGAACGATAGGATGAGTGTTGATATATCCATAGTAATATTATGTCACATGTTAAATCCCTGCCAACCAAACTGTGAAGACAGGCATTACTATTTCAGATGTACCCTGACTACTATAAAAGTTAGTAATTCTATCTTGGGGATTAACACCCTTTCTCCCAGAGAAGTTAAACCTACTTATGCCTACTTATTCCTTTAAAAATATATAACTTTTCCCAATAATAACCTAACCAGTTCCTTTACTTGCCTGTCTTGCATTTTTGCTAGATGAACTTCTTTGACATAAGTCTTCCTGTGAAGCTAATAGAAAACACCCCTTCTCCATCTCTTAAATATTTCCATCCCTAAACCGTGCACACTTTTATCACATATTTTTGGTAATATCTGAGAATTAGCCAGCTGGGTGTCTGTTAGCAGACCTCCAAAAGCATGCCCTTTGGTTATGAAAAGAGCTGGGGAACACGCTGTGTCAGCCACCCTGTGTTAACAATCTCAATTATTTTATGCAGCATCTTTTTCTGCTCTGGTAATAACAATCTATGTTTTGTCTGTGACTTTGACAGGATTTTGCTTGTTTGTGGGGTTTTTTTAAGTCACAGCTCTTCATAACAATCTCCAACTCTGCATTTTACTCCCCAGCACTTTCATCAAAACCTCCAGAGAGTGTGCTGGAAGCACAACATTTTCCCACTAGCCTTCTTTTTTATTAGAAATTTTTATTAGAAATTCATACTTTCAAACTAGAAATCACCTCTCGGTTCACCAGAGGCAAGAAATTATTTATGGCCAGGTTCATTTAACAGTGCCTGCTCATCAGCAAAGATAAAACACTTTGTGCACAAGGCACTAAGGCTGAAGCTGCCCTCTCTGGCCTTGCTGGTGGATGCCTAGGCTTTGCTAGAGCTGTGATGCACAAACTGCCACGATTTCCAAACATGCTGGAGACCTGGGGACATGCTCTGCTGTAGAGCGTAGTTCCCTCCAAACTCTTATTTTCCTGTGAAAAACCTTTGGTTACGAAAGGAACCCAAAAGGGTTCCCGGGGCAGAGTTGCATAGCCACAATGCTGTGCAACGTTTATCCAAGATCCAGTGCCGAAGCCCAGCTGATGCCTCAAGCACTGAAATATATTTAGCACATCATCTCTGCAGAAATGGCTCCTATTTTGACTAGTGCAAGACGTCTGCTTTTTTACTTCCTTTATTCTTTGGAGTCTATTTAGTGAAAGGACCTGTTTTTCTTCCTGGGGTGACCAGTCCCGGCTCTTCTGTTGCAGATGGCGAAGCAATGAGACTGCCCAGCTTCTCTCTCGGCCCCTGGGTGAGTGGCGTATGTTCTGGCACTGAGGTCCTTGAGTTCAAACACTTCAAATTCTTCCCCTTCTGTTTTGGCCCCATGTGTATCAAATGAATGTAAACTCCTAAAAAAGATTAACGAACCAATACATTCCAAATACAGCAACTGTTGCTTCCTCTTCCCCTGTGTATTGTCACTGCTTCGGCAGTGCTGAGCTCACATAACGCCTCAGTGAGGACAGAAAACAACATGGTCTGTCCTGAACTTCACTTGTTTACACCCTGCTGTCTGTAGCTTTTCCTTCGATGTCACTGTCATGGGAATGACATTATCATAGACCAACGTCCAGCTCAAAAGGAGGAAGAATTTGAAGTGTTTTTCTGCTGATAACCCAGGCATCTTCTGCTGAAGTGTAATCCACCAGTCCCAGGCAGAACCCCTTAGTAGGGGTGACATCGCCATCCTTGGTTCCACAACATACATACTCTGTAGGGATACACTTACACTTGTGGGTAGACACTTGCAAAACTTTATCAGCAAATGCACTTTCTGCAGCTCTTCCCCAGGTGTTGGGCTTGGCTGGCGTCTCCCACAGCATATTCAGCTTTTCTGGATGGACTACAACTTGGGGATCCTCAGACCTTTCTGCTTTACATCCCTTTGCTCGTGGTGTTTCTGGCTCTCTGCCTGCAGGGCAAGGACATTGTTCATCCTCCGCAGGGTAACATCCCTTGCTTGGCATGCTCTCACTGCCTGCCCAGGAGCAAACACGAGGTCTTCCAGGGGACTTGGTGTTTTGATGCAGCCCTTGGTGTTAACTAGGTGTCCTGCCAGGGACTGCTCCAGTCCCTCCAGTTTACGAGCTCAGCTCTCCTGCCTTCAGTCATTCATGAGCATCTGTCCCCACTCTCTGGCTAAGGATGAACTGCTCGTGGGTGTGCAGCACGCCACCGGTGTCCATGGCACAGCCTCACATAGTCCTGATGGAACTTTTCACCAACAGATCCCAACGGCTGTCAGATTCACCACTACGGATGAGAAAAAGCAAAGGGACTTGGCTGGTCCAAATGCAAATCCTCCATTCACCCCACAGTGCTGCCTCCCCCACAGGTATATCTAGGGTAAGAATGAACCACAAGTTTCTGATTCACCGCAAAATCTCCCAATTAACTGATATTGAGGGATTTGCCTTCAGCCCAGGGCTATGTTCACCTCCGAGTAAAGGATGCTGCAATCCAAATTTCTGTTTGTTCAGCTCAAACCACATTTTTTTCTGTTAGCCAAACAACTAAGTGAGGCAAACAGGCTCATTAGTGATAATGCTGTCTACGTTTTCTGCAGAAGCTGGTATTACCTGCCTCAGCCTGTTGTGTGTGGGAGGGACCTGCTGGTCCTGCTGTGAATAACCACCACTGTTTTTGTGTAGCTGAGCAGAGGGCTGAAAAACTAAAGATAATGAGAAATGTGCCTCCTACCCAAAAAAGAAGGAGCAATCATCTCTGGCATCATTCATATAGCTACCTTCAGAGGTGATCTTGACTGCAACTGTGTTCAGTTTTTTTTATTAGCAGCACCAGAAAGACATTTACATAAGCAGAGCATCCAGACATAAGAGTAGCCATATCTGACAGACCATTAAATGGAGTTTTTTATGGGAAAGTATATGTGTACGCAGTTCATTAGAGTTTGGGGCGCAATTTACCTCAGAAGTCTCATAAAGAAACAAAGCAGAGCTCTCTACCATGAACTTTATGTATGATTATATTATTGAACCATCTTGTTGCACAAAAATTCAATTTATGTTTTCCACATAATTTATTTTCCATTTAAATGGCTTTTTAATTACTCTCTAGGCGGTAAGCAAAATAAAATATAATTTATGGCACTTTTAGTTACAAATCCATTCTTCATTTTCCTATGGATCTGAACACACTAGTAAGGAAATTTTGAAGTAGGTTTTATTCAGATAGCCCTGATGTTTTCCAAAGAAAATGTGTGCCAGCTCCACAGCCTGAGAGTGAGAATGCATCTTTCTTTTAGCAACAACTCACAAATAAACACATGAAATGGCCTCCCAGATAAAAGAGAAGGTGCTTGCAGGGCTTTTGGAGAGACTGCATAGCACAGGAACACAGCAATTGGTAAATTCCTCTTTTCAGGTCATTAGGATTTTCACATGGCAACGATACGTTTTTGCTTCAAAGATGAACTACCACGGTACACCAGACATGAATAAAAGTCCGCATGAATAAATAGCAGACTATTTATTTGGAGGTCATACTTCCCTACCATCATTCAGCACAACGAAGTTACATGTAAGTTAAATAAATTAAATGCATTTCCCATTCATATTTGTATGCCTAACTGCTCCACAGTCCCAGATACCATGCAATCATGTAATGAAAGACAGATGCTGCTATAAAGAACGTGCAGCTGAAACAAACTATGCACAGAAATGGGAGATGTAATGGAGATGCTGAGTTATCAGATCTTATTAATTTAATGTTTGGGTCCAGAGCCATCCCAGCAAAATTTTATCTGAAGTGCTGCAATTAGGAGAGCCACCAGGGACCCCCTGTAGATTTGATGGAGAAGGATAGTCCTTGCAGAGGGGGATCTGGAGCTCAGCTTAGTGAGGAACAAGGGAGGGGAGAATCCAGCCCTGGGTGCCTGTGCCTGCTGGGCACAGCAGCAGGCTTACCACCCACCGGGGCCAGCCGGGGAAGGAGCGAGCCCATGACCCCTGCCTGGCTGCCGCGCTGCATCATGCCCTTTCTACTCTCCCCGAGATGTCTGGATGAGGGAGATTTCCAAAAAAAAAGCAAAGCTCTCTCCTGGAGGTCCTGTGTCCCAGGGAGGCAGCGACCTTTGTCCCTTGTTTGGAGGGTGCTGCTCTGGGCATCCCTGCTGGAGCAGGGCTCTGCAGCCCGCCCTTCTCTGTCACGGCTGCATGGGAGCATGGACAAGGCAGAACACCCACACCACCATCCACCACTGGCCACCTGTCAACTCCACCAAAGCTCCTGCTGGGCACTGCTCCCCCCATGCCCCTGTGCGCAGCAAAGCCCAACACACAACAATTTTCCAGGTGACTTTACTGTTTTTTTTCTGCTCAGCACTGAACAATTGCTGCATGCCCTTGATGCTATATTTGGTTGATATTCTGTATCTTTATATTTTCCATTTCTTTTTTATTGTTTTTGGTTGATGCTATGGAATGTTTTCTGAATCATAAATCCACTACTCAATGCTATCGCTTTGTCCCTCATGGAATGATTTTTATCCATTATTCTGTATTTAGTAACAAAAGAATTGTGTACCAATCATAGACCATAGATAGCTAGACCATAGCTAGCCCATAAGGCTTTTGTCTTGAATAACGTCCAGAGTTGTCATTTTTTGGGTGGCCTTTTTGATTAAACCAAGAAGCAACAGCTTTGCAGACAAAAAGCACTCGACACTTTCTGTAAACCAGGTAACATTCAGATATTCTGGTGAAAGGTGTGTTATTCATCAAAATTATTGTTTATGGGAAGACAGAAATTATTCCTGGAATTTAACAGATCTAGTGATTTCTTCAGGTAGAAAAAATATATTAACAAAAAGTATGTTATCCTCAGTGCTTTTCAAAACAACATTTGGAGCAATACTTAATAAAGAGGTTTAACTCCTGAAAACAAAATTCAACATTTCCTTTTAGGCCAAATATAATATTTGGTTTCTACCAAGCAAAACTTGTTAAAAAAATCTCACTTTAAAAAAAAAGTCATGCAACTTGAAAAATATCTTCTAAGTGTGATGTGATTCAGCCAGCAGACAAAAATGCACAGCTCTGGTCTTAGTTTGGGGATCAATAACTGATCTAGCCTCAAGAGTGATCTCTGGAAATCTTGGCTTCTAAGCCCTGATGTTATAGAAGTGCTATTGGCAATATAATATCAGAAGAAGCATTTCAGTACAGACACTACTCTACCTAGTGCTGCAGAAATCCTTCACAGAAGACATACAACAGTTGGTAAAGCTATAGAAAGCTGCCACTTATTCTAACCCAAGCCTCAGAAGAAGACTTTGCAGCAGATGTCTCAGACAGGCATGAGCTTATCTGCCTTGCCTTAATTTTTCCTGTCTTATTAACTCCCTTTCTTTAACAGATCGGGTATATGTAATTTGCTGTCTCCTTTAGATCTGAGGAGCTTGACTGCAATTGGAAATGGAACCAAACAGAAAAATCAACACTAAAAACTGGAGGAGGGGAAAAAAAGTTAAAGCTGCTCCACAGACATGATAATGCCAACTATGCAGATTTTACACCTTTGTTGGGGCAGCTGGTGCTGACTCTGGTACTGGGTACTGACTAAGGGGTGACTGCTGTATTGCACCCTGCAATTCCCTCCAGCCTGTGGAGCTCAGAGTTCTGGCCGGAGGACCATCATGTTTGTCAGCCAGGCTTTCCCCCAAAGAACAAGCGGTATTAGTGACATCTGTGACTCCCCAGTGACAAAAGGACAAGTCAAAGCCTGGTGCACCCTGAGTTCCACAAGTTGTCTTTTTTTTCCCTGCCTGCTTTGGGTAGGTTGCAAAAGGTGGGGGAAAATTGGTTCTTGAAGAAGTCCTACAGACCAGCAGCCTGAGAGCCACCAGCAGACTGGGATCCAGCTGGTGAACTGAACCTCGCGGAAACTAAATCCACAGAGGATCCACAAGGAAACGAACTCCTGAAGCTGAACAGAAGCTGATGTTTGGAGTATGTTGCACGCTAGAGTTAATATGACACTGCTGTAGGGTGCAGACAACCAAGGTTCAAATCCCTGTACCATCTTTGATTCACACAGGGGGCTGAACCTAAAGCTGCTAGATCCCGAAGTTCTTTATGTGAAATGAATGCATGCAGCTTTCTCTGTTTCTCCTTCTGGAGATGTTCTCTTGTGAGTGAAGAATTGGATATGAAGAGAGAAGAAACAAGTGTCCAGCCCTAGGAGTTGAAATCTTACTGCAATTAAGAGCAAGCTCTGGAGGCGTGCTGGGTTTCCAGCATCTTGACTGTGTGCTGCTGACCATCTCATGTAGTAGGTCCAATCCTTCTTGTTAGACAAAGAATTGGTGGGCCCAACAAACTACTTGAAGTCTTGTCAGAGTGGTTGTAAGTTTTTGAGTGAGCATAGTGGTATTTTCTGATGGAAAACATTTGCAATTAAAAAAAAACCCCAGACCTGACAAACTCCAGGTATGAGACGTGTGCATTTGATTATATGAAGATTGTGCATGGGGGGGTTTATTTTAAAAAGAACAGATCAAAAGTGTGTAGTGTATCTCATGAAGACTTCACTTCCAATGAATTCAACTGGAATTTCCCAATGAATTTAATTGAAAACAACACTGAACCTCCAGTTCTTCTTTTCACTTATCCTGCCACTTGTACATTGCTTATTTCTTACAATCAAAGCTAGTTATTCCTACTGTAGAAAGAGAGGCATGGAGAGATTCATCGAGGCTGAACTTTGTATTAGAAGCTCAAATAAAATCAACTTTATGAACATGTCAATCATTTGTTAAAATTCTGTTAGCTTGGTTGCTTTGGCTCTTTGCTCTGTTTGGGGTAACCAAAGCGAAGTGGTCATTTTAAATGTACCTCCATGAGTTAAAAGGTAATTTTTAAAAAGGGTTTAGGCTCTCAGGGTTTCCCTCCTTTAAAAACATAAAACAAACCAAAAAAACAGTCTCACAGATTGCTTCAGTGTGAGCCACGCAATCTCACCAGACAGTCTTCCAATGCACCTAAATACTGAACTGATGGACTGGAAATACTGGGAGCAAATCCTCCTGGAGGTCCACCTCAACTGGTCACCCCACCTCACCCCCCACCTGGGACCAGTGCCTCCTTTGGATTGTTTTTGGATCAAGGTCACAGAATACATGAGGAACTAAGATCAGTCACAAGATCAGTTTTCATTTCTGTTTTCGGGGTTGTTAGAGCTTTTACAACTTTTAAAACCTTTCCTGAGAGTAAATAAGACCTAGCTATGGATAAGATAAAAGTACACACAGGGAAACAGTAAAATGAGCTTTTTCTGCAGAATTAACTCAGTTTTAAGCAGCAGACACATTTGTTTTTGTTCTTGCAGTTAATTTGCTGTGAGTGTGCAGGAACCTGGGATTTGACACGTACAGGAATGATCCTATCCTGACAGACCTGATATAATAAACCACCACATTCCTGTGGTTTTGCAAAATATGTAAATAATTTTTGGAGTCTGTTTTAATTACAATCTTTCTTTCTGGTGAAACGTCGATGAGTTATTATTCATAACGTAAACTGTTTTGGCAGTCCAAACATCTACACATAAAATTCAATGGTCTTCACATATTTTAGAGAACACGGAGGCCAAGGCTGAGAAAGCATGGGAAAATATTGCCATCGGCACTTGCGGGTCCTGTTGCCCCCCGCTTGTCAAGAGACTGCTGACTGAAAAGTCATTTCATTTTCTTCCCTCCAACCAGAGATGAAAAGCCTGGCAGCATGTTGGAAGGATCTTGCAAACTGCAGGCCAAGGAAGAGCCTGATACAGCAAGTAACATTAAGTGTGCTCACAGTTTTATGTTCCCGCTTGGCTGAATTAGGAACCAATTTATTCTTTGGATGCACCAATGCATCCAAATCTTAGCTGCTCTGACATTCATCAGTTGTGCTCTACTTAAAGCCTAGTTGCTGTTGTCCGTGACCAAGAACTGGCAGGCATATGAAAGCATCCTCAGCATTAGGGAAGGTTGATGTGACCCAGACCGAAGCTGGCTGAGTAAAGGGTGGCCATAACCTGACCAGGGAAGAAGACATTCTCCAAGGCCGTATCTGAACTTGTGCTCAGCGCTGGGCCTCGCAGTCCCAACTCCCCAAGCAGCCAGATGGGGAGTCCTGTCGAAGAGCACTGCTTTTACGGGCTGCCCAGGCTTCCCCTGGACACTGCCAGAAAAAGAGAGAAGGCCGTGCATCCCAGCAGGCATTGGGATGCAACAGTATCACTGGGAAGTGCGCCAGGCACTGTGGTTTCTATGTAGCCCAGCAGTAAAGACATCAGCCATTATGCATGCCACCCGGTGCTTTGGTATCTCCACCTCATCCTGGCTTTGAAGAACATCTTATACCTTTCTATTCCAATGGTTACTTTCAGTTTGTTTATGTTGACAACCCTTTATTAGCGCCTCAGCTTTTCCATACTTTTTCCATTCTGTCTTCTTTTTTTTTTTTTTGCCTCCAGTTCCTATTAATTATGCTTTTAGAGCTACTGCTTACCTCCTGTGAGTGTATTTGAAATTGTGTTGCGTATTTGACAAAAAGCTGCCTGACTGCCTCTACGGTGTGAGCTCTGTGGCTTGGCTTTACTGTGGCGAAAACTAAAGAAAGGGGAAAAAAAACTGAGACAAGAGAAGGAGCTTCAGTGTCCAAATCATCCTTGCAACTGGGCAGGAAGTCCCCCTCAGTGGCATGCCGCAGGCTGTTACCCAGAGCTTGCACAAGTCATTTAGAAATCAGAAAAGAGCATCATGTGCTTCCTGTGCAGATCTGAAACTGGAAAGGCACTTAGCCGCCCTTAGCTCCTGCCCCAGGCTGTGACGGGGCTCAGCTAGCACAGCCTCTGAGAGGGGTCAGCTGCAAAATCCCCCTGCTCCGCCCTGCCATTCTGCAGTACATAAATATATTCGAGGCACCTGCTAGCCCTTCTGCCTGAACAGATTTTTACCCTGTTTGAACAATTAAACATTTAGATGACCAAACTGTTCCTTCTGGAAAACTGGACCTGATTTGTTGCGTCTTAACGTGAGTTACAGACCTGGAGGTCTTGTTGTACTAGGCCTTTTTTTAACTGCAGCGCTTCCAAGACAAAATAAAAACCAGTGCAATTAAGATAAAAAGACTTCCCTTTTGTTATTTTTTGGGGGGTTCATCATTTTTCAACTTCAGCTCCAGTGTCTGTCATGGTGGAAGCAAAGATGTCTTTGCGATAGCTGAAGACTGATGAACGGCTAGGTTTGGTCGGGAAGTACGCAATTAGTGATTCTACAGACAATACAGCCAAGTGGCAGACAAGTGAGCCTGTGCTTACTGGCTATTTAGCTCCTAGGTTTGCTATTCAGAAACTGAAGGAGCTGAAGCTTAGATGTAAAATTACTTTCCAAAAGCCATAAGCCTTTGAGACAAGAGGCCAAATTTTCAGGTGTTCTGCACTTTCAGGTGGACCGACAGTAGCCCGATGTCAAAAAGTGCCAAATCTTCAGTGCCCTCAGCTACATTACATTCATGGACACTTGCTCACTTGCTTCTGGTGTGGCAATGGAAGATGAGCCTATTTGAAAATCTGTCCCCAGTGACAGAACTTGGCACTGTAAGAAAAACAGCTCTAGCAGAGGAAGAGTTTCAAATACTAATTTGGAAAACATTTGAAAGTCCCTTTTTAACAAAATATATCACTTTTTCATCAAAATGTTTTTTTCCAGGAGGAACACCAGCTTTTCATAATTTTCTTATTTTTGTCAGAAAACCCCAAAGCCCAAATTGTTTTTCAACAAGAACCACAATTGCTTTTCAAGTAAAAATTTAGTAACACTAAATACATGTCTTTGCTAACAGCATATATAGCAACAGGTAAATTTCATGCTGCACCAATCTGTTTCATTACTTTTCTTTCCCGATAAATACTGTTCCTACATCTTAAAAAAAAAAAAACGAAAGCAAAACTGTAGACTCCCTAAACCATCTCAGCACAGCCACTGTAGTCTCCACTATCAAGACTCATTTTTAACTCTCAATAAGCAGCTGAGCATGACAATTAGAATGTAATGCATTAAGAAAGGTCCTTTTGAAAGTGCCCATCCCCAGCCAGCACTTCCCCAGCTTAGAGGGATTACGGCAATTATGATACGGACTATTGGTTGGCAGCGGAAGGCAAGAGGCAAGAGGGAGTATTCATAATCCTTAGTCCTTTCTCTGGCTTGCGCTGAGTGGGAGGAAAGGTGGATTTTATTTCTTTGGGATCCCATTGGCCAACAGTGAGGAAGGAACTGGCAAGTCATGAGTGTGTGGACTGGGAGGCGCAGGTCCCTGGCACACCTAAAGAGGTTTCCCGCTGCTCCTTGGAGCTGACTGCGAATTTCGAGACTGCAGGGTTGATCCCGGTTTGCCTAGCACCCCGGTGGAGATGAAAACAGACAAACCACTGGGAAGAAAAGCAGGTAAACAAAGGACCATTTGCAAATTGAAATGGCCGTCTTTCACATGCATACCAAAGCTGGACAGGAGCCTCTCAGATAAATTTTCCCCTTTGAGAGCTGTGGTGCATGGCTGCATAATCTCACTAGCTGTTGCTCTGAAAGCAACTATTAATGTTGGGTTGTTGCAAGAAAACCCACATAGGTTTCCTGTTTCTTATGGTTCAAGATAAAGGTTGCACACAGCATGAGCTCAGTTCTTTATAGCAGTTGTTTTCTAGCATGGCTAGAGTGAAGGATCTACAATTAACTCAATTTCAAGCAGCTTATAACTTCTCAGAACAATTAAAGTCTTTTGGCACAAACAGCCGTGCCACCAGAAGCTGAAATGCACACGTCTGTGGGAGGTTTTGATACAAAGTATCGCCCCACCTCCTAAAAAAATAGAAAAAAAACAGCACAAGATATGGGTATCTGTTAGTGGGGCTCATAAACCAACACAGGTTGGTTTGCAGCATCAGTGAAATTATGAACATGGCCACGCTTCTGATCAGAGCAAAGGCTGGTAGCTAGCTGCTAGAATCTGGGGGAAAATATTGCTCACACTGTCAACCCAGTGTGTATTATAAAAAAAAAAAAAAAAAGGATCTGGAGGAAAAGAGAATAACATTGCAGCATCTCTGCACTGCTGTGGATTACATCCCCTCCACTTATCCTCTTCTAACGGCTTCTCTTTAGCTGGTTCCCCCTGGAAACAAGAGGCGCTTCAGGGATGTGAGGGAGAAGCAGGCGTGAGTCAGTGAGCGCCAGCACCACGGTGGCTGCTGCGGTGGCCACCCTGCCGCGCGTGTGGAGGCACTGGGGCAGCCACTGAGCACCCTGCCGTGGGGAGCAGCTGTGGCAGTGTGGGGACTGTGTGGGCTGGGAGAGCTGAGACGAGACGTGACCTGCACAGGCGGGGACCTGCACACACACGCTCACCTGCACAGGGACCGGCATCGCAGCTAGCTGTGGTGTTCACCAACGTAAGCTCGTACCCTGAGCTGAAGTCAAGGAAGTTGCACCGATGTAAATTGACCTGGAGAAAAGAATCACCTCGTCTCCCTTGTATGAAGGCCCACTGAGGATGCTGCTATCGTGGCTTTCAGGTTTGTACTTGTCGGTGCACAGAAAAATGCAAGGAACCTGTACCAGCATCTACCATTTCAGTATCTCCCTTCAACTGACAGACCAGGCACCCTTCAAAAAAGGCAGGTAGGAGCTGGCACTGCTTCGAAGAAGTGCTGTTCTGAGGAGGAGCTGAAGGAGACAGCTGTCGCTTGATGAGGCTACAGCACCCCTGGCACCTTTCCCAAGCAGAAAGCAACAAGCAAGGCTGAGACTGAATCACTCAAAACTTGTGTCACTGCAAGCTTCTCTGCTATTTTCCACCATGAGACAGAAAGGCAGTACTGCACTGGGCAAAAAAACAGGTTTCCAGAGGCCGATAGTTGAACATACCCTGAATTGCTGGTGTAAGGGAAGTTAGAGTGGGCCGCTGTGTGAAGCACTCCCTACCTCAGCTAACAGGAGAACAGCACAATTTTTCTAACCCTGATCCCGGAGCCCCCAAACCTGAGAGAAGAAGTGTCACTCGGACCCGTTACCAAAGGAAGCCAGCATTACTCATAGAAGCATGAAATGTTCACCTCTGCTTGGGTGGAGGGCAACCACATTCACTAAGACACCACTGAGAAGCAGTGGTATGTAGTAGGTCTGCTAGTTGTTTTAAGCTCTATGGCATAAAATACTCAGGTAAGACATAGAGTCTGCTTTGGGCTTTTGCCACTACATTTCACCTACAGCATCCTTCATGTGATAGTGAAAGCATGCACACATTTCACTGCATCTTTCTTTTACATGTTTAAATCTTTAAAAATAAAAGTCCAGAAATTCTTGCTGAGCTGCCCCTTAGCTTAGAGGCTGTTAAATTTCACAGATACCTTGCTTTATCACTATGAAAGTCTCCAAGTGCTTCAAGTCGTAGTTCCACCTCTGTCCAGAAGTATCCTAGTCCCGATCAGACTGAGCAACAGGGCACCTACCTGATCCCTAAGCCCATTTTAGAGTCAAACCAGAACTGTTCCTCCTCTTTTCTCCCCTGAGAAAGCCAGGCCAGGTTTGCCTTGGACATGCCTTATGCTCACCATCAGGATCCTCGCAGAATTCAAATGCCTCGTTCATTTAAAACACTTATGCAGCAGCTCCAGCTTCCTTTTCTAATAATTTCATGAGCTCTCCCTGTGCTCAGGGCTAGCTTCTGCCTGCTTTTTTCCAGACATTTCCCTTTCTCCTCACCCTGGCAGATTTTGAGGGATTTCTGGTTTTATCCCGAATTTCCTTATTCTTGGTGAAAGGCTACATCTGCCCCAAGTACCTGTGCACCTGCAAGGTAAGTTTGGCCTTTCGTTAAGGACTGCCAAAGGCTGTCCATGATCAGATAAGCTGCAGCCTCACTCTACTCTGCACCTGAGACATCCATGGCAGCCTTTTCTCATATCCAGTTTGCTCCTTAGCCTGAGGGACTCACATTTTCCAGACTCCAAGTTATTCAGGATGGGACTACTCTTCTTCACTCCTGCTGATAAAGCAAGGTCACTTACAGAGACTGAAATGCAGAGGACGAGGCCACGGAGAGAAAGTGGAGGAACCCAGCTGAGTCTACCTTATACAACACAACACAAATAGCCAAATCTTTAGTTATTTAAAATACACAGGGGGTGGGGCATCACGACACTCTAATTTGCTGGCAAGGCTTAATGTTTGGTGTGAAAATAGCAGCTTCTTGGGCAACTCATGCAGTCTGGTCCTTTTGACTCACTGTATGTCTCTCCTGAAACCAGCACACAGATAACTCCTGTCACAGGATGTGGGTGGCTGTACCAGCATGGCAGGTGACCTCCTCTAAACCTGTCACCAAGGCACAGGGGCACTCCTACCATGTGAAAGGACATGCCAGCATCAAGTAAATAGAGGATACCTGCATACAGGTCATGGGATGGGTTCCTATCACATCCTGCTGCCAGGCCAAGGGATGCAGCCCAGGGAGTGACCGCAGAGAGCAGATGGCACCACTGACCCCACTTCACCTGACGCATGTCCTGCTCCATGACCACTTTTGAGAACCCCCTGGCAAAGAGGGCAGCTGTCAGCAGGACAGGTGAAAGAGGGATCTTGGCAGATCAAGCCTGACCCAAGGTGAGCTGGGTGTTAATTTTTTCTAAAAAAAACCAGTTCATCTCTGGATGTAGTAGTTTAGATGGGTGATAAAAGTGGCTTTTAAGTAAGTTTTTGGTTTCAGGTTACACCTAGTGTGCTAGGAGAGAGAGATACTGTGGAAAGCAGCTATCCTGCTCCTCCTTGGTCCCTTCTACCAGTTCTGGTGTGGGCTCCAACAGTCACAGAGTGAGTCAGTTCAACTGGCTGAGCTGGCAAAAAACAGCCCAGCAAAACAGGGGGTAGGGGGAAAGAAAAGCATAATTTTCATTAGCTCAGCTGCTACATCCTCTCATCCTCTCGCCAGACAACTACCAGGTCCAGTTCAAGGAAAGGGAAAGCCCAAGAAGTAGAACCATTTGGAAAGGTCTCCTATTAGCTGAGCTGTAATGTAAAACCACATCCTCAGGGGCCCAGGTAAGGGAATACAGCAGCTGAGGCTCAGGTACACTGCTCCTTCTGCCAGCCCTGCTGTGGGAAAGTCATCTGTGCCAGCAAGGCAGGCACATTTTAATTGTCCACAGCTGTTTGCTCAGTAATCTCTTATCATAATCTTCAGCTTCCCATGTGAACTCCTTTCAAGAGGTCTTGGTTCAGCTGATGTCTCAGGGCGCTCAAGTCACTGCAGCAAGAGATGTTTCTCAGTAGGCAGAGTGTGGATTTTCAGAGAGACGGAGATGTTGTTGTACACTTACTTCCACTTTCTGATCACTACATGATGATCTGCAGAGGTGAATGATCAGCTTGGAGTTTTTTAAACAGACACAAAAGTATGTGCCTGGCACATCTCTTACAGGGTGGGCGTACACAAGATCTGGACGTATAGCCGGGGATGGGGTCCCTGTCCTCCCACACTGCTGCACAGGGGTGCAGGAGACACAGGCATAAACCCTAGGGCTGCACCTTAAGTGGAGAAGACAGAAAAATAGTGTGTCCAGAAGGAAATGTGGGGCAAAATAGAGGTTCTATCAACAGACTGGCTGGGGTGGCTTGCCTTCTAGGATGCCCCTCTAAACCCGATCAAATACAGAGACGCGGAAGAAAGCGGATGTACCCTCTTTCCTAGCTGCACTGTTCTTCTCTCTGCAGACAAGGCCATTTTGTAGTTTTTGTTCAAATGCCATTTTAGGAGTTGAAATTTATTTTGTACCACACCACAATCTATAGTGCATATAAATTGGCTTCTTACGACTGATAGGCGCACTTTGTGCATGTGCGTTTTATTTACATGTATTTCAAACTTAACTGTGCCTGACATGAGCTTTGACACAAAGAGATTTCCCAAATTCTAAGGGTAATCCAAAGTCACTAATCACTTTGGCAAATCCTGGCTATAATGGTGCCTGATTTAAAGCCCATTAAAGTCAATGGAAAGAATTCCCTCTGACATCAGTGTCCTTCAGTCACGCCCATAAAACTCCCATTCATGTCTGTACAAGCACAGGGATGGTAAGACAGGGTGCAGATGGATGTCAGACTACTCCTGTAAAAAGCTGCTGAATAACTGCTGCTTTTGCTTTCAAATCACAGGCCCATCAGGCTCTCTGGGTTTGTATGCCTCTGCATTCATCTTTACTCTCTAGGATGGAGACCTGCTATTTGTTTGGCACAGCTCCCCCCTTCCTCCCCCCCCCATACACAATGCTCTGCACATCTTCATAAAGCCAAATAAATACGGGTAACGAAAGCCTCCAGCTGCATGAGGTTGACTGGCTTCTGAGGAAAACTATAGGAAGGCAGGAACAAAATGACAAAAGCGTGAGGAGCCCCTTCTTCTCCAGCCCTGCCCTATCCTCACATGTCCTAATCGCTATAGCAGAATTTGGTTTAAAAGGGAATTTTCTGTTTGGTAGGGAAACACGCTTCGTTGCTGTACCCAAGCAGAAACCAATCCTCTGCCGGTTAGTGTTCCCCTAGGGAGGTGTCTCCTCCCTCGCCCCCAGGGAATTGCTTCCCCAATGCTGCAAGACCTAATTCCATCAGGGTTAATCTCCAGTAGCAGGAAGGTAGAGGGACAAATGCTTAAATAAGAAAACCTTGCCAAAGCCTGCTTTTAAATGCATGCAAGAACATGATGTCAATTGACATGTCTTTGACACGTTCATTCATATTGCACCAGCACATTCAAGCCTTACTCATCTTGTCTGAGTTCTGTTTTCAAGCAATAGTTCTCCACCAGTACCATTGAACCCTTCTGTTATTTTCCTCAGACGGCACTTTTTCATTTGTATAATTACCAGGAAGCTGGGTCCTAAGAGAAAAATGGAAAAATATAACCTAGATAATCACACAGAGTGAGTGAACATGTCCCATGTGTCACCTGCGCTGTTCCATGCATCAGAATCTGCAAGGGAATCTATGCATCAGTCATTTCATAGGCAGTGCTACACATCTTTCTTTGGCTACCAGACTTCAACTCAAAGGCAGTGAAAGATTGAACCTCCCTGCCTAAAGCTGACAGAGCTCAGCCTTCGTAATTTAAGATGCTCTGAAGGTACCACCTAACCCTTTTATTCTAACTGCAAATAACCTCTCTGAGCAACTATGATGCAATTTAGGAAGGAACTCCCCATATTTGGCATCAAACTTGCTTCATTCCAGAAACCTTAAATCACATTGACTAATCACAAGCACACTTTTCATCTGAACATTAACTCTCTTTTTTCATCAGAGGAAATAGCATCATCTTTGCTGATTCCCATGCCTGAAAAGAGAAAGGAAGAGCCAGCTGGGAATTTCAGCTTTTTGTCTGATTCATTCCTTCACCTAACTCGTCTTCCTAAACAAACAACTTTCATACTAGATGTGAAAAGCAATGTATGTGTTTCTGCTCTACAGAAATTGTAGTCATTGAATTAAATAAGTCCCAGATATGAAAGCGGGCAAGGTAACTGGCAAGTAAGTGCCTGTATATAAATTGTTCAAGAGAATTGATAGGAAACCCATAAAACCATGGCTCTGGTTTTACTGTTTATCTTTATCAGCATTGTTAAGCTATTGTCCTGCAAGCTATCTGTCTATATTTACACAGACAGATACATCTACATTTTAATGTAAATTATTCTGAAGAAAGGAAGAAGCTGTCAGAAAGACAGACAGACAAATGATTATTCAGTTCTGATATGTAGTAAGTAAACAAAGCTGGGAATAAATCCTGTCTTGCTCATTTTCTTCTTTCTAGATACAGAACTTCAAAGAATCACCCAATTTCCAGAGATAAGTTTGTCTTTAAAAGCAAGTGAGAGCCTGTAATCAAGAATATGCAAGTTGATTAGTCAGGTTGCTACTAAGCTTGGGGAATGAATTAACTCTGCTGCCAAATATGGGCAGACTTTTTTCCCCAGTCTGATTTAACTGGTTGGAAATGTTATATTAAATACACCCTTGAAATTCGTAATGTGCCCTGAGTCTGGTCACAGGAGCAAAGAAAGATCTTGAGGACAATATGTTAGCGCCTATTACCAGGCTCAGAGTTTTATTGTGAATTCTCCTGGGCAGCTTTCTAAACAGATCTGCTACAAAAGATGACCCTCATTTTCCCAGGAGGAATTGATAGCATGGGTCAAATACCATAGGACTTAGGCAGCTTTTTCATTCACCACTTCCTGATGTCGGCCTGAGCAGCATGCCACCGTAGCATGCCATACAGTTTTGGGTGGTTTTCTGCACCCAAACGATGGGGTCTGACCCTCTGCTCCCCTCCTCTGGTCTCACGCGAGTCATTTGCCCTTCAGTGATGGAGCCTACCTGCCAGGAGACTGCCACATGCCTGCATCTGACGTTTTCAGGGAAGCCACTGCTGTGAACTTTTCCCTTTTCCCCTTTCCCCAACCCTATCCTCCTTTCTACGTCCTCCTCATCCTGGAACATTCAAAAAATCCCCTCCATTTCCCACAGCCTCCATTTGTTTTCAGCCAGCAAATAATGAACAGGAAACTAATGAGCAACAGCCATTTATTGTTTCAGCTACTTCAGTGCCTTATTACTTGGCTTCCCAAACAGGGAGCCTGCTTTTCTTCAGTTCTCATTTCCTTTCCAAAATGGTTCTTACAGTTCCCCCCCCCCCGCTCAAGTCCCCCCTTCTCCTTCTGCTCCCAGGGGAGCAGCAAGTCCAGCAGCCCCACACCAGCACCCCTTCCATAAAACGCATCCTGCCAGTTAGGGCACTGGTCTCACTGCTGCCTCCACCAACGTTTCCTATCATTCCTGCACGTCCCATGTTGCTCTGTGTTCCCCTTTTTGCTTTGGCATTAGATCTGCGTGGTGAGAGCACCTGCCTGCTAACAGCAATTTGCTCTCTCTGTTGACAACTCTCATTTATTTGCTCATTTGCTCTCTATGTTGAGAACTCTCGTTTATCGAACTCTCTCAGTTCAATAAATGCTGGCTGGATGTATTCCTGATGTTTCTCCTAACATGCTGTCTGCAGGCGCACAGGCTAGAAACACGCATCCGCAGGGATGCTGGCTGCACGAGCAGGGGAAGGCTGCAGCCAGCTCCTTCCTGCCATTGTGGCCACGGTGGTGGGAGGTGCAGGGATAGATTCTTGGGTTCCAGGCCAAGGATGTTGAGCCTGCAAACTGCCCTCCTTTCCAGGAAGAGAGCACGAGCGCCATTGAAATGCCTCAGCATGGCCAAGACTGGCTGTGGAGAGCAGTGCTGCTCCTGGAGGCAAGCTGCCGTGCTTCCACGCACACGCAGCCAGCAGTGAGGGATGGGGCGGGGGACAGGATGACATATGACAGGAAAGCAAAGTTAAAAACAAAAGGAAGGGGAAGCGTTTGAGCAAAACGTCTAATTCTTGTAAGAATTTAACTGTTTAGTCCCTCTGATGCTGTATCGCAGTTTCAAAACAGCCACGTACTCTTTCTTGGTGCGCGATGGCGTGACAGGAGCTGATGTCTGTATTTCACAATGTGCAACTATTTGTATAGGGCGGCCAGGCCTGCTCCAAAGAGGTTACGCAATGGCTATAGGAGAGGGGAAAGGGAAAAACACACACGCGCAAGGGCAGGTTACTGGCAGAGTACAGATTCCTCACTGAAAATCACAGTGCCCCGTTTTCTCGATGGCATCACCTGTGTTTCAGACAGCCAAAAGGATCATAGTTTTATGCACAGCATGCCCTGCTGCAAGGTCAGCAGTGCAATGAAAAAATCTCGACTCCTCCATAAGTTTTGATAGCAGTGACCCCCATCATCATAAAGCTGTTCTGCTCAGTGAACCAGTCAGACTGGGAGAGGCGGCAGGACAGACAGCCTCTTTCCCCTCTCTAGCGATGACAAGTGATCCTGCCCAGCTGAACAAGGGCTTTCCCACCAGGAAGCCTGTGCAGTAACATGTGGCTACGTGGGACTTGCTTTTACAAGACAGATGGAGCCTTCAGTTCCCATATATGTTTTAATATCTCATCATTGTTTATATGAGAAACTAAGTGGTTCTTTAAATTGAGGTCCTTTTATTTCAGGGACAGACACTGCCAGAAGCAATAATACTTCATAAGTTGTGGGCAATAACGTGATCTTGGAATGGGGACAGTTTATTCGCTTTTGAATTTTACTTAGGTCAGATTTAACTGTCTCCAATTAATACCTCTTTTATTTTTTAAGGCAGGGGTTATTCCACTGTAGGAAAAGAGTTTTTTTCATAGCGAAGGAGATCAGCCAGTGGAACAAATGAAAAAGGAGAACGGTGGATTCTCCCTCTGGTCTTCAGACTAGATAAGATATACTCAGGCCAGAAGTGCTCTGAGGCCCAAAGCAGTAGAAACTGGAAATATTACAGTGGCCTGTTATACAAGGAAAGCCAGAGAAGATTCAGCTTCTGTGACTTCCTCCTCTGTAGCTCCTCAGTACCTGCTCTGCATATATTATATGTCTCTTTATCTTGGTGTAGGTATCCATCTCAGAGCTGCAGGATGGCAGAAGCCAAGTGACGAAGCTGTTCAGCCCCATCACAAGCAACTGTGAATCACCACAGTGCATGGGGCTATGGGGAAGGGGCTCCAGCATCCTTTAGCTCCCTCTAATCTGCCCCTCTGATACAACTCCGACAGTTGTAATATCCGAGGCCCTCACAGCATGCAATAGACCCATTTTCTTGGTCATTCTGGGAGCAGGAAACTCCTGTGAGAGGACTATGAAGCAAGGGACAGATGCTTCTGCCTATGCAAGTGGCTGCAGACACGAGCTCACTCATCCCAGTCTTCATCCCCCTAAGGTATGGGACACCCACGAGCCACAAAACCATGTCCGGCTCAAGCCATGAGCAAAGGAGCATGCTGGAAGCAGGGTCTGTTAGTTCAGACACAGCAGTGCACTAATGTAGCTGCATGGCTTCCAGCCCAGAGGTGGCTCCTAGCTGGCCAGCTCAGGGCCTGACTCAGCTACCCCACTTCACGTCCTGCCTAGAGCAGCACAGAAGTCTATGCGAAGCCTGTGAACCAAATCCAGCTTTATTTCAAACCCAAGGGGTATGCTGTGCTCCTTTCTCTGTGGGAGAAGTACTGCAGCCCTGCAGGCAGCTGGTTGGCACTCCCTAAAACTCTCTGCATTTCCCTTGTTCTGGAGACATCCCAGCTCTCCAGGAACCAAAAAGCAAACCTGTGTCCCACCCCGGGAGCACAGGGGTATGTCGGCCACCTCTCCCTGCCACAACACCTGTATACAGCAAGAACAGCACAATATAACTATGCCATAGCAACCCACCAATAAAATAACTGGAATGACGAAGACAAATTGTTCATGGAAAGCTGATAAAGATGTGTCCTAGTGTCATAGGAAACAGAACTGGATTGGAAAACAAATCCAATTTTCAGGGCCTGAGATCAGAGTTTTCAAACACACTTATTAGCCTGTATAATCAATAAATCATAGAATCATGGAAGGGACCTTCAAGATCATGGCCATGGGCAGGGACACCTCCCACTAGACGAGGCTGCTCAAAGCCCCATCCAACCTGGCCTTGAACACTTCCAGGGATGGGACATCCACAACTTCTTTGGGCAACCTCTTCCAGTGCCTCACCACCCTCAGAGTGAAAACTTTCTTCCTGATAGCTATTCTAAATCTTGCCTCTTTCAGTTTGAAGCCATTACCCCTTGTTCTATCACTACATGTCCTTGTAAAAAGTCCCTCTCCAGCTTTCTTGTAGGCCCCCTTCGGATACTAGAAGGCTTCTATAAGGTCTCCCCAGAGCCTTCTCTTCTCCAGGCTGAACAATCCTAACTCTCTCAGCCCGTCCTCACAGGAGAGGTTCTCCATCCCTCTGATCATCTTTGTGGCCCTCCTCTGGACCCGCTCCAACAGGTCCATGTCCTTCTTATGTTGGGGACTCCAGAGCTGGATGCAATATTCCAGGTAGGGTCTCATGAGAGCGGAGTAGAGGGGCAGAATCACCTCTCTCGACCTGCTGGCCACGCTTCTTTTGATGCAGCCCAGGATATGGTTGGCCTTCTGGGCTGCGAGCACACATTGTTGGTCATACTGAGTTTCTCACCCACCAACACCCCCAAGTCCTTCTCCTCAGGGCTGTTCTCAATCCATTCTCTGCCCAGCCTGTATTTGTGCATGGGATTGCCCCGGCCCACATGCAGGACCTTGCACTTGGCCTTGTTGAACTTCAATGAGGTTTGCACAGGCAAAACCACTGTGTGGTTTGGCCAAGGTCGTTTGGGACCTCTTTGTCCAGGTGTGGGCAGTAACTTCACCCAAAGCAAAGTGATTGTGAGCTATTCTAGCCCTAGCCCCTGTCCAGGAAAGGCACTTGATGCCTCATGAAGGGGAAGTCTTCAAAAATCCTCAGCTCCTCAGTCAGGTGTGGATGATTCCTGTTGTCTGCCAAGCACTAACCCCTCTTCATCCTCCAGAAACAGCAGAGCCTGCTCTCCACACTAGGACAGGGAGAGCACAGCAGGGAAGTTGTTAGGTTGCTTAGGCTGCCGTTAGGCTGCTTTGTGATTTTCAGGAGAGTTTCCTTGTCAAACAGGAAACTTATACATATAAAATTTCAGCACGTTTTCATGTAACATACATGCAGTTGTCTCAGAAGACCCGTGTTTAAATCTGCATCCCTCTCTGTGCAAGGTACTGTTTGTCAGGCTAATGCTGTGCTTTCAGAAGATAAAATATCCACTGTATTAAGTGGCATGGCCACTTTGGTTGGCAAATTTGTTGGAGAATATAAAGAGGGGAGAGCAGAAGAGGAAAGGAGAATTCTGTCTTTCTACTAGTGCCAAGGAGATTTTTCCTGTGGATATTTGTCCTCTGTGGAGCCAATCTGCCCTGGACAGAGGTCCACAAGACTCTTGAGGAATCATTGAGGCATCCAGCACACGCCTCCACATCAAATCTAAAAAACACAACAAACCTGCTGGCATCATACTACCAAGGACCTGTGGAGTCCCTGAGCCAACAGAATCGAGTTCGGTGTTAGAGAGAATGATGTTAAATAATAGTAGTATCATGTCTTTTCCCTGCTCATTGACAAATTAGTGTCTATGTAGCTGTGTCTGTATAGCTTTCGTGCCCAAATCACTATGCTAGTTAGGTGGATAATTTTTAGATTTAATTTAATGTCGTACAAGTGAGAATTTGGAAGCACAAAACGTGCACTACAGAAACAAAGCTTATTCCTTTCTCATATAGGAGTATCTTAGACTACTGTATACAATTCTGTGCCACTTTAACTAGACGGAGCAGCTTTCTAAGGTGAAGAGAAAATCTAGAATAAAATGCCAGTCTAGTCAGTAAAGTGTCAGATTTAAAAAAAAAAAGAAAGCTAAAGTTTTTGGGTTTTTTTTGTTTTTTTTTTTTTTTTGTTTAACCTTCTTTCTTTGGCAATAAGGTTTTCAAAGGCTTCCTGAAACCCACCTTTATTTCTAGCCATCGTCCTCATTGTATGGCATCTTCAAGAGCTGATATCTGGAGGTGGAAAATTGAAAGATCTGATGTACAGCACTTTCTGAATATGTATTTATGAGATGTATCCACAGAGAAAAAAACTAAAGAAGAGCTATTTACAGACAGGTGTCTAGGAAAGACTATCCAATAAATAACATTATCTCTAATAAGATTCTGTAATTATGCCCCCCTTTAAAGACACAGCCATGAGTGACAATTTACAAAGTGATAATTACCATGAATGTGTCTACTCAGAGCTTTGGGAGAGCTAAATTGGATGCTAGTTGCTCATGGGAAAAACTGTGGGTGGCAAATGTGGGTGCCATTGTGTCTAAGCAGGCACTGATATTTCTTTATGCACTCATGTTAATCAGTTATCTGACATTTTCAGTACTTCAGGAGTTTTATACTTCTGCCCCGCTTCATCTGGTCACCTAATGAAAGTATTGTCTTAAGAAATATTCACATAAGAAAAAGCAGGATAAAAATAATCTAAAATCAGTTTGGTAAACTTTAATAAATTACTTCAGGTCTACAAATATCTTGCTACATATTGTACTGCCATTAAGGATTTATTTATGTTTTTATTAAAATGTAGTTTGACTTTGCTTGCTAGTGCATATAAACAGTTGACATATGACATTTATAAAGGGCTGGAAATCAGTCTCTGTTTCCTCAGCACTAAATTGGGCTTTATGTTTGGTGCATGACTTACATCTAGAATCACCTGTGGTGCCACAGCTGACAATAGTGACTTACTCCAGTAAGTAATAAAAGATGATCAACAGGAAGCTTTATTTAATTTTTTCATTTTTCAATTTTGTTTTCAAAAAAGTTCAGCTTAATTCAGAAGACCATGCTCAATATGTTTAATTTCAAGTCTGATCAATTTTTACCTTTCTTATCATGTCACTTATATACACAGGAATGAGCACTTATATTTTGCTTTGGGCTGGAATTCCTGAAGGCCAACACTTTCTAAATAACACCTACGAGAAGGTCTTCTCATTAGGGGAAACAGTGTGGTCAAGATGTTTTCCAGCGAAAAATAAGAACAACAGGCTCCAAAACCACAATATCACAAGGCAGTGGACCACAACAGAGAAATCCAGCTCAACCCGCAGGTGACCTAAAATGGAGCTCGTGCCAATTAAACAGACCCAAATGAAATACATGGATATTTTGAAATTTAAATGCTTCTGAATATTTCTTCTTGTGGACTTTTTTTGTGTTCTTCTTAAAGACAGAAAATAGCAAATTCAACACTTGTATTTGCTGGGATAAGAATTTGGGAATGAAGTCCTATTACTCTCAAGGAACTTAGTTGCTCAGGGCAGTGTTAGGTAGCAAATATTTTTTGGATGTCAGTCAGAGTTCTTCAAGGATTCTTCTGATGCAGTGTGAAAATTAAAAAGACAGTATATAGCCAGGGATAGATTTAAGAGATAACACAACAGATCAAATAAGGCTCCAAAGTGTCAAACCTCACAGACAGAAAGAATGTGCTAGAAAAACAAATGATGGTAATGAACACCGCCCTACAAACTGCTGTGAAAGAGATGGAACCCATCATAATCCCTGAACACTAAGGAAAATAAATGGTTCATATTTACATTTGATTACATGGAAAACTCAACTTATTTAAATAATAATCGTCTGGTCAAACTTCTAAAAGGGAAAGAGGGGAAAAAAACCCTAATTCCTGGGGTATGTCTGCTTGGTGTTCGCAGGCATTCCTGAGCTGGTTCTGCTCAGCAGAGCCAGAAGCCCTGTAGCTATGGTTATGGCAGTGTCAAGCCTAAACGAACACACCCCACAGGGAGTCGGTGTGTGTATTGCTATGGGCTGAGCATCTCGCTCACCTGCCTACCCAGCTGTAGCCAGCTAAGCGTGTGAACAGTGCACACACGAGCACACACCTACCCTTAGGTGGCTTGGGAGAGGCTCAGGTGCCTACAAACATGCTACATGCCCATGGTCCTGCTATAGTCTTGGAGCTTTACCCTCAGGTGAGCACCTATGCTTGTGCCCTGAATACCTCTTTAGGCTCCACTGGCTGAACTGATCAGGGCTCAAGTCTATTGCCTGAATTTAAGTGTTTGGTGCCATTAGGTAATCAAGGGTAATCGAAGATGGCTTTGGCCCTGCCAGATGCTGATAGGATGGCAACTAATCAAGCCCTAGCTTTCCACTGCCTACGGCAGGAGCTTGTACACCAGGCTCACAGCACCTACACTGTAGTCAAGTGAACACAGGTGTCTGAACCTGGTGCTGAGCCTGTCAACCTAGAAGAAAAATCTGGAGCTATTCATGCGAGTAACATGTTCTAGATGTGTTCATGTGAATAAAAATTGCCTGGTCAAGTGAATAAAGCAGCAGCGGGAGCTCCAGTCGAACTACTGTGGGGTTGCACCCACTTGCATAGGAAGAGGATCCTGTTTATTAAGTGGATTAGGCTTAGTAACACCTTTGTGAGGCTCAAGTGGTAATAAACTAATGAGAGAAAAATCCGAGCTGAATTACCAAATGAGTTGTTTCTTTCATTTCCCCTCTACCTGTAGCCACTGAAGACTCGGGTTCTTTCTCACTTATCCTTGCTGAGGTGTACCTTCACCCACGGTTAGTCCCACTGAAATGGAGGGAGAGTCTAACTAAAATGATTAATGGTGGCCAAAGTCTGGCAGCAGGAAATAAAGAGGCAGAATTGCCTCAGTCAAAAGGCTGCTTTTGCCCATGGAGTGGGTGGAACATTAGGGTTTTCTTTCTGGGTTTGTGTTTTTTCTGATCACAGGGTCAAAATTTAGTTATCTCTAAAATCTATCTGGTTTTAGGACTAGATTAAATAGTTACGTGCCTGAATTAAGGGCTACAACAGCTAATCATAGTGAAACATAAATAGTTTTAAGACGTGAAGATAAAAACTAACAAATAGCTCCAAAACAAAGGAAATTCCTTCATAGCAATTATTTGCTTTTTGAGGCAAGAACATTGCTTTTCTTGAGTTATTGCTGAGACACTGGGGCACCAGTCAGCAAGAGGTGCATTCAGTACTTTGAGCAAATTTTGTGATGTCCCTCTACAGTTGTGCAATTGTCCCTTCTCACACAGCTTACTTTTCAGCTTTTCCCCAGTCCTGTTTCCCTCCTAGCCCTTTCAGTGTGGTGAGAGCATATGCATTACTCACTTCACTTTATCAAGGTCACATTACTAGGGGGAACAACCTTGAGGTAAAGAGGGGAGATAGAGGTCACCACGCAGAAGGGGTGGGCAGACTACCTCAAAATGCACTTGCTTCTCAGGATTAACGCTTCCTGCAAAAACTATGTGAAATTAAACGGTTTCCCCTTCCTCTTCTCTATTCTTCCCCCAGCCATGACCTTGACAAATAACATGGTGTTAATTTCAACCTGCACCTTCTCAAAATGTTGCATTTGGTCTATGTCATGTATGATGCTTTAGGGTGTCATCCAAAAACTACTATGAAACACTTAGGAGAACTAATCCAGCCAAAAGCTAACCTGGAAGATGAGGAGAGGAGAGGAGAGGAGAGGAGAGGAGAGGAGAGGAGCAAAGCAGAATAGTTCAGTTGGAAGGGACCTA
>VZSZ01009997.1:87589-145683 GCA_013398815.1 Ibidorhyncha struthersii
GGGGAGGAGAGGGGAGGGGAGGAGAGGGGAGGGGAGGGGAAAAGGAAACACATTTTTGGTGAACCAGTTCCCTTGAGCATGCATTTAGTCAAGGACCAAAGACGGAGTGCAAGGGTTTAGATGTGCAACCAAACGTGGGAAGAGAGCTGCAGAAATCCTGCATCAGATCGGCTGTCACCTGAGATGAGTAAGACAAATTGTTCATGGAAACGTATGTATCTCTCCACTAACTACAGAAAGAACCTGCATAACTATCTTAGGCTGTGCACCTACCTGCCAAATGACTTCAGTTAGGTAAAATGAATGCTTTCCCTTGAAGTTACATGTGTTATTGTGGTTAGTGCTGAGGTCCAGATCCTGCCCAGACTCCTTAGAGACACACAAGTGGGAGCAGAGGGAGCTCTGCATCCTAATGGAGCTCTGTCTCTCTTCACTGTGCTAGTTAAAAATCCTGTGCACAAACTAGTCATAGAGTAACACCTGGCCCATTGCACAGTTAATTAACTTAGAAGGTACTGGGACTATTTACAGTTCTTGAGAGAGTCAGATCCTTCTTGGCAGAGAACTATACAGGCCCAGGAAAATGCTTCCTGCTCTGCTTTATTTGCAAGCATTGGCATGAGGGTTTTTTGCTAGCAGAAGCAAGTCTGTGTTTGAACATCACTGTGCAGTTCTACTATTAGAGCTCCAGCTAATTACTACTACGCCCCAGCTCATGTTCCTCAATTAAAAAAAAAAACAAAAAAACCCCAAACAACCCCAAAACCTAAAAAACAGAAACAAAACCAAAACAAAACCCAAACCCCAAACATTAATGCTCTGGGCTGCAAAGGTCTGCAACTGAAATCACAGCTCAGCTGGTGGCAGAGGTTGCTAATACCCACAGAGTCCCATAAAACCATGAGGATGTCTGCTGTCCCCTGTCTTACACCTGCTTCTGGTGCACTGAACAACTCTGTCCTTGGTTTGTCTCTCGACTGGATGACTTCATGCTGGCTTGTGCACAGACACTCTTAAAAATGGAACTGTTTCAGCTTCCAAGAAAACAATTTAGGGGCAATGGTCTTCCATTAATGCAAGGTTTAGCCATGTCTAAATAGGTCATACCTGTTTGGCTATCAGGTACTGCAGTGAGGCTCTGGTTTTAATCACCAGGAAGCCTTCCTGTTATAGTTTCATGTTTAGCTCTGAACAAAGAAATTAGGATTCCTTGCGCATATGATCACTTCCCACTGTGTTCTTGAAACACAGATGTTTTGTCCAGCTGCATGCTCATATGGCTGCTGGCATTCATTTTCTGCAATGAGTTTTGTTCTAGTATAACAATAATACATCAAAGTGGGCCCACCTTTCTTTATCCATTTCATAGAACTGCCCACTTTTGAAGGCTGCATTTCCCACCAGTCAGGGGAAATGCAGGTGCCTAAAGAAAAGCTTGCTCCTGCTCCACCACCAGGATGGGACGAGGGCATACGGATTTCATCCTTTAGGCTTCCAAGCTTCACAGAACTCCTCCTCATGTCCAGGACCTATTTCTACTGCAAAAACTGCTGGGAAGTTTTGCTATTAGAGGTTATATACTCTGTCATTTTGCCATTTTTTTCATTCACCAAAATAACATTAATAACAGTAAAAAAAAAATAGGTGGAGGACTGTATTCTTGCGTTGGACCCAGACAGGGATGGAAAGGCAATGGAGCAGTTGGTAATGGTGTAGACATGGTTAAGGCTTCCTTGCACCGGTGAAGTAAAACAGGCATCTGAATTCTGCACTGGCGCTCGTCTGGAGGGCTGGAACATCAGCAGCCCATAGCAGAGGGAGTTACAATAGTTGAGGCATGAAAAATATACTGCTACTTCTTGCAGTGTCCCTTGCCTCTTAGCTTTGCTAGGTAGAGTCCTGCATCCAAGTGGTCTGTGGAAGAGGTTGTGTGTGGAAGGGCAGCTAAATCCTAAATAATTTGCTCTCTATTGCAATATCGTTTATGCATACTGCAAAGGGGCTATATTAACCAGGATGAGCAAGCAGAGAGGAAGGTGTGTATCTAAATGTTTTGTGGCTTCCTGATGTTTTAGCAGAACTGCAGGGCCAGACTACGCTTGAATATCCAGGGCAAATATTGCCTGCCCTGATCAGCTGGCGACTGCGTGGGGTGTTTTGTTACACAAGATGTGAAAGTAGTCAGCAGCAATGGTTGCTGGGATCATTTGAATCAGTCTTAGAACAAGATGATGGAGGAAAAGTGATCCCCAAAAGTCTGTATGACAAGTAACATTTTACCAGGGACATTTCTACAATTTGACTCCCTCCACTCCTTTATTGCTCCCCAGTTATTTGCCAGATCCAGCTGCAGTCTTGTGTTATGGGGATAAGCTGGCTGCTGCATGCCAGCAGCAACTGATGGCTGTCCCTTGCACAAGCTGCTGAAAGAGGTGTCAAATGGGCTAACAGCTCCTCCAGCATTTGTATGGCAGGGGTGGTGTGACAAGGCAAGCCCCAAATCTCGTTTCTTTTACACCCAGACATTGCTGAGGGAAATGCCAAAGAAAAGTCTGGTTTGCTCTGTATTCACAGATATGTCTTGTCATAAAAAGACTCAAGGTTTCCAGGTCCTGGTCTTTGGCCATGTGACATCCCAAAGCCAGCATGTACTTTGCCAGTGCAATGTCTCCGTCATCCGTTTACAAGGCAGGAGACACAAGCTTTTCAAAGGTGTTTTCTTAACAATGAAAATGTACTTTCTGCTAGTTTTTCCATTCCTTGTGTTGAAAAACCCTTACAGCTATAATGGGCACTCTGTTTAGTATGAGGCGCCCTTTAAATAAACCTGCAGTAAATGATGTTCATTTCAGTTCCTCTCACTATGTAGATAAAGTATGTATTATTCAAAAAGCAAGTCAGCTTTCATTATGGTGACGTGCATAAAAACACAAGGGAACACATTACTCTACCAAACCCCAGAACCTAGGCAGCCAGCTCTGCGGAAGGTTTTTGTTTCAGATTTTAAAGGGCCAAATATTTCAACTACACCTCCGGCTGGAGTTTGTCTATTTACATAAATTCCTTTTCTTTCCCCTGGAGCCTGACCCTGTTTCCTGGGGCTTGGGTGAGGGACAGGCTTGCTTTTTCTAGCTTTTGATAGGCTTGTCTTTGCGCTTCTGCTTTCTTATTAACTATAAATCAGAGACCCTTAAAGTCAGTCAATACCACTTCCTCTTGATAGAAGATTCCTACTTAAAGACTCTTTTCTCCATCCTTAGAAAGGAGCGTTCCTTGAATTACATGTTTTCATTAACAAATCACTTGCATAATACTAATGCTCAAATCCCTATATATCCTGTGGCTTTGAGACTGCAGCACGCTGGGGTCTTCTGGCTCTGTTATTTATGTCTCTCACATATGAATAATAACTCCGCTGATACAATTTCATCTAATGGAGGCAACTTTATGCTCAATAAGTATTGAGAATACTTGCTGAGTATCATACTCGGTAAGAGTCTCCCCATGCACTTCCCACCAAAGGAAAGGAGTTCTCCTGTGCGTGGAAATCACTTTAAGCCCAGCTCAGGTTTCAACCTGTCACTCTGCACACTCAAGTGAGTGCAAGCCCTGCCCTGATACAAATTGGAAATGAAAGATGTTGACAAAAATTTCAGCTATGTGAGTAATGATTTATGACTGGTTTTGCCCAGGCACCTCAACAATGTTCATGAATAAAGCATTGGGGTTTGTGGTAGCAAACAACTCATTAGAAAGACAATTTCAACTTGATTAGATATTACTAAGAAAAGAAAAAGGAAGGCCAATACATTTTACAAATCAACATGCGCTTCAGTTTCCTTTCTTTAAGTATCTGTAGCAATATGTAAAATTTGGGTCATGCCTTTAACCACAGTCACCTGCCAGTGGCATGTTGCCAATGCACAGTACTGCTGTCAGCAGATTGTTTCTGCAGGGCTTTGCAGCACATCTTATATATCTAAATAGTCTGCTATGCGTGACTGGCAGATGTATTTTTCCTATGTAACTATTACAGAAAAGCAAAATTTTCTTCTTTATTGTCTAGTTGTCAACTTGAAGCTCATTTTGTCATTAATAGTATGCATAATAGTTTGTACTTTGACCACATGTGAAAGTCCCATTTTTGGGTTGGAACCCATTGTGATGTCCAAATATGAAACACATTCACATGATTCTGTAAGCTTTGTGAATTTTCCCTGTTCTGGACTGTCTTTATTATATAGAAAATCTTTTATTAAATGATAATACGATAGAGAAAAGACAGCCTGTTCTAGTCAGATGCTATATGATACTGAAAAGGTCTTTTGCAGAACTCTTAAAGTATCACTCTATCTCTGAAAGGAAAAACAAAATTTCCCTTGCATTCGGAAAACAGAATTGCTGAAATTATCAATATATCCATGCACACCCTTGAAAATATGGCCTGTCTGGCTGTTTAAAGCCAAGTGTGTGCTCTTAAATCCTAGCATTTCTGTAGCAGCATCTACAAAGCCAAACACCAAAAGCCCCACCCTGCAAGAAAACGGTCCCCCCAGACGCCCTTTCATTCCAGACATACCCATTCAGACGCTGCTTTCACAGCCTTTTAATCAAATCAGCCCTTACAATCTTCCTTTCACATCACCATCCAGTCTGTCGCGCACATGCAAGCCAATTTTACACTGCAATTGTCCTCTCATTTTTGAGCATCGCATCAACCCCATTTTCACTCTAAAAAGCTAAATCCCTTTTTCAGACTGCCATGAAGCTGAGAGAACTTTGTATAACCTGCATGTTGAGGAGGGAGCAGAAGAGGCAATTACAGCAAAGCACAGAAGCTCCTAGAAGGAAAATTTCCTTCTGCTTTGATCTCCATTTCCACCTTGCTTCACCCCCAGTTTGCAGGTGCAGAAAGGTCTAAGTAGATCTAAAGACCAGTGGCAGATGTAAAGAAACCTAAATACTCTGCATGTGATCCTGCACCCCACCTTTAGGAGATGCAGACCAGAATTTGAGGGGAGACCTTAAAGTTTTTGGTGCCTAGAGCCATTTTTGCTCACGGTGAGTCCTCTTTACAAGAACAGTGCTCAGAAGGTTTTAATGTTTCTGCTTTCTGCTATTAAAATCGGTGAGTATTAGGTCCCTTTACAATCTTCTGACCCTTTTATAGAGTGAACAGGGTCCAAACTGGGACAGTGACCCTCATCCCCAGCTTTGCCTTTTTCTCCTTTGGGAAACAGCCCTGAATGGCCTGTTTGTCTAATGTGAGCATAAAATATGGCATGGTGTAGGTTTGCACACTGATGAGGCTAGTGACTTAATCAGAAAACATGGAACACTAATACTGCCCTGTGGTGTACTCCTGCCAAGATGTAGTCTGAAAAACACAGATAAGGGAAATCATATGTGATGGATATGCAAAGAAGTTTTCTTAGCAATAACAAGCACATAAAAGCTCTCCAACTGATGCTCTAACAAGGAAATAGTTGATGAGAAGTGCTAATAGCACTGAAGGAGTGAAATGGGAGAGAGCCTAGTAGGCAAAATAAATTACATGAGCAGAGTAAGTGTCTGTTTTAGGCAGTTTCCAGATTATCTGGGGGTTTGAAAACCTTGACATAAAGGGCTTTCCTGACATCAGCAGTGTACCTTTTGCTTAACAACACCAACACTAGTCCTTTGCATTTTAGCAACATTTCAGTGTAGTTCTTAACATAAAAGAGCAACCACTATGTACAATTCTGCATTGCAGTCCCTCTGAAGCTCTAGTCACATCTGAAGATGCAAGCAGTCCTCTTGACCCTGGAGGGAAATTAAGGTCTCGAGAGTATGGAGTCTGCATGGTCCTGACGGCGACAGCAGTGGCAATGTGCTGGCTTCAGAGAGCTGGTGTATGAGATCAGTGGGTGCAGCGGGACTATGCAACTCTAGGGAAACGGAGCAGGCCAGATATGAAGGACACAGCTGTACCCTCCTGTCTCGGGATGCTCCCTGGCCAACCATGCCCCTTGGATGCCCAGTAACCTCAGTGGGAGTGTGCACAGTGATAGATAAGTATGAGTCTTATACTCCAAGCCTCCTGCTAAACATTGGTTTGAGTGAGCTGTACTTCTCCAGAAATATTCTCGAAAAATTACTGATGAATACCTCTTGGTTTAGTGAGCAGCTCAGGTTGTCTGACCATGTATGGGATCCCAGGCTCTTCATGTTCTCAACACTTTTTCAGTGACCACAGCCCAGACTTCACCACACTTGGCTACTGCAGGTTAATACAGCTATGTCATGTTCAACCAAATCAGCTGTCACATCAGCTCTCCGTTTTCATGCAAACAGCCAACAACAGTTATTTCCACTTGCAGCACTCACCAGCTAAATCAAATTTTCCACTAATATTTTAACACCAAGGTCATTTCGTTGACACTAGCTTAAGAAAGCAAATTCTAAATTCTAAGTAAACATTTTCTATCACATGAATGGGATCCTTTTGTTTATGCTGTTCACATTTAAAGCATCTCTAACAAATAAGCAAATTTCTGGTATGGATGACCTATCTCACTTTGTAAGCTGCCTCTTACATTGCATCCCACATGAGACAACATTCATTTAAAATTTCATCTTTCTGCAACAGCACTCAATCATTTCTAGGTATCTGTATAATTTTTACTAATTCAGTGCCTATGACTGGAAAGTCAGATGATTTCTTACTAGGGAAATACTAATGCTCTGTTCTAACAATACTGATTGCATTACTGATGTTAGAGATGTGCACAAAGCAAGCATTGTGCATTTTTTGTCAGCTTAGGAATTGTAAACAAAAGACCAGATTCTGTTTAAGCAGCTATATACTAGTCGTCATATTAATGTTCTGCCCGACCGTTGCTAAACTTAATGATAAGCAGACTACTAAATTAGGTGGGTGCCTCTTAATCTCCTCTGGCAAAAATGTTCTGCTTGGTATAAATAATTAAATGCCCAAACGGGGTTTTCAGTCTAACTATTCTGTCTCCCAAGTGAGTGCCTTCCCAAGCTAATTTCACTTTCTTCTTGTGTGACCCAATAGCATTTAATTATTTATGCCACGCAGAACAGTTTAGCTAGGAGACACTGCAACAGCATGGCTGTCTACCAGCACTCTACAGCTCACAAGTTCCCATGCGCCCCTCGGGGTGGAAAGTCTATACAGTCCGGTGCCTACTTCTGTGTAGGGAAGGTATGGGAAGAGTTGTCACACTGCACTTATAGGTTTCCCATCTGCTGCTGGGTTTAAGGTGGCATGTCATTCCTTTTATCCTACCATAAGTTTCTGCATTGGGGCTCAGAAGCAAAGCAGCCAAGGTCTGTGATTCCCACTTGTGTTCAAGTGCAAGCTGTTGGCAAGCATGGGTGTGTACACGTGTAGAGGCAGCAGCGTAGGTACCTTAGTGATTTCACAGATGGAAACACGGACCCTGAGAGAACTGACTTGCTTCCGTGGTTATGTGCAGCCAAGCAGCAATGAGGGGATGTAAGACATCCGTCAGACATCTGAATCCCCTGGGGATCTGGCCCGTGACTCACAACACTGCTCAGATGCTGACTCCAGTGTATGTTTTCAGCACGGACCCTAGACCAAGAGTAGCCACCCAAGCTCATTAGGGGTGTTGAATGAATTAGATTTTGCTTGACAGGTGAAGAAAGATGAATGTAGCCCCTTCTCAAATATCACTAATCTTATTTATCTGACCTGTCATATACAAATATTATCAATAACATTATGCTACATTAGTCTTGGTGTAATAGAACAAAAGTGAATAGAGCTGAACTGGAGAAGGACAGCAGCTGGCTACGGACAGCCATGGAGTAGCAGCATTTTCTGCTTCCATTTAGGTTACATGAACAGTTAGTTTATTTTCTAATTTTGTTTGTTCCCTTGTAGAGGAAGGGATCAAAAGACAGCAGATAAAATGACCCCAGTGCTTTAATAAATTGGTGCTTTTTTTTAACATGAACATTTTCATGGCAGTTTACAAGAGGTCTTAGTACTGGGCTCTTTGGCACTTTGGTGTTAAAAGAGAGAGAAAAAGAAAAGGGATTTTGTTGTGCGTTTTTTTTTTCTCCTTTCCTTTTCTCTTTATATTTTCTTCCTCTTTACCCGGTTCTTCCTGTCCAGCCACCACTTCAGGTCTGTTGGATGCATCTGATGAAAATGTTACTAATACATAATGTCTCAGCATGCCTTCTCGTAAAAATACTGAAGTTACCAAGCAGAAATCTGTAGGGCCAGATTGCAATCCGCCCTGTAAGCTCATTATACGGTGAGGGAGGAAGGGAACTTTCTCAGGCGATGGCTCCTTCCCTTCCTGCAAAGGGGGCAGGGGAAGGAGCGGCTGCTGGGCATGGAGCTGGCGCAGCCGCATGGATGCAGCCCATGCCAGGGGGTGGCTGGCACGGCTCCCTGCCTCATAAGCGTGATAAGGGATGGGGCAGCCATCATGCCATTGAGCTTTACAGGCTGATTTTCATAAACAGACCTGACAGATCTGCCAAACCCTGGCAGGGCCTTTTGGTGCCGGGCCAGGGGCTGAGGCTCGCTGTGCTCCTTGCCCCAGGGCCACGCTGATCACCAGAGGAGGCCACAAGCTCCACGTAGTGCATGCCCCATGTTGCTTGGGCAGGACATTGATACAACTGCCTAAAAGTTCCCCTCTGCTCTCGTGAGGTGTGGCCTGGCACCCTGCCTTGGATGTTCCTCCTACCAGCGGCTGGTGTGACAGAAGTCTGCGTGGTACGTGGGAGCAGACCAGGGAGGGAATAGCAGGGTGGTTCTGCCCCATGCTGCGAGCAAGGGGCCTGTGCTAAAGGCAGTCTGGGCTCGGCCACCACATCTCAAACCTTGCTCAAAGGCTGCACCCAAATGTGGCTATGTCGTGTAGATGAGGGGCAAATCTGTGCACCTACTCACCGTACAATATAGATGCAGTCAAGGTAGCTCTATATAAATAACATTTAAATAAAACAAAGCCAAAGACCCTGAGCTTGCAGTTTTCTTGCACATCCTTCTTTCAGGCAGCCAAGCAAAGAGGTGACAGCTTCTGCATGTCACTGTGAATAAGGCTCTGTACAAGCAGCCCCTGCTTCCTCCATGCCGCAAACAAGAATAAGTCTAACACTGGAGTTATTTTCTCTTTCCCACCTCTCTTTACTAATTTTTGGCTATGGGCAGAGACCTGAAAATCAGTGGCATGTCTGCCTTCTTGCTCGCGCTGCCCTTCTACAGCACGCGCGAGAAGACATGTTGCTATTAACTTGCGAGGCGATACACCCATTGCAAGCCTGATCCCCGCTCCCTGCAATACCTATAAGGCGGGAAATGCAATTAATTCTGGAAGGAATCCTTCCCACTGGCAGGCAGCCAGAGATAGCAGAGCCGTAATAGCTTCTGGGCAGCCACAGCACAGAAATTACAGCTATTCACCAAGGACACTCCCTCTGAGCTTCTGCTTTCTCAAAGTAATTGCAAGTAATATCACTTGGATTCAGATAGCTGGAGGGGAAACTCAGGCACCCAACAAAGCATGAAACAGCCTGGTCTGAGACCTAAAATAATCCCGTGTAAAAATTCACAGCTGCCTGTTGTTAAAAATAAAAACAAGACCATAACTCCCTCTGCTTTTCATGAATGAATTTCCTTTTGTTCCCCTGCCCATCCATCCTGCCCTCCCCTTCCTGCACGGCTGCCTGCACCCTGCCAGGCGCCATCCCTCCCCCCCACAGCACCCCGGGGACAGGGGACAGGGTGACGCTGGCGTGAAGGTAAAGAGTGGCTGCGTCCCTGCTGAGCCACCACCGCTGCTGCCTCCTCGGGAACGGACTGCGGGGCCCCGCTGGTGGCAGGGATGGTGGCCCCCCATACAGGCAGCACCCACAGCTGATGCTCTCATCACCTGCATTTTCAGCTCCTCTGAGCACAGGGGATTTGGGTGCAGGGCATCCCTTTCCCGGGGATGTCGCCTGCTCAGGTGCAAGGCATCTGGCTGTGGAGAAGTGGTGCGGAAACAGCGTGCACCTCCGGCCAGGCGCTGCGTGGTCTCCTCTCAACAGGTTGGCTGGGGTGTGGCTTCACAGGCAACACGGGGTTTGGCAGGAGAAAAACTCAAAAATTTTTATTGAACTCCTATCTTCCTTCGCCTGAAAGGTCTCAGCAGAAGAAAGAGATTCAAAACATTCATATACTTGTTTTAGTATTCTGAACTGAACATTGCGGCTAAAATACATGATGGGAAGCAACAAGGAAGGAGGAGATGCAACAAAATCCAGCATGAATTAAGATTAATAATGCCAATTCATTGATAGACTAGATTCTGATCCTTTTTTCTATAGACACACATCACTACACATTGCACTTCTGTAGCCTCTTCTATGCGAAGATCACAAAATATCTCCCAAAGACAGGGAATCACCTCACTGAACATGGCCAACTGCAGTGCAGACATCTAAGCCTGAGCTAGGCCAGCAGAAAAACAGTTAATGCTGTCAGTGGAGCACTGGAGCACTGGCCACCAGCTATACAGTGGGATTCACCTCACGCCCCCAACGACTCACGACTCACGAGGCACTGGAAAAAAAAATACATCTGCCGAACATTCCCTGCGGCCACAGGCAACCCTGCTCACAGCAGCGCTGGTGCAATCCTGCTGGGCAAGGTCAGGAGAAGGTAAGGTGCCCACAGGGAAAGGCTTTGCCCCCTGCTGCCCTGGGACTGCCCTGGAGCAGAAAGCAGGGGGAAAGGCTTATTTCAGAATGACAGCTTTGGTCAAACTCCTTCTTTGGCTGCTCAGAAGACCACTGTGTTGCACCTCCCATCCTCATGTCCTCTCCTCATGTCCTTGCGACTTCTGGAAACCACCAGGCACTGCGTGCATTCCCTGCCTCCACCTCTGCTCTTGGGGTGCAATGATGGTGCAATGGTAGAGAAAAGAAGTGGCTAAAAGAGCATGTTTGGCATAAACAAGAAGCCAGGGAGACTGTACGTTACCCAAATTAGAGTGGGTAACCTCTTCGTGAATTTTTGTCTATACTGTTGTGGTGCAAATTCCTTATCTAGCATGCTGCCTGAGAGATGGTGGTCCGTCTCCCTACCCACAAGACTGGGTGCTGGCCTCCTGCTCCCCCATTCTTTGAGCACCTCCCTTACCGCAGAAAGCAAAGCCTTCCTTTTCACTACTTGACTCTTCAGTGGCAGATGACATGCATGAGATGATGTACGTGCATATGCAATGTACACGCTGCACGCATATCATTGCATACACATGCCCCACACAGAAAACCAAGACCTAAGGCTTACATAGTGGCATGAAAAGTAAATGGCTCTCAGTACAAATAATATATGCTGTGCGCATTTCTCTGCCTCAGTTTCTTCACTACAATCAGGCAGGGCAAAGTGACTTACAGTGAGCTCAGACTTGCCTTTACAACTCGTGTTTTGCATTCTCTGAGTTCGGGGACCCTGTCATAACTCCCTCCTCTAAATGCAAGCTTGTCTCTCCCATCCTCCTGGCTAAGGCTTCCCAGTTGCTTCTGCAATCTTTCCTTCTGATTATCCTCTAGCACCTGGCTTTATGCTGCTTCTGGTAACTTTCCACTCTTTTAAACCACGCTCCTCACACACAACCTGGAAAAACTGGTTTGTGTAAGCTTTAGGTAACCCTTTGTGCCAAACCTATTTCCAACTCAATAGTTGAACATTATGGTTTAATGGCCAAGGACTGCTCCCATCAGAGGAGTTAAAGAACATTTGGGGAGGAGAGGAGAGAGAGAAATTCAGACTAGCAGTTACATTTGGCTGAAAACTTCCCGTAAAGTTTATATTAAGATTCATATCATACCTTTACAGGGAGCTATTTGTAAGGTAGTGCACCAGGTGTACTACCGTGTCATTACTAGCTGGAAAGTTTTTATTTGGTTTGAGATTGAGCTGTTCCAAAACCAGGTGACGGGTGGCTGATCACAGGCTTGAGCAGTGAATCTCTATTAATACTACTGTCAGGGACAAGTCCTGCACTTGCAGGATAGAGGCTGGAATAAGTCTGCATAAACTACGTGTGGACGGTGACAGCAGAGACTGAGAGACTTGCTGTGGTTTTACACTCCTGAGCCACTTGCCTTCACTGTCTCTACTTAAACGCAAAGTCTGAGTCAACACTAAAAATCAAACAGAAATGTTATCGTATTTACAGGCAATATATTTGCCTTGGTCAAACAGACACCATTCATTTGCCACAGTTTACATCATTGTACAGGCGAGCCGAGCGCCCTGTGCGCTTGGCTGTGGCAAAGCAGCCTCACACAAACCCATCCTTCTGCCGAAGGAAGCTGAGCACTCACAAGGAAACACAGCTAGAGGTGCGCAGGCTGTTGGTAAAGGGATGTCTGGGTGGGATGCAAGTAACCTACAAAAGGCTACAAACACAGTGAAATCAAGGCGGGAAGCATCTGTGGGGGTCACTGAGGAGCCATGGAGGACCCAATGCATTCGACGTTCTCTCAGTCATGAAATTTTTAAATGAAGTGTAGGGCTAGCTTTTCACTAAAAATATTTCTACCTCTCTTTCATTTTATTCTTCTGTTATTGGTACTGCAACAGGTCAAATTAGATCTTATGCCAAGCAAACTGTCTTCAAAACAAAGGAAAAAAAGAAAAAGCAATTTGAATCTGAAACACAGGAGAGATCTAGACCTGTACCCTATTAGATGCTTAAAGTCTGAGTGCTTTCAGTCTCTTGAGAGGCCAATGGCCTGGCGTGGAGAAAGTGGACTTCAGATTCATGGAGAGAATGTTATTTGGAGGAAGTCTAATAACTATGCAAGTAAACCTCTGTGAAGCTCTCCAAGATGTTTCAGATTGGACACAAAAATATGTGAAAGCATCAATTCCTTTAGCCATTCAGTTTTTTACCTTTAGACCCTTAACCTTTCTAATTTAGACCTTTTTAACAGGTGGCACCTTTATACGCTCGCTTTTCTTCCCCATTCTGTACTGTTTTAATCAAGCTGTAAGAACAGTCATGGCTAAGCACCAGCACAGCCTGCCGTCCACTCCCGACTCTTCTGTGCAAGTTGTCCTGTCAATGACTAGGCTGTAACCATCAGTATTTGACTCTCATATTTTTAATTCAAGAAATATGCCTTTTTATTTCTTGACAGTGGTGACTTCTGTATTGAGTAGTACTGTCATTGCTCAGGGATAAGCTGTTCATGCTCCCAGTGCAATTAATGCCAGGACCCAAGCAGCCTTTATCTGGGAGAAATGGGAGATATGACCTGAAATTAAGACAAAGAAAATTCAGGTTCCCCACTCAGCTCTGACTGCAAACCATTCTCTAGAAATGAACAAAGATTGCAACAAACAGTAAATCCCTAGTCACCTTTAAAAGAAATCTGGAGAAAGCACCAGAAAATGTATTGCACAGAACAAGCCTAGGCTGAGGTCAAGATGATCAAATACATTGTTTCCATTTCTCACTTCCGTGATTCAGTAGCACATGAGATCACCTTCCTTTTTATAAATGATATAAACTTCTGCATTGACTATTGTTTCCCCAAGGTCCAAAGTCTACACGTTTCTCAGTACTGATCTTACGTTAACCCTGTGCTGTGAATGTGTCCTAGATTTGTTCAAGTTCTCCCATTTTTGATTCCCTGATTAGAACTATGTCAGAAATTGATTTTTCCCCTTGGGTAGAGTGATTTTGCTTTGAGTATACAGCAAAAGTGGCATTATCTATGACCTGGCTTGTTTCTATGATGTTGAGAGTTTTATACCTCAACTAGACAAGTGGGAAGAAGGTGATCGACTACATTGAGTAGCTGGTATTTGGCCAGGACACCTGTGCCCAGGAAGTACTAGGTAGCATAGACATAGAGATCAGACACAGAGATTGGGGCATAGCAGAAGAGCAACAACTCAGATCCAGCTAAAGCTCAACATGTGATCAAAATTTTGGAAGCTAAAGGTGGTCATGTTCAAAATCCAGAAAACAGATTGAAATTGGTTAAATAAAACTAGTGCTGAGTAACACGCTGTTCCTGTAAGCTAATAATTTTGGGTTTGTTGTTATTTTGGTTTTGTAGGAGGCTGCTTTGACAATAGGACTCACCCTGATATCAGTAAATGTAGTTTCAGTATCTGACCTGTTAGCTGCTAAGCCAAGGTGGTGACACAAAGGGATGGGCTGCACTGCAAGAAGCATCTTGCAACACAGTGCTCAGGACGCTTTTGGATCAAGATCAAAGGTAAAGCTTTAGCTCCAAATCACAGACTTCCCATTCACATAAAAGATGCATTGCAGAGAAGTCCTTACTTACTCAGTGCTTCATTCATTATATAGTCTGTTATTGTCCTTAGAAGTACAGGTTCCCATGATAAGCCTTTACAAATATATCTGATTATTAAGATGCAATCATTACTATATTTAAAATACTTCTTCAAACAGAAGAATAGGAATAATTCACAAATCAGTATTCCTTGGTCTGTTTCAGAGTCCAGCCTTTGTGAAGCATGGCCCTTGCACCTGGCAGACTTTCAGCTCAGTTGCCAAACATCACCACAACTGCTAAGGGCTCTATTGACACAAGAATGACGCGCCCACCTATTCCTTTCCGCTGACTGCACACTACCTGCTAGCCAGGCAACCCCAGATGGAGGACAGGCCAGATATAGTTGCTAGTCTGATGTCAGCCACAAATGTCCTTAGTGCCCCTTCATAGCATATTTGACTTCTGTCAGAGGAACATACCCCTTTTTGCTCACCATCTGTGCAGTGCTACTGCAGGTGGGTAGTGGAAGAACACTTACAAACAGCAGGATATACACAGAATATCTGAAAAGATGAGCTTGGACCAGTATAAAAATAATAGCCACATCCTTTCCATGCATGGCATCAAACCCAAAATGGAATGTGCCTTTCAGAAATGGTCGATTGCTGTTGTAGAAGTGCATTTTGAGTCTCTCAAAATGCTACAGCCAGACTGAAATTCTAGAAATCAGATGCAGTATCTGCTGTCTCAGTTCTCTACCCCATTCATGGATATACTTAAACATCTTAAAATCACGTTTATTGAACCTAATATTTGTGATACAGGACTCTGGCTTAAAATGAAAGGCTTGCCATTCACAGAGCTGCAACTTGCGGAGAGCTTTTTATTCAGTGCTTCATTCATTATCTTGCACGCGGTAGTCATTACAGGCAATTGTCTGCTAGCGCTACCCGCACCTCTCCTGTTTGTGCAATATGAGTCACTCGCTGTGAGCTGCAATTCCAAGCAGAATTTCTTCATCCTGCAGTAACCACATGCTTTGTTCCAGATTACCTCCTTTCCTTGTGAGTAGGCAGAATTAGTAAAGTGTAATTAGTGATAATGCCATTTGTCCCCAGGCTGATAATTTTTCTTAAAGCGTTTATTCTTTCCAGTACCTCACATACTACATCAATAAAGCTGCCAGAGTACTGAACGTAGCACGTAGCGGGCACAGATCCCTGAAGAAAAGTGCATCTCTCCAGCTGAAAGGAAGAATATTGGCCCACCAGAGTTTGATTGAACGTGTAAAAATATTACCATGCAGATATCATGCAATTTAATCTAATTTCACTGCTCTTTTTGTGAAAATAACTTCCTACTCGATATCAGGAGGGAACAGACAATTCTGAACCTTTCTCTTTCTCTCCCAGTGCTGCAGGAAAACAAACAATGTCTTGTCCTTTTCCCAAAACTATCTATTTGCAAGCGTTCATTCAAAAAATCTGGGTGTTGGAGGGGACAGACTACCAGGCAGTTCATCTTCAGTGTCTGCTGTTTTCTTTTCTACCTTTTTTTCTGCTCCATTTTCTGGTCAGATGCCACCTCTCTCCCTTTCCATTTACTCCAAATATAAACAAAGTGAATGGGTGTTTTTACTGAGCAAATCATTCCTAACACTGAACATAAGTGAGAAGGTGGCTGTTCCTACTTTCCTCATGACTAGAGCAAGGTAAAATACCTTTACATCCTTCTTGAGAAGCCACATTTCAGCTCTTTTATGATACTCTGACTCAAACTCAAACATTATATTGATTTACGTGGAGTTAATACACATCATGCCTCTTAATCCTGGCATCTGTCCTCACACAGATGCTTTTGGATACCATTCTTTTAACCCTGTGGGGAATTTACAGAAAATTAGCAATGGCTTTATACGACAAGCCACATACAAATAACTCACAGCGCTCAGTTGATCTATGTGTTTCCTTGGGCTTTTTTTTTTTTCTATTCTCTTTGCTACAAAAGCGGTATTTGAAAGACGGGTTTGCTCATGTGAAAAACTGAACCTGAAGAACAGCAATCTGCTCCCAGGTGGCGAAACACACCCACCCTTCTGAGGTGGTTGGGACTGGCCCATCAATGAAACTGCGTTTACCAATAGATAAGACTGAAACCCAACCTGGAGATTTGCTCAAAACGAGGCAAAACTGAGAGCACAGCTCTCATAATCTCTACCAAAGTGTCATCGTGATGGGAGGGGCAGTGCTTTATCTGCTGTTGATCTTGAAACTGTTGGATGCAGAATTGCCACAGCTTCTTCAGTTCATTCACTTTTTTCCCTCTGTCAAATCACCCAGGGTTTTGATGCAGAACAAGCACATTCAGCAAAGACAGGTGGCTTTTAGCAGTTTATCTCACGTTCCAAGGGTGCACACTGTTCTCTTCTTTAATCCTCTAAGGGAAGGTGGCAGTGCCTCACAGTCAGAAGTAGATTTGGAGAAACAGAAGAATGAGGGAGGTTTTCTTTCCAAAAGTCACGTCCAAAAGGAGAATTACAGCTGTGCAGCATACAGCTAAACCAAGCTCTCTGCCACCACAGAAAAAGCTCCTGCCACTGCTGCTGCTACCTACGTGGCACTAGGGTGGCAGAGCCACCTTCTCCACGTAGACCCTGCCCGGCTCACTCATTACGACCAACATCCCGTCCTGTGGACCCCAAAAGCAGAGGCCCCTGGCCCAGGGGACAGGTCCTGCTTGCCACCAGATGTTCGTGGCTCCCCAGAGGACTGCTCCCTCCAAGCAGCCCTGAGGTGCTGGCGAGTATCAGCAGCATGAGGTTGAGCACCTGGGGGACATAGCCTGCTCCCAAATGCAGACAGGGTCACCCATCAGCAGCCCAGCATGTCATTACACCAAGATTCATTCTTGTCTGTAGCTAAGGTGCTTTCGCTTGTGTAATGTTAGCAAGCGCAAGTTAGCTCTTCTGTTGAGAGCTCCCAAGGGGTACCAGTGCCCGCTTCACACAAGGTTCGTCATGTTAATCAGAACCATAAGCCCCGCCTGTGGCTCCTTTTGCCTTTCTTACCTTGCAGTCTCATTACGGCGCCCAGGCATCGCTGGGCTTTGACAGCAGGATCGCCAGGGACAGCTATCACGTGGCAAAACCAGACTTTGGTATTTGGGCATGGAGGAGAAAGCAGACTGAAACTTGGAGACAGTTTTAATCTGGAAAGTCACTGAAAAAAAATCTGCCACTGTAATGAAAACTGGTGAGTCCTGGCCTGGTCGGAGATAAATGGGAGGGACTGTAGGAAGTTCTGTGGGCTGAAGTTGTGCACTGCAGAAAGATGTGTGCCGGCTGCTTGTGCCTACTGGTCCGGGTGGTCCTCACCAAGTCGCTTCTGTGAGGAGGACAAGTCGAATATCCTCTGATGCAATCGCACCTATTTACAAAGAAGGTAGTTTCAAACCTCCTCCACCCAGCCCTCAGCCATAACAAGTGCTCCCAGTTTTACTTTCCCAAGCCCATACCATCCATCCTGGTCCAGGCAGTGTTGGTGCTTATTTTTTGACTCTCTGCTTCTCAAGCATTTATTTACTCTGCCTGTGGACAGGGGAAAAAAACAGACCTACACCACTTTCCCCCTTTTTGCCTCCCAGCATCAGTGACAACACTTTACTCACAATACAAATTCAGGAGTAACCTCAAATATGCCTTTAAGCTTAGGCAGCAATTTAAGCATATTTCGGCTATGGGCCAAGCTGGCCAGGGAGGGCAGGATTCCTCTACCTCACTGCAGATGTTTACAAAGCAGGCGCTGGTATCTGCATTAGTCACACTGACTCCTCTTTATAGCAAAAGGAGAGGAATGAATGTTTCCAGGGAAGGATTCATCTGGCCTACTATTACAGTGACCTATTATGGGTGAGATTAATCCCACCCTTGAGATGTACTTCTCTCCCCGGCTGCAGGGGGAGCCCAGGGCAATTAGCTCTGCTGCTTTACAGACATCTAAGGTCATCTGAAATGAACCTCTGCTAGGGAAGCAGGCCTCGTATGCAGGAGACCTCAGATATCTCTTACCTACCCTAATGCTGCTGAGGTGTCACCTTCCTGTATTTTGTTTATGGTCCCAAAATTTTCTGTGTCTGTTCAGCCTGGTCTGAATACTACTAAGTCTCTGCTGCTTCCATACTGCTATTTTTGTGTCCCCCCACAGAGAAAGCTGCATTTATCGATAGGGTGAAATGTCTGATCCTTACCTAGACAGACTTGTTGTGATGCTCTGGTGACACATGAACGTCCCTGGGAACCGATAACAAAAGGTGACAGGAAAGTGCAAAACTAGCATGTTGATTACTAATGTATCATGTAACACAGCACAGCTGATAGCAAGGGAGAGATGTCTCCTGCGTAACTAATGACTGTCCCTGTAAATAACACCTCGGGGAAAGGCCCTCTGCACCTAAAGGCTTCTCATTTCTGCCATTTACATTGGTTGGCTCAAGAAAACATATTGCCATTCCTGACGTACCTTTCACTTGTGTGTACCCTTAGGCCATCGCAGCTATAATGACGCTGTATTGCTGCTAAATCTTTTGGATGTGACCACACCTCCAGTGCAAGATCTTTTTCTCAGGAGCAGAGAAGATGGAGGAAGACAAGCAACACTCCCTACACAACCCTTGCAAGGAAAAGCATGTGGAGGTGATAGCAGGGGAACAGCTATAGCTCCAGAGCAGTAATGATTGCAGGTAGAGGCCTCTCTTCGTCAGTTAATTCACTCAGCAAGAGAAAAATGAAGAAACACTCAGAGGAAGAAAAAAGTAGTATCAAAGGCTGGAACGGATGACATGAGGGAATCAGCAAGTGGAGAAGCTTTGACTGATGAGAGAAACACACTTTTCCATAAACTCAATACCATGAAGCTGGAAAACTTCTGCTTGGGGCATCCTTTGCTACAGTTACTGCACTGTGCAAGGCATTGACAAGCCCAGCACCACCAGTGCCCACTGCTCCTTCTTTTGGGGAGCATTTCTCATTGTACTTGTCCACAGCAACATCAAGACACCCCATCAGGGTAGATCAGTAGTGCTCCGTCATGCACCACACACAGGAATATAGCAGCTCCTGCCCTGGAACAGTTGTACTAATACTGCAAGGGAGGGCAATAGGGGCAGGAGAAAGCCCTGGTTCATCCTCCCACAGCAGCTCCTTTACCAATGCTGTGTCCCAGCTTTCAGACACCCTCTCCTGTCCCCTCTGCAAGCTCGCCCTTGCTTGTTTCCATAAAGCCTCCCTAGGGCCTGAGGGATGGGAGTGCTGCAAGAGCAACGTGGCCCATTATGAAAGGGTGGCCAGAGCAACTAAGGAGATCATGGTCCTCAGGCACCCCTGCAAGTATTTCTCTTCAAGAACAAGACTTTTAAGCCATCTTGCAATAAGCTGAATTGGAAAATATCTGATATTTACTAACAGCTTTTTCTCAGCATTCAGCTTGTTGGGTTTTGACACTTTTGATCTTGCTTGATTATTTGTTTCCATTCTACCAGCAATTTTATTCTCCTCTTCCGGTTTTGAAGTGCTTCCTTCTGACAAAACTTCTCCCTTGATTTCACGTACATCCTTCCAACTTTAATTTCTAAATGAGTTTGATGCAAGATGTTTTTATCTGCTGGTGTTTATAAGAGTCAGGGAAGTCAACATGTTGGGCTTTTTTTTCTTTCCTGAAAAATGCCAAATTGATACAACTAGATTTGGTTTTGTGTTTGAATGGAAATCCTAATGCTTTGAGGAGCTCTACAAGAATAGAAGATGTAATCAGTAGCCACTGAGAATAAACGTTGCTTGTAAATAACATCATCCTAGGCAGTATTCCTCCTCCCAGGAATTAGAGAGACAGTAAGATGCAGTCCTGTCTCCATAAATACTGCTTTATTTCAGCTTATGTAGAATACCTTGTGTATGTTTCAGCATCTATATTTCTTCACCTCTATGGAGATTACAACAAAGCAGCTGTTAGCAGAGCTTGCCACGTGTTTCCTGATGGAGTAAAATGTTTCCCTATGTGATGGCTCAGCTTTTCATCACTCGCTTTTTGTTTGGTTTGGTTTGTTGTTTTGTTTTTGGGGGATTTTTTTGTAGAATTCATTTGCCTGTGAAGGGAGAGAGAAAAATTCTGTGCCTTGATAAACTCAGTTGCACTCCAAAATGCAGTCAGCCACAAGAGTATTGCAGAATGATGGCCACAGTGAGGGTCATGGTCTTATTCTCACTCTACATACCCACAGTTTTGTGCATCAACAAGTAAGGAGACTGCATAGAGTAGACTGGATATCTGACAAGCAGGTTATACTTGGATGAAGAAGACAGGAAAAGGAAATAACATTCAACATTTATTTTATTAAATTGTCCTGCTTCCTACTTGCTGATTCACCAGAAATGATTGCAAGGGTATTTTGATGTCATAATTGTCCTCGTAACCTGAAAAATATGGTTATCCAGGAGCTCAGTTAGACATGGGGAGGCAATAAGTAAATTCCTCATCAGTGCAGTGTATGTCTATATTCAGCCAACGATGAAATTATACGCAGTATGACCTCCAACGCAGTAAGATACAGACACTAGATGTGCAGTTAAAAACAGATGCTAGTGGTGAATTAATAAAAACCATGTCCGACAAGAATCTTGCCAATCACCGCATAAGGAATTTGGCCTCCAGCACATTAAAGGTTATACAGCATGACACGGATCTTATGAGGCTGTCTGCCCCCATGTCGCGGGGTCCACACCCTGCTGCTTCTGAGCTGGGGAGTGGAGGAGGTGCAGACAGTGCAGCCGCCCCACAGTGCTCTGGTGGGGTCCTCAGCCCACCCACACACATGACACCACTGTTGCAGTGTGGAAGCTCTCAGAGTTTGGAAGGGGCACCATGCAACTTGCAAGGAAAGGAAGTCAGACTGAATAACTACATCTATTTCTGACCTGCCTGCACAAACCTTTTATGGTCCCCCTGTCCCAGCTATATCAGCTGGCCTAAAAAAAAGCTTTAAGATTTTCTCATAGGACTTGCTTCTAGGTCATTAGGCCATCAAAGCCCCATCAATACTATTGCTTTAATGGCAGAGTCATTGTGCATCTGTTTGTAATCAATGGGGATTGCAGGAAAAAGTGTCAATGCCAGGTCTGAAATCATAGAATGCCACTCTCACCAGAAATTCCTGAACAGACCACTGATGTGGAAGAAGACAATTAATTCACGACAGCAGGAAGCTGGTGGTAAGACCTTATGGAAGACTTTCAAGTATCTAGTAATTTCTGGTGCTTCCATTTTTAAAAGGCTCTGATTTTAAGAATATGCAATTCCCCAAAGTCCAAATTTCATGAAACTTTAAAAACTCTAGATGAAATACTGTAAAACTGCAACATTGAGAGATCATACATACCCTTTTAAAAAAAAATCGAGTCAGTATTCCTGCAAGTGTGTATCTGTTCTTACTACAGAACAAGTACAGCTTTACCCACCTGGGTAACTCATGCACAACACTGTCCTGTGCCAGAAAGACATTTTTTTTTTCTCCCTGAAACTCTGAACTAAAAGACAAAGTACGCAATATACCGCTGGGGACAGATGTTATATTCATTTTAGAGCTGAGATAAGTGAGGTTGCCAAGTATGTCAGTAATGGAATTGGGAGCATTCATCCTGACTCCACACTTACTTTCTAATCACCTCTTCCCAGTTCAAAAGGCAGCATCCAATTTATAACCCTTTTTGAAGAGGTATGGCATGTTCTTTACATCTTCCACCACTGTCACAGCAGCACATAAACTGTAGCAGCAACACAGCTGCTCTACTGCAAGTATCTACCATTGCTGTAGGGGACCTAGTGGACATCCATCATCTGAGTCCTAAAATACTGATAAACACATTGTGGTCATTCAGTAACTAGCCTGAGAGAGTGTTTTGTAAATGACCAAACTTGTAGGTGTGGATCCTTTAATCAGTGTTCCATTCTCTGTTCAGCCAGATGCTGTGGCTGTGTATGTATCCAACAGAGGGGGTATGAGAGGTGCAGGTACCTCTGTGCTGAAAGCCTAGGAGGTGCCACCTTCCAGCGGCATCGCTTCTCTGTAGAAGCACTTTGTGGACAGCCTGTGGAGGTCTGCCTGGGCTGTACTAGTCTGCATAAAGCCCCAGGTGTCCCAGGCCACGTGCACTGGTCATACCAGCAGACAGGTTTTAAATATGCTACTTACATGTAGGGCAGTCTGTTCTTGAGGGCGGTGCCAGAACCATTCTTAGTACAGAGGGCAAAGAGAATTAGAGGAATATTTCCCACCCTCCCAATCATCTTCTTAGGTCCAATTAGTTGGAAACTTCAGTGCAGTTACAATAGTTTGTACCAGAGGGAAGTCAGATGCCTGCTCATACTTACCATGCATGCGATAATAGTCAGGGGAACAAAGTGTATTCTGCACTTGACAGCTGTAGGGAAGGAAAAGGTTCAAAGCTCTTGGATGACCACTTGGGGATGAACATCAGAACAGATCTCCAAGGAAATGATGGTATATCTGCCTTGTGTTGATGGAGCCTTTTGGTCATTATTCTGCTGCAGCAAGAGTATTTTGTGAAAGGGAGGAAGGAAATATCTGTTCTCATCCCTTTGAAGTTGAAGGCAATGGGAAAACTTGACAAGGACATGAAGACACATGAAACAGAAGCACAGTTAAGACTTTCCAGCTGAACTGTTTTGAGGAGCGTCTCATCTAAGTAGTTTGCTGGATGGTCTAAGAGATGGAAACAGTTTTCCCTAGTCTTACTAAAGTTTTGGCAAAAGAAGACATTTCACTTACTTTTCCTAGAAAGGAAACAACTAGCTCAAGTTAAAGTACAAATGAGAGAAGCATCCAAAAGAAAGAGTCATGCATATGAATATGCTTACTTATACTGTGAAATGGTTACAGAATAGAAAACCTTTTTTTTTTTTTATGGTAGCAAATAACTTATATGAAGCTATACTCTTCTGGGTTTGGGGAACAGCTGAAGGTCTAGGAGGAGTTCTGGACAAGTGAGAGATGCTGTACTGGCATTGCCTGGATTTACAGCAGGGACCTTACCTTCACTACAGGTTTCTCTCACACTTAATCTTTCTGTAGAGACTTCCCACAGATGTTCACCCACATTCACAATGGTGTCAGAGCTACAGAAAGAAAGCTCCACCATTTTATTTTGAAATTAAGGTTAGGCCATGAAACTCTTTAATTGCATGTTGTTGACGTAAGACAGATGCAGCAAGGTTTCACAGCCAGGAGCACCCACACCACTTTGAACATCAGAGTCCTCCAATCCCTTTCCATATCTGTACATTAACTAGCCTGCACTTCCCATGCTTTGACTTCTGTTCAGACATGCCATGTCCTCATGTCCTTAAATGAAATGAATTCACGTCTGCATCCACATCCCATCCTGCCAGCTTTTTCAGGCTTGGCAGAGCTGTGAAGAAAATCCATCTGTGGACCAGATTTTCCCCATTCTGAAACTCCCCAGTTACTGCATTGTTAATAGCTATGGTAATTATTTAGTATATCCAGAAACCAGTAGTGGGGCTTTTATTTAATAATTCTACCTCATCGTCTGATTAGCCTACTTTTAAAGTATTTCCTTACTAACCAGATTACAAAGAAGTTACTTGATTTTTCCAGCTGACAGTTAGCATGTTGACACTCTCCCTGCTTAGTAACAGAAGTCACATGAGATTACTGGGAGCAGGAAGCAAACACATTTCTGTGAAGGGTGAGAGCAGGGCATTGTTAGCAGTCCCGGAGCAGAGTCTCGTCCCTGTTGACTGCTCTCCTCTGAGGTCTCTTGCATCAGCAGCAGCCCGCTCAAATTTCTCCATCTCTTTTCAGATCTGATCTGAAAACCTCTTTGCGCCGCAGCTAGCCAGTCACCATCTTAATTTTCTCATCCTTTCTTTGCACACTCTCAAAAATACTAATTAAATCAGTAAAGCTTTTGGAGATACAATTTGAAAGCACAATACTAAATAAAACTGCACTGCCCTTGGTCTCATGCTAAATTAGGAATTGTGTAAAACTGCCAGACAAACAGAAGGGTATTTGAACTGCTCTTATCTCAAAACTAGAATAAGGACATCATTAAGGACAGTTGTTGCCGGGAAGTCAGTGCTTGTCCTCATTTTAACTAACAATACACTACAATACCAAATTTGAATATGCTGAGAGCATGAATGCTCTAACAGTAAGAAGGGCACCAACTATTCTCAGTGGCTTGAATGGAAATAGCAGGTGTCTGGTACTTTTCTGGCCCAAAGACAATAATCAGTCACAGATAATTGATTACTTTCAGATCCAGAAAGTGATTTGCAAGGGATTATATTTTCAGTGTACTGTACTAGCTTAACATTAGCTGCACAGGAGGAACCAGATTTCTGAAGCACCAACCAGACAACCAGTCATTTTTGATCATTTAAGCCATCCCTGTACCCAGCACAGTCATATGTTCAAACTTCTGGGCAAATACTAATTACACTTTCTAATTGCAACACAGCTGCTTCCATTCCCTCTATTAAACTCTATTCATCCCTTATTATTAAATAAAATGTAGGGCAGGAAAATAGAAAGAGATTTTCCTATGCATCTGTCTCTTTCAGGACAAATTCCTTTCCTGAACAAGTACAGCCATGTCTATAATCATATATAATATAGAGTATCACAAGACTACTCACATTCATTTTGAAGACCTATCTAGCAGTGAATTATCTCCTGTTTTGTCAAAACGAGCATGACTGCACATTAAGCACAGCATGACTCACAGGCAGAGCAATATGGAAAACTGCCCTTTTGGAGGCTTATCCAGCTCCACAGAAGTGCCTGGAAAGGACCTCATCAACTTTAGCAATGGCTTAAGAGCCGGAATCAGTTACCAGGAAGATAAGCACTAATGCAACACAGCAAAATACAACCAGTGAGTGAGTCTGGAAAGCAAACAGGAATCCTGCCACAGCAGTGACAGGATGAAGCAGCCCCAGTCCTCCTCCTGCCAACTGGCCACTGGGAGACATGTTTGTCCGGGCTGCTCCAGGAGCTGTTTCACTGTTTAACCCAGCTCGAAATCATCTCAGCAGAAAAGGTGGCCGTTTTTATGCAGGTGAATGAGTTAAATCGTTTCAGGTAAGCTCACCTATCAGCCAATGTATCTTGAGAGACAGCTAGATTGCATGGACAAAGAAGATGGAGGTATGAATGAGGGGAAGTGAGACTTCCCCCCTCTGGTAACAATCAGCTCTTAAATTGGCTCAGCTACGTGTGTCAGGGCAACCTCAGTTCTCAATCTAATTAAACAGAGATAACTAAGACAGTTCTCAATTTTATCAGGAGAAAAAAGCCCCAAACACTCAGAACCTGTGACGAATTGTTTACGAGCACTGATCTGATGCTATCTCTGTCCCTTCTCATTGGTTTATCTACAGAAATGTATACAAGGTTGTTCACATTAATGCCTATGGAAAAGTATCTTTCCTAGCAAAGGTCTATCTTAAATATATTCATGTACAAGAACCAGCTAGGAGGTGACCTTTTATGGAGTTGATGGTCTCTTTGTGAAAAATGCGATTTTGTCTTTCTCAAAATTGTTCTCATCAAATTTAGAGAATAATTTGTGCTGAAATCAAATGCCAAGGCATGTTCCTGGGAAGCCTAGGTTTAACTCCAGAGCTGGTCCCTGAAAGAAGAGCCATCTGCCATCCTGGAAAAAGTGCTTCCTATCAGGCAAGGCAGTTTCTTTCGCCAGTTAGGTTTGAAGATGAGTCAGGGCAGAGCCTCTTGGATGCCCTCTGGAGGGTCCATCACTTGCTTCTTCAGCATGAGGTGGATGAGGAACCTTTTGCTGCAGAGGTGGGTCCCCGTGGGCAGAGGAGGGCTCTACAGCCCGGTGTCCCAGAGGAGTGCCCTGCCTGGCAGGCCCTTTTGTACCAGGTACCTTTGCATTTCCTCATCCACTCTGGTGATGATTAAATCTAGCCTGTCTGTTCCAACACCCAGCTTTTCATCAGAAACAACCTGGTTGGGAAATGAATGGCTTTGTCTGAAGTTGAATGAAATATTCTGCTCAGCCCACAGACCAAAAAAAAAAAAAAAAGGAAGAAAAAATAAGCCCAACAAACTGAGCTGAGATGGACTAAATTATTTTTTCCCCTCAATTTTTTGGTTCAGCCACCACACTGAAAAATCAATTATTTTCATAGCTCTACATCAGTCACTCCTATTTATAGAAATTCTAGTCATACAATCTGAGAACAGATTTCCCCTGCTGTTACATTGGCTTTAACTTCCAGGGAAGCCAATGTAGATGAACTCTTTGGGAAAAATAAGTCTCTGGAGTAGAGAGCCTGACACTCCCCTACCATGAATAACAAACAGCAAGTGTTAGAACGATTAGTCACAGCGAACAGTTTATGGGAAATAACCACTGACTGAAATTTCCTTGCTTAAAAGAATTTAGAAATCTAACTAGCTCCAACTGCTATGACCTGTTGAAAGGACTTCTTGGGCTTTGACAGTAGACAAAAGCATGTGCTGCTTTAATTTTACTAGGAGGTTTGATATGGTGTAACCCCTACGCTGGGGATAGGGTTATCTGGTTATACTGGTATAGTTTGTTCACCTATGGAAAAATGCATTAATCTGTACATGTTAGGCAACTTAAAACTGATATGTAATTGAATTTTGTTTCCTGTACAGCCTCAAAGTTAAACAAAGTCAACAAATACCACTTTGCCTGTCTGTAGCAGCACACTTCAGGCCAGTACCACATAAGCCTGGTGTTTCCACTGAAAAATTATTGTATCCCTGGGGTTTAGAGCATTGCTGGAAGTGCATTTACCCATCTGCAGCACTGGCAAATCTTAGTGTTTTGTAGATCCTCCTATTAGCCTGGCTGGCCTTGCAATGATGGCAGCAGGCAGGATAGCTACAGCCCCTCTGGGCTCACCAGTCTCTGAAGCAGCTGGGACTGGTGGTCAGGCTGGACCAGGCCAAGGGCTGCTGCCTGTCAGAGACAATTTGTAGGCCAAGTACCAAGTCCTGGGGTCATCACTGAAGCTGCTTCCAGGATGCGATAGCAGTCATTGCATGGGCAGCTGTGCTTAGAGTTGTATCACTGCACGCCGAGTCCTCTCAGCATTCCGCCAGGACCCTATTTAAGCCAGTTTATAGCCATAGCTAAAAGCTTATGTAGGTGATGTGTTGTGCTTGTGTCAGCTTTCTACTTGTACTAATCCATGAGAAGAGGCTTAGACCCCAGTCTAAGACAGGCTTATTTTCTATTATTTTCTATTGTTCTATTTAAAATTAAGCAAAAAAAAAACCCCAAAACTCCAGACCACAAAACTCTCCATTAAGTCAAAGAAGGGTTGATTGATGTGGCCTTTTGGAGCCGTTCACATCTTTAGAAGTCACCTGCTCAGTTTATATTGGTTCACCTTCCTCAGAAGGCAGTCCCACTCTTCTGAAATACATTTGAACTGAGATCTTCATCATGGGCAGCTCTGCATAGTGGGCAGAAAATGAGCTTCATCCATCAAATGATTTATTTCTTTACAAGTAGCACACACAGAAAGCATTGAACTGATTGTGCCCCTGTCAGTCATTGCCCAGAGGGTTCAATTAGTGCTAGGGAGGTTACCTGCTGACCTTTCATTTTTCTCTACGCTTGGATTTTCATTCTGACTGATGAAGCTACATGTCAGTATAATTTCACTGGCATCTGTAAGAGGGTGTCTGCTGCAACCTCCACCTTAGATTAGTCTCCTATGCTTTTCCTTTGATCTTTGACCGAAGCATGCCACACCGTCAAGCCAGAAAAAACATCCATTTCCTTCTTTGATCTGCATCCTCATGACCTGATGAAGAGAGTAAGTCTGCATTTTATAACATTACAGCCAAATCCCTTTTGCGTGTAAGTCATTCCCACGGACCTGTCATTCAACAGGGCCTGAATCATGGGAATTACACCAGTCCAGCCCTCCCCCCATGTCTGGAGTTGGACAAATAACTGACCAAACCTGCAACTGTAATAATACAGTCTGTCTTACATAAAATGACCAAATTAATTGAGAAAATTCAACTCAGTAGGCTAAAGATCAGCCTTATGCATGAAATTTGTTGACATGTTAAAATGCAGTCATAAAATACTTAAATGTAAGCCTACTGAGAGAGAAGGCAAGTTTATTTTGTCTTTCTGGAAGAAAACAGAGTAGGAATATTGTTAGAAAATATGTCCTCAAAAGCTTACCTCTGTCGCCCTAAGAATGGAACAACTGAACTGAACATATAGGGTCAAACAGCTTATGAAACAAAGGGATAGATCTTGTGATGTAAGTTAAATTTAATGTTTTCTGCTATCTGTTCTAAATTCTCTCTACAGGTTCACTTGGACAGTGTTGGTGAATAGTGAAAGAGATTGTTGGGGTCTCCTTAGAGATAGTTTCTATGTCTTACTCTTTATAATTTATTAACCACCCCTGCTTTATTCAGGTGTTTTTTTTTCCTAAGATGTCAGTTTTGATGTCAGGTGATCTTAGATGGCAAGGCTCAGATTTTTAAGGCTACTGTTTTCCATTTAGCTTTGCAAGACTAAGTAGCTTTCAATGGGATATAGGAGATGAAATGTCTAAGAAATGATGTAAATGTGACTCAGTTGTAAAAATTACTCAGGCCATGCAATTTTTTTTATGATTTGTGGCTTCGAGAGCCTTTAGAAATGAGACCTTGATTTTGCTTTGTGTTAATATAGCACCCATCAAAAAAGGACCCTAGTCAATGATTGCTGCTGCTATGATACAATTGAAAAAACTGCTCGCCTGTATGAGGAAAGTTTTAAAATGTAAACATTAAAGGCTCAAGTTTGTAAGTAAATAAAGATTAAAACCCGATGCAGTAATATTTTTAAATCTTGAGGTCTTAAAATTTATTTCTCATACTTTGGATGTCTGATTTATGAACTCTGAATGCTTAGGGTTAACAATCCTGCTTTGCAATGATCAAGCTGCGGTTCACAATGTGACTGGGGGGGGGGCAAGAGGAGAGCTACACCTAACTGTGAGTTCTGATCACAGCCAGACAGAAATAACCAATTCTGCTTTTCTTGGGTTTTCATCTTTGTAAAAGTTTTCCTGACCCATCTCTCTTTCTGAGGTGATCTCAGACCAGCTTCAAAATAACCAGAGCAAATGCACAGCCTGAAAATTCAGTGATAGTCTGCCTCATCCTTCCAGTTAAAAAACACCTTTCCAAGGGTGTCTTACAGTGTGGTTTTCAGGACACCTAATGCATTGTTTCAGCTAAGCCAGTCCCAGTTTATTCAGTCTAGCCAGTTTGCAAATCAATTCTCTGGCCACCACTGACACTGCTGCATCCAAAAGTTGTTGTAAAAATCTCTTTGAAATGGTAACCCTAAGTTGGGGTCTTTCCATAGCTTCAAAGGCATGATGTCCCAATCTGAATTCCTTTGAAATATTTAATTTGAATAATAAACTACCCAAGCACTAGCATATTCAGGTTGTTATCAGTCAGCTCTAACAAGTAGAAACTTTGAAGTGTTAACTGTTTAGCTGGACAAAGTTGCAGACTTTACTGGTTTTGATGGAAGCAAAAATTAACCCTTTTACACCTTACTGAAGAGAGAAAATTTTAATAAAGGACTCAGAAAAATCCTAGGCATTATACCCAAGACCCAAAATGTTCACAGAGATGTAACAGGAAAAGAATTAAAATCCACCCATTTTCATTCTTTATTTCTATAGGAACAATAGTTAAGAGTCCCTGACTACATTGGAGACAATAAACTTTACTTGCTCTGTGACCTGCACGTTGAAATTCTTGTTCAGTCTCCACAGCACAAGCAGCAGAATGAGCTGATATTGCTATGATGCATGCACTGAAATAAGTTTGAATCTGTTCTTGGCTGCACCATTGGCTTTATGGTGACCTTGAGCCTCTTGGATGCTCTTATCTTTGCCGCAGGTTCCCCCTCCGTAAAACTGAGATGATATCATCCTTCCCTGTGAGGCATAAGGATGAAAAAGTTCAAAAGAGAGCTTGCTACTACCATTCATGATGATTTGAAATAAAGATTTACAGGGCCACAGCATACCTGTTTATGTAGCAGAGGGCTGCTTTCCTGGATTGTTTCAGTGGGACTTGTTCTTTAAGAGGTTCCCACATGCGGGGCATCCACCCCTCTTTTGTGGCCAGCTTTCAAGGGTTCCCCCATTAGAGGCTTCAAGCTGCTCTAGCAGAGAGCGGGAAGCAGTAACCAAGGCCTTCCCATAGGGAAAAGCAGACAAACAAACAAAATCCACTCGTGCTGTTCCGTAGCATAGCCCTTGCTGCCTCCTCTCAGCACACAGCTGCTGGGGCTGGGGTGGGAGGCACGCATGGGGCATCCATGGCTGCCCGTGCCTGGGGACAAGGAAGTGAGTATCAATGCCCTTGCTGTTATGAACTGGGCCAGCCATACTTTTGAGGCAGATCCATTGCTAGCTGTATCACAGTTTGGCTTTTGCTCTTGCTTTGTTTTCCCTCTTCTCCACCGACCTGCCCGAGATGGCAGTGCATGCAATTGCCTGCTCTTCCTGGTGGTCACCTCTCACAGTTACCTTTCACCTCCTTGTCCCAGCAAAGCCCCACCACCGACCACCCAAGATGTCACCATGCTGAAGTTTTACCCTGTTTGGTGACACTGCACAACACCTGATATCATCGGGAAGCAATAAACCCTGTCAGAAGAATTCTAAGACAAAAAATTGGCCTTCCTTTTCTCTTCCTCAAAGCAGTATCATTTGGCTTCGGTGACCTGATGGCATCTTTGTCTATACCAGCCTTTTTCAGGACAATTTGGAGGGTTGCGCTTCACCTTAAGTAAAACTACTAGTGTGCGTATCAAGGAGTGTTACACGGAGACAATGCCAACAGTTTTGATACCAGAGGATCTGGACTCAAAACCCTTGTGTGAACAGTGGAGCAGATAGAAGTCAGGCCCAGCCTGGTGATGGCTCTCACAATGCCATTACCATTTTTTCTTGTTAAGTGACATTTTTGCATTCAGGAATTAACTCAGTTTAATCCCAAAAGATCTGGGCTTGGATTTGTTAGCATGTACTGTCACAATACAGTTGCCAGTTTAACATGGTCATCTGGCTGAACAGGGAAAAAAATCTTGCTTCTTGCAGGGAACAGTATAGTTTCCCCATTTTCGCAGTGTTTTTTCAAGGGAATGAAAAAAATACTTTTTTTCTTCCTCCTCCCTCCATAATACCATCTGACAGGATGCAGAGTTCGCAATTCATGACTGAAGTGACCTCTATATTCCTATTACCCATAGCTCCATCTTAGGGGATTTGCAGACCTGCGCTTGTGTCTAAAAGCAGTTTCTAAATCCTTGAATTGTACCAGTGAGGATTAATGGCAATGTCACTTTTCAGCAATTATCAGAAATCAAAATGTACCCTTCTGCAAAGGGCTACCACAAGGCCTAGACATTTTTAAAAATGCAAGAATAAACTCTCAGTTTCTAATAAGAGTTAAAAATGGAAGAGATTTTGCAGCCCAGTAAATGACCTTGGATGATCGCCTATGCAGGGCCCAAAGTTTAAAAAGTATTTCTATGGAAAAATGCATGCTCAGTTTACTCGGGGAACCCAGAAGAGACCACTTTTGCTGTACTCCACAGATGACTGAAAGTGTTCATGCTTTGTAGGGCATATGTTACAGTGCAAGCAGCGACATAGATGTATATCTGAAAATTGCCCTGTGTGACAGCAAAGGATGAGTGATGAAAACTCCCGAGTGCGCTGCTGGGGGAGGGAATAAAATTTGGGAATGGGGCAGTTTGAGCCTGCCTGTGGGCAGGCAGGGGCAGAGGTGAGGAGAACTGCTGGCACGAGTCAATTCCCGTTTCCAAAAGCTGGGAGCTAGGGAAAGGCAAACGGGCTGGCCCACCACCAGAGCCGCAAAAATCCTTTCCTTCCTGCTTGAATTCAAAGGAATAAACACAGCTTCACAATTCACAGTGGTGCACTATTATACCCAGCGCCTTTTTGTATTCGTATTGATGTTTGTTTTATCTATCGGAATCTAGTGAACTAACTTTTTCCTCACTTTTATGACCTTTTGTTACTCGTGTTCTCAAAACACATTCAGTGTCCACTACAGCCCGGCTTCAATCACCCCTCTGGGCAACGGAGATAGTTCAATCAGCTGCAACAAGATTTAGACGCCATCATACAGCATACAGAGAAGAATACCCGGCAAATGGTGTATGTGAGCCTGGAGCCAAAGCGAGACTCCTGCAGCCAGGGGAGTCAGTGGCACACCTCCCTTCGACTTTGGGGTGCAGACTCACACCAGGGGCTCTGCTGGGAGTGAGCCATCAGTTCCCTGCCACAGTGAAATGCCATTGTGAAAGCAGAGACCCTTGCAGTCACTCCAGTGAAAGTGAGTTACTCTTTGAAGCAGGGTGTCCCCATACTGCTGCTCCTAAACATGTGAAGTGCAGCTCACTAACATGTCTACCTCTCTCACAACTTCTTTACCTGACAGACCTCTGGGAGAGGGATTAAATCAGGTCACCTGGCAGGGGGGGAGTATGTGCTACATGGCGGGTTAAGGACTTCGATATCCAGGTTTACATCTTCTAATAGGACTTTCAATGTGCTGGCACCCGCCAGTAGCTGAGCGGTGGCTTGCTCCTGGTTGTAGCACTTCACTGCAAACCGCAGAATCACCACAAAAGGGAAGAATGTTGTGTGAATTCACTAAAGTGAATTTCCAGGGCTTTGAAACCAGAAGTGCAATACATTTACAAAACCCCAGCAGCAATGGTACTCCAGCAACACAAGAGGTGCATCCCATCTGACCTCAATAGAAACTTTTGTTACCTGAGCTCAAATCAACACACGTAATGACATTGCAGCTTCATTGTAGCACTGTTTCTGGGAGATAGACTTACTCTATTTTATTACTCATCTCATGTTGTCACAAATGTTTTTGTAACAGCTTACTTGTGCTCTAATTAGGGGAAAAAAATCCAAGCCTTCAGAGCGGGCTGGTCTCAAAGTGCAGACTACAACATGTGGAGATTCACAAGCCCTGCAGGCCTAACATAGCCAATAAATCAGAGCTCGCAAACCAGCTTTGTGCTGACATGATTTATCTTCCAGGGCTGACCTGCCTGGATATGATTTTATAATGATGGCAGCCAGAGATGTGAACAGTAACCTAAAAGAAGCCATTCACACTGGTGAATCTGGGACTGAGTATTTATTTTACTGTAACCCCGGCACCAATCTGTGAGATAGATCTAAAATGCATGTCTTATGAGGAACGACTGAGGGAACTGGAGCTGTTTAGCCTGGAGAAGAGGAGGCTGAGGGGAGACCTTATCACTCTCTACAACTACCTGAAAGGAGGTTGTAGAGAGATGGGGACTGACCTCTTCTCCCTAGTGACGTGATAGGACGAGAGGAAATGGGTTCAAGTTAAGCCAGGCGAGGTTTAGGTTGGGTATTAGGAAAACTTTTTTCACTGAAAGGGTTATCCAACAATGGAATAGGCTGCCCAGGGAGGTGGTGGATTCGCCATCCCTGGAGGTGTTTAAAAAAATGTGGTACTTGGGGACATGGTTTAGAAGTGTTTTTTGTCAGGTTAGGTTAATGGTTGGACTCAATGATCTTAAAGGTTCCTTCCAACCTTAACAATTCCATGATTCTATGTAGCTAGGTGATCGGTTCAGGTGAATCAAAGACCTAAGATTTGTCAGAAAGGACTTCTCCCTCTCGTTCCCCCAAACATTAGCTCTAATAGTAAAATATTCTTAGAAGAAAAGTCTAACAGACACATCAGATGCTGCAACAACTGAAGATGGTGGATACTCAGACTGAAAGAAGTACCATGTGCATGCCCTGAAGTAGCTCAACATGGAGTTCATGTCAATACTGACCATAAGCAACACTAAGGAATACTGTCCACGCAATTTTTAGCACAAGTGTATTCACAGTATTCAGAAGCTCTCTGGCGGTTTCTGCAACACAGGATTCAGTGATAACTCAATTGTGAGTGTTATAGAAAATAGTAAACCACCTCCACTAACTTTGTACATTGTCTTTTTTGAGAGAAATGAAAATAAAGGTGGTGTTCTTCAGAAAGGTGCGCTTTCTCAATAACAAAGTGTTTGTTCTTTTGTGTTGTTCTGCTTCAAATTCATTCCACAAAATTTTACTTATGTTGTAGGATTTTCATCCGATACTGACAGGAACATGAGCACCTTAAAAAGCTTAAAATAAAGGACGGTTTTAAACGTGGGGCATGTAGAAGGGGATTATTTTTTTCATTAGTGAAGGCAGACCTAAACGACCAGAACCACAGCAGCCTGAAGCCCTGGTGGATTTTCAGATCCTTGCTTTCTCTTTTCAGAAACAGAAAAAGAAAGAAATGAGCACAGAGCTGCATTCAGAAAAACATAACTTGGAACCAAATATGCATTACTTTTTTTTTTTGTGGGCATATGAAGGAATTTAATCTTAAAAAGAAAGAGGCAACAACTCTAAATGCATAGGTTCTAAAAACTGTGATCATTTTCTTTGCACTGAGGTGCAGATGTTTTTACTATGGCATTATGTGGGAATTCTATAGTCCACAGAGAGATGAAAGATTACCCGTGTCACACAAAAATGTGTTTCACTGGCATCCTGGAAGCCCTATGCTACTTATAGAAATGAATGTCATAAATAGGTTTTGAGCATCAGATAAGCACTGACAGTCAAAGCATTCAGACACATTTCAGTAGTCTTTGCTCAAGCATATTCAGAGACCAAATTATTCATACAAGGAAATGCCTGTTTACTGCAATGCTGCTTATCGTTTCACATTGAAGTCTAGCTAGTATAGGGCATAGTTATTATAGTCTAGCTAGTATATATAAGGAAATGCTTTTTAAACAGTTGTACAAATGCTTAAAGTGATAAATGTAATCAATTAATAAGGTTAACCTTCATTCCACTGCTGCATCTACTTTAGCCTCTAAGAGTCAGAAAGTCAACATAGAACAAGTAGCCATGTTAAAGAGCACTCTTTAAGCACATTTAAAATATTGCTGTGATTAGTGCTTTGGGAATAATTAAGAATGAAAAGAAAACTTTAAAACACATTTAACTTGTTTGCTTTCAACACAGTGTTTACAGAAAACTTGCATCCTCAAAAAATTTGTTTTTTCAGATGTGCTTGGTTAATGTCTATGTAACCATTTACTTGTAATTGGTCACAGAAGCCTAGTAATACAATTTTTCTGCACCGTCTGGATGAAAGTACTAACTCTTACAGAGCAAATATCCACATGGGTAAGCTTCAAATCCAGCATCTGTGAATACTTATGAAGGCAAATTTGAATGTTACCATATTTACTCTTCTGTAACTATGCAAGCCTAGTTGTCGAAAATACCTTTACAAATTCAAACCAATACTTGAAAGATTTTTTCTTTCTTTGGCTGTAGTTGGGGCAAAACTGGATCGTTAGGCAGATGCCAATACATACACCAGCTCTGAGATCCTTTCCAGAGTGCAGACAGTCTCTCTGACCTTGGGCCCTCTGGCTGGACAGTTTGTAATTGAGCTTCAGTCTAAGTGATCTGTTACAGTCAAGAATCAAACTACTTATGCTGCCATCATGGCTGGCTTAAAGAACATTTTAATGTCCAACTAGTAAGGCTGTTACCCTGCTTAGAGGAGAACAACGTTTTACCAAAAAGATAATCAGAGACACGTTCTACTGAAAAGTGACCTTTACTAGGGAAAAATCTCCCTATCTTTCTTTGACACCTGGTTTGGAACTGGGAAATTCCAAAGCATTTCACTTCCCAGTGAACAGAGATCCTGCTCTGTGGTATCCTATGAGTCTACTGGTGAAACGGCTTGAAGGGCAGGATTATCAGATTGCGAGAATTGTCTCAAGAAGTGGACCATAAGACACAAGAGGAAAAGGGGATGAAAATGAATATTTGTCAAAATGTGTTTAGAGGGTGATAGAAGTCCAACAAATCTAAGAGTCCCACCATTCATGCGAGCAGATCAGCCCAAGTACATTAGGTCCAACTACCCCAAGTTTTCTGTTTGTGCGCAGCTGAGTTCTGAATCACATCAGTGGTCACTCTGGTGTCACTCAGGTGCAATGGGCTCAACGTGCCCACTTGAGTATGCGCAACAGTTGCAACATGTTCCAGATGCACGGGACATGGTGAACACAGAGAGGCTCAGTGTCTCTTACACAGTGAGTCCCATATCCCTGGGATAAATTGGTCTCATTGTGCATGAGATGTGGGATGCCAGGGATGCTAGGCATCCAAAAATATGGTGGGTTACTATTCAAAGCAATATCCAGAGTGTCAGAGTTCGTTGGCAGGAAACTGCTGCAGAAATCCTAACTAAAGAAAGTTCCAAAACCAAAAATACTACATAAGACTCCACAGCTACTCAATGAAATTTTCATTTTCACCTCCTCAGGACCATTACCACTTTGTCTCCTGGGAAGTGTTCACTGTAGCTAGAAAACCTGGAAAATGATTGCAAGTCAAAGACCATTTTCACAAAGACAATTTGCAGAAAACAAAGAACAATAACTATAACAAGTGATTGTGATAGAAACCCCTATTTTATATTCAAAGCCAGTACTCATATCTTGTTCAATAATGCAGTTGCTATCAATTGCATGTGGATGAGAAGATGGAGGAAACCAGAAGTAAGGCAATCAAGTACAAAAATTTTTATGATCTTTTATGAGAATTTCTATCAGTTTTTCAGTTTGTTTTATAAAAGGCTGTGGAATAATTTCAAGCGACAAAAGACTATATCCTAAGTTAGGATTGATACTGTACAGCAAACACATACAAGAGAAAGTAGATAACTGGAACAGAAAAGATACTCTCTCTGTCTCTGAAGTGCTTGTGCCATAGTCATTGCTGCAAACATTGAGTAAACAGTGGCCAGGAGTAGCCTGACCACATGGCAGAGAATCCCTCTGTCTTTAACGATCCTTCATTGACACTGTGTTTTTTGAATTAGTCAGTATTTTGTGGATAAGAGACATGCACTTGGAAAAGTCGACTAAAGAACAGTTGGAAGAAGCGGATAATTTATCATAATTTTATGTGCTATTTTCAATAAATGCTATTTTGCAATAACTAGATTCCCATATTTACATGTTCTTCTTTCTCCCAGTGGTTGTCTTGTGCTTACTGCTGAGGCTTGGGTCCTTCACTGAGCTCTGTGCATGGAGATTGTTGTGCCTTCCTGAGCACCCAGTGATTAACATATTCTAATTAAAACATTTCTGACTTACAGAACCAACCACGGTCAATGATCTGCCCAAGCACGTCTCAGTGCAAAATTGGAAGATTAACCTTGCTTTCAGGTAAGAAACATGGAGAATTTTTTAAATTATAAAAATAGATACCCACTGATATTTAAAAAAGACCACAACTGAATCCAACCAGTAAAGCAGTTTAGCTGCCTAACTTCCATGGAAATAACCTGTGGGAATATCTTAGCAACTCTCTGTCTTCCCTCTATCACACCTTCCAACTTCCAGGGAATTCGGTATTCAAAAGCCTTAGAAAAATCCCAGCTGGCTTCTATCTTGACTTTGAGCTTAAAATTGTCTCCGTAAGTTTCAGCCATGCCTATTCTCATTTGTACAGCAAACAGCAGAATGAGACCTCAGTCCTCTGCTCACAGTCCTTCATTGTTGTGGTGGAAACAGAAAAGGGAGCGAAAGAAATGCCACTTATTTAAGGGAATGTGGCTTGGATGGGCTCACAGCTGCCTAATCAACAGCTGCAATTGCAATGCAGCTCCATATGGGCTGGCACGCAAGGCTCAAGTAGCCAGAATGGATCTTGCTCCAGCTACATTATACCACCAAATGTTTTGATATGGGTTCCTCATTAAACAGTGGCTGATTAATGGCACCTAATTAAAGCAGGGGACAGCAAGAAGAATGGAGTGGTGGAGGAATTAGATACTGGACAGCATCTTGTCACGCTGCTTGCCTTGAATGTGCGTTGTTTGGAGTGACTAATAACACAAACCCAGGAATTAACTCTCCCAGCTAATGCTATTGTTTCTGGCAGAAAGCTCGCCTGTCACAAGGATTAATCCAATCTATACTGTTATTTAGTCAGCAGCAACAGATGCTCATTCGGGTATCTCGGCAGAAGAAGGTGTCTCCACTCAACGCCAGTGCTTGCATGAAACCCCAGCAGGGTCATTTCGCTATCAGCTAGCTTCTGACCCTCAGCACCCCTTCACGTCTAGTGTCTGTTTATAGGCATTTTATTCTGTGTGTGTGTGTGACATTTAAGATAGATATTTGGCAATAACATCTCGAAGAAAGCAGTACCCCTTCTGGGAAAATGCGGAAGATCACTATTCAGATGAGGAAAATGGAAACTCGAGGAGAAACAAGCGATTTGTTCTCCTCCTGCCATATCTCCCCCGCAAAAGCTGCCTGCCCAGCCATCCTGTCCCTTCAGCGAAGGAAGCGGGACTGCCAGCAGCCGTTTTTTCCGCTGTGGTAAATGTCACTGCTGTCTTTTGACCAGGTCCTCAGCTCCCTTCAATAGCTGGCTGCCTGCCCACCATGCACAAAGGGCCTGCTCCATCCCTCATCTCTTCTGCCAGCCGCAGGAAGGTTTGACTCGGCTGAAATCCATGGAGTAAACCCTATGTGAATGAACAGGGAAGGAGACCTGATATTATCAAACGACTTAAGATGATTCTAGGCCTGGCATTCAGGGCTACTGTGTTTGGTGCCTCAGCTTCAAATTCCTCTGCATGTCTGAGATGGCTGTGTACCCTCGAGGACAACAGATGGGATTTTTGTGGGCGATCGTCTGCCTGGCAAGACCCAACTCACGAAGGAAATTGCTCGAGGTCACACACTGATTCTTTGCTTTTACTAAAAATAGTTTCTGGTCCAGGTGCTGGGCTGAAGCTGGGGCACCAGTGATCTGCCATGGATGCTGAGCAGCTCCCAGCAGCCCTCACGTGTCCTCCTTGGCTGGGATGCTTTTTCTGGTGGGAGGAAGCTGCTCTGGGGACTGAGACTCTCCCGCTGAGAAGCCATTGGGATAGGAAGGGGTAAAACCTCCCAGGGATTTTGCTTGGAGAGGCCCTTGCAGACTGTGCTACGGTCCCTCCAACAGCCCTGAGCTGTCCTTGGGAAACCTCCCAGCTGCGTGTCCAGTGGATTACTGCCTGCCGGGTGGGGACAGGTGGAACAATATTGCAAAAAGCAAAACCGGATTTTTCCTTCTCCTGCAGCAGGATGTGGCCAAGCATAGGAGAACTAGAAAAGGTGCAGAGAGCAAGATATGCGATCAGGTGTACGGGAAGAAGATGGTACTAGAAAAGACTAAACAGTCTGGGATTGCTGAGGCTGGAAAAGAGTCAAGGAGGCGATGACTGAGGTGTACAAATCCTAAATGATCTGCAGGAGGTGGGTAGGAAATAGCCGCCCCCTCCTGCCTCAGCACAGAACTAAGGGCACCCTTTGAAATTAGCAGGCCGTAAGCTTAAAACAAATAGAGGAAGTCCTCTTTCACACAGTGGAAATTAAACTGTGGAACTTATTGTTACAGGATGCTGCCAAGGCCAAAGCCCAACTGGCTGGAGCAGGGTTATACGAGGGCTACACCAGGGATGACTATTGAACCTCGCAGCCTGCCTCAGCTCAGCAAGTCCCCGAGGCACTGGCAGCCAGACACTGCACCGGGAGAGGGGAAGGATCGCCCGAGAATGACCCGCATTTCTACTCCCTTTCCTAAGCGTTTCTGGGAACGTTAGGGAACTCCTTGTACTGGGCCAAGGTACAGGCTTCACTGTACTGGAGACAGAGCACGGGGTCACCTGTGCTACTGTTCTGGCCCGGTCTTTTGTATTCATATAACAAATTAGGGGCATTGTCTTCTGAAGTGAGCAGAGGCAGGTAAAGACATTTGAGAAACCATTACGCTTGCCAGAAATACCTTTCAGGGGACTAAAATCGCTGTGAGTGACTTAGCCTGAATCCAGAAAATAGTGTTGTTACCAAAGAAAATACATGAAGAGAACAGTGCAGTATCAGAACCACTCATGTCAACTTTCCTGAATGAAATTAGGGTTTTTTTTCCCAGGAAAATCAGCATGAGCTAAAATCCTGACCTCCTTAAAATTAATTGTAACAAAAAAAGCATTCCATTAGGTTGAACACAGTTTGGGAGACAGACTTGAGATCTTTCTTTTTCAGGTTGCTAAAAGGAAAAAAAAAACTATAATAAGAATTCAAATGAGCGTGAAGCCCAGTAACCGCTCTGGGGAAAAAGTATATTTGCACAGCTCCTTTGTATTTGTATTTGTATTTGTGAGCTCCCATTTTGTGCTGGGAATTACAACCATGTGCTTAAGCATCTAACCTTACCCCATGTTTCTGGGATGTATTTCATGGGAATGATGCCTGACACCAAAAGCGTTGTTGCTGGGTGATTGTCCCAGTACAACTTGGAGGAGCTGCTGCAGGTGCTCCATCAGCAGACCCTCCTCTAGGCACGGCCATGGGCACGGGGACACAGGGCAGGAGGAGGCTGGGCTAGTGGGGTTGCACATCTCCGAGCACCAGCATGCAGGAGCAGGGAAGCAAGAAATCCAGCAGCCTGGCACGTGCTGAAGTAGAGCCATCTTCGCTCCCAGAGGTAGGGGGTTGCAGGGATTTCCTGAGCGAGGTGAGGCTGCAGACTCCTCATCAGCCTCCTCCTTCCAGGGGTGAAGACCCCTCCAGGGGAGGCTGCACAGGACCATGAAGTTCCCACCTGTTGTACAGGATTTCACATGCAGAGAGGCTTCCTTGGCTTAGCTGCCAGTGGAGCCTTTGATGAGGACATTGCTCTTTGCAACGCCTGTGCTGCTGCCCATAGCAAACACCAGGCGTACGCATTTTGCAGGGGAGAGGCCAAGGGAACAAAACTTATTTTTAGGGAGTGATGAATGCTGCCAGATGGGCTGCCAACCCACCTGGGAGCCAGCAGCGACAGCTGGGGGCCAGCAAGTGTCTTCTGGGGGCCTGCAGGCGTACGTTGCAGATATGAGCATCTGGGGAGAAATTCCCACCTTTGCTTTGAAACCACAGAGAAGCAACTGACCCCTTACCCTTTGGTGTGAAAGAAGAAAGGTGATAATTCAATCCTCCAGGCAAAAGATGAGTGGAAGACAGCACGCATCCACACCAGAAGAACTCTTGAAGATATTCCATTCCCATCACCAAAATTATCAGCCAAGGCACAGCTGCCAGAGCTGGAAAAATCACCAGTTTCCAACCCTAATTACCAGTCAGCTGACACAATGACATAATCAATATGAAGTGAATTGCATTAGTGGTCATATCCTGAGAAGAAGAACCGGATGCAAGAAGTATTCTACTAAACTATAAACTACTCATAACAGCACTCTGAACGAGTATTTACAAACACATTGCTGCTGAAAGCTGGACGCATTGTTTCAGAGAAACTGAGGAAACCAGAACAAGAAATTACATTGATGAGTGGGTTTTACTATAATAATGCCTTTGATAAGCCCATAAAGAGGGCATCCGTTGGTACCATCCTTTATCCATTGGAAAGCAGGGGGGTGAGATAAACTAGTGGAACAGTGGAATGATCCAGATTTACATCAGCTAGCAATGTCACTTCACTGGAAAAGCCAGAAAAGTCACAGGTTTAGCTAGCTAATCAAGTGGAGCCTTGTTTAATCACATTAAGGCCAAAGGGATCCTTCCATTGACTGCAGGAGGCAATAAATCAGGCCAGCAATTAAGAAAAAGAGCTGTAGCATCTTCGGCATTTGTTAGTCACCAGCAAGCAGATGAACTTTCTCCGTACTCTTCCCCCTTGAAACCAGAGCACGGTGCTGAGTGCTCTGGCTGTCATCCAGCAGAGCGCTCTGACACGGGTAATGCAGCCAAAGCCCGCAGGGCAACTCAGGTGTTTAATGGTAAGCACATGCTTAAATGTGTTGCTGGGTTAAGGCCAAAGGGGTTAGCACCTTGCATCCTGCAGCTCTTTGTATACCAAGGACGGTATTGCTATATACTGTGTGGATGGCAGTCACTGGTGGTCCCTGAGATGTGGGGAGGTCATCTGCAAAATGTCACCTGCTGTGGTTTTGTTTTGAGCCATGCTCAGGTTTTCCTATACACACAGAATGCGAAAGCGAAGAAAAGAAAACCAGAGAAGTTTAACCTGGTTTGGTTGGTTTGTTTGTAAATAAGAAGCATGTGGCAATATAGTGTTAAATGATCCGAGTTTTCTCAGTGAGGGGGAGGTTTGTCCTTGGATTACAGTTTTTCAGGCATTTGTGTTATCACAAGTAATTAAAAATCAAACTGTAAATAAATTCCTGTTGACTGACTAGTCACATGCCGGTGAAATCTCTGGAGGATGTAGCAGTTCCTGTAAAAGAAAGAAGAAGGAAGCTTCACCATATTGTGAAAGCAGGTGAAAAAAACTCAAAATTATTCCTTCTGCTCCCAGAATAGTAACCAGAATTAGACTATGACCTTTCCAGAGTGATGGGTTTAATTAAGGAAATCAAAGCTACTGCTATATCTCCAAGGAAAAAAAAAAAAAGATAAAAATAATGTTTTGATCACATTTACTTCTTTTTATAAACCATGAAAGCCAGGATGTTCAGTGTTTAGACTGATGCTCCCTCTGCAAAAGAGGAAATGCACTACCTCACATAAAAAGGAATATGGGGCAAAATAAAACCCTGAATGAAATATCAGCTCCACTATACTTTTGTGATGTATTGGCTTTCATAGTATTCAAATGTAGAGGTTATTTTTACCTCCTCTGCTGCCTCATGAATTCCCTCAGGGACTGTGATTTGAGCTTCAAACAGGGAAGAAGAAAAAATTCTTTTTTATCATGGAAGCTGATAAAATGGGCAGAGACAAGAAAAGCTCCTTTTGTTCTGATCTTTCAGGCCTCAAAACGTATTTCAATTCATGCAAATATGTACTTAAACCTCTTACAAAGCAATGGTATACATTCTATTTACCTTTTTATAAAAATGATTTTTGATTTTAATATTACATCTATTATTTTCCTTTCCGATACAGAAAAACATTGTTATTTTTACTTAGACAATGCCTGTTATATCTGTCCTCTGTTACATGTTATTTATTGAAGCTTAACTGTTACAGTCTCTTACATAAATCCTTCTTAGCATGTGGATTATTGATCCTATAATCCATAACAATATTGTCTATTCTGTCATCCAGCTGCCCGCCATAAACACTAAAAATACACATGCTAAAATTTGTTGTGAAGTTATACTCAGAAAAAAAACAAAACAATTAACATGGTCAATGAATGGCATTTCTAAATAAATATTGTGATTTCTCACGAAAAATGCCTAAACACCACATTATTGGATTTATGGTCTCTTAAATTTCAGTTTTAAAAACAAAACAATTCTTCCGTCATGCAGACACCCTTAAATATTAATCTTGTTTCCACTTTGTACTTGCAATATCGTTTCAAATTATTTCCTTTTTACATTTTTGTGGAAAGCACTTCTTTGGTTCAGGTTACTTTGAAGGGCTCAACCAAAACCATAATGGAAAGTTTAAAACAGGAAAACAGGAAAGTTTTAACAAGGGTTCAGATTCTGCTTGTGACACTCCATCTCTGCCATGGGCAACCAATACAAGCCTGGATTTGTGGTATGCCCTGATTTTGGGGCTAGCTTGTGATCCCACCACCTGCCTGATTTCAGATTGCTCCAGAGCAGGTCTGGAAGACAGCCTTAATCTGTCTACATGGGCAAATTTTGCCGTTAGAGGAGATATTGCCTATTGGAGGGCTGATGCTGTCCCTGCAGGGTCACCCGTGGGAGGTTAGGCATCTCTGTTCAAACCCAGTGTCCCTGCAGGTTCATGGGGTGTTGCAACCTGCACATCCAATTTTCATTTTGGTCCCCAGTCTGGATTTTCATTTGCAAATGTGGGCTAAACATAAAGTCATCATAAAACTGAGTAGAATTCAAGTTTTGACAGTAAGTCTGTACAAGATTTCAGCTTCACAGAGATGTGAAGGGCACGCTAAGCCATCTCCTATCTTCGGGTCCAGCTGCGATGCTGAGAGCGTATGTCCGAGCAGGAGTCAGAGCACCATCCAGCCTGATTCTGGTGCTCTTGGAGTTAAAAAAACAATCCATGAGCTCAGGAAAAAAATCAAGACATCCCGGTGACAGTGGAGTAGCAGAGGGACTTTTCTTTACTTACATCAAATCTGTGAACAGGGTCATTTTTGAAAGCCTGAAAGCCTGTGGTTGTACCTCCCTTGTGCCTGGGCTTTGCAGCTTCCCTGCTCACCCTGGTAACTGGGACAACCTCAGGGGAACTGCTGCAGGAGCATGATGACTCCTGTGCTGGTGGGTTTGGTTTGTGCCAGCCTGGGAGATCCTGGCAGGGCATGGCTCCTCTGCTCAGCAAAGCAGAGCCTTGTGTCAGGGGAAGAGCAGGTGAAGGTTTCTGAGAGTACCAGTTTCTCCTGGGTTTCTTTCTGGGGAAGTAAGGATAGCAAATTCGAAAGGTGCAGTCAAGGCTTTAGTAAACACCCAACTGAAGTTCCAGGGGTAAGTAAAACTGAAGAGGCTACACGGATCTGCATGAAATACATTCAAGTTTAGAAAACTTACGTATCCCAGTCTTATCTGTAGCAACACGTGGCTGTTGATAATGCCTGATTTACTCACATTATTTTTTATTGGCATAGCTGTTCCAGTAAGTGCCTCATAAATCATTAGTGGTTGAGGAAAGTCCCTAAAATCACTTCTACCCTGGAAAACATCCAAACAAGGGACCCATTTTTCTCAGAAGGTACAGAGATAATTTCTTCTGGCAAACCTGAATAGCTGGTTAGGTGGGTCCTGCCCCTGGCCATCAGTTCCCCTCTTCAGAGGTGGTTTCTCCTCACCTGCACAGCACCTCCAGCTCTCAGGGGTTTCCAAGCCAGTGGCCATCATCCCCACCATCCCTGCACCCCCACAGTGCAGGGATGGAGCAGCACAGGACTGGTGAAGGACCTTACAGATAAGACAATTAATTTACAAAAGGTTCAGTTTCTTATTTTTCAGATATGCTGTGAAGTTCATTCATCTTTTTTTCATAAGGAAGAAGGATATGTCTTCACAGCAAATGTACATGCCTGCTCACTCGCAGTTTATAACTTCTTAGCCCATCAATTTCAGCCATGTTTGATGGGATGGAGTTTGATAGGATAATGATCTTAAATATGCTAATTTTCTAAAATTTTCAAAAAAGGCATGGAAAATGGACCCTGTCAGTTCTTATACAGGGAGATGAATGAGCCTAACTTATATTACATGGCAGAGAATTCATACGGGAGAGCTATCGTGACTGCCATAAACGTCAAAAATGCTTCAGTTAGAAATAGCACTGCATTAGATACCTGAGACACAAAGCCTTAGGAAACCAGGCATCATTAATCCTGCTGCTCAAGGACTTGGGCATTTGGGAAAGGGACACCAGGGGACAGGGATGCGACTTGGGTTGATTGCGTCAGGAGATTGCCTCTGCTTGTGACAGATGAGGCAGACGCAGTTGATTTAGCACTTTAATATACTATTCGGGTTAGTGAGAAAATTAGTACTTGTAAAGAATGTATAGTGGTTTTGGTGGAGACTTTTATACATCTACATAAATACTGCCAAGGTTTTTTAGTCTAAAATGCATGTATATTGGAAAGACAGACCACAGTCCCACTTCTCATTCACTTACACAGGCATAACATGCCGGTATATTCCCCTTAGACACATAAACACGTTTTTTCTGCCAAATCCTTCCCTGTACTTGTGGATCAATTAGTATTATTTCTATACTGTCCCCATCCATATTCTTTCATTTTAAAAAATCACAGAAAAGGAAATAGATCACATAAACCCCCCATTCACCATGGTAGTATCACGACGGTTGTGTTACTATGGAAACATCTGTGTGAAGAGACTATGGTGCTCTTGGAGATTAGCATTTTATCCCAGATTTCCAATTATGTCATCAGACTGGATTTACAGTGGTGTAAACTGACATAACTACCAGAAAATTAAGTAATTTATAACAGATAAAGGTCTGAACTGGCAATTATTTGTGAAAAAATCTTAATAATTTACATGATGAGGAAGCTGAATCTAAAACTACTGCTACCCCATGCATATTTGAAAGGGTGGGTTAAGTTCTGCTTGAATTACCTTGGAATAATTCTTGTTTCTTAATGAGTCTTAGGATTCAAGAGAGCAGCTGGGAAGCACCCAATGTCTGACTTAGGCTGAGTTTAACTGGATAGGGTACTAAATGCGGTGCTGTGGTAGGGGTACAACTGTCAGCACAGACTACACTGGGGCATGGATACCTGCACAGGTTGTCCTCACCAATGTCTGTGTGTGCTCAGGCTTCACCATGCTCAGTCAGCCCCTCTAGGTCCACGCTGTGTGTCTGGGCACGTTTCCACATCCAGCAGATGTTCTTCCACTTGTAGGCTGGCCCCCCAAATTAGCACAGCCTCTGTGCTTTGCTGATGAGCATTTCCCATGCCATTGTTCACTATGTTCAGTGTCCCCTCAACCTTCTCAAAAGCAGTCCAGATATGACTGAGTTGTTTTCATCCCCCTGTCTCTGCTGGTGTCACAGCCATTGAAGGCATATAGCAGTAACGTATCTGCAAACTATGCCACAATGTTTTGTGTAGCAGTTTTTTTTTGTGTAGGCAAAACCTTGCATTTGATATACAGCACAATGTCTCAAGAAAAGATGGCCTCCACTTTGCTTCATTTTGATAAACTGCGTGGCCTTTATGGAAGCAAAGTTCCTTCAACACCACAAAGAAAAAAGAATTCATATGCAGAAAACCATCAAGGATATAAATTAAATTGAGAAATGTGGTAAAACTATTTAAGAGGTTAAAAGTGAAACGCAAACAGTAAGAGATGAGACACAAGACTTAGTTTTGATCACATACATGAATGTTCTGGGCTTGGTAATAAAGCAGCATATTAATGACTTCATCAGGGACAAAGTCCTTCAAAATAGACAAAAATGTAACACTTTGTATATGAAGCACAATATCAATTCCTCTTCAGGAAAGATTCAGCTATGTTATTAAAAATTATCATAAAGAATCATACTGATATGTTCTAAGGATGTATTTTCAAAGCTGAGATCCCAAAGTGAGGAACTTGAAGCAGAAGTGCTCCATCAGAAGTGCCCCGTCAGGGCCTGTTGCGATAGGGCAGAGGGTAATGGTTTTAAAGTAAAAGAGGGTAGATTTAGACTAGATATAAGGAAGAAATTTTTTATCAGGGTGGTGAAACACTGGAACAGGTTGCCCAGAGAGGTGGTAGATGCCCCATCCCTGGAAACATTCCAGGTCAGATTGGACAGGGCCTGAGCAACCTGATCTAGTTGAAGACATCCCTGGTCATTACAGGGAGGGTTGGACTAGATGACTTTTAAAGGTCCCTTCCAACCCAAACTATTCTATGATTCTATGATTCTATGACTTTATGATCTTCAATCTCCTGTCCCCATCCGCCCTCTCACCCATGCCTCCCAGAGCCCAGGCTGTGGGTCAGCTAGGGAGCAGGCTGTGAGCTGGACCAGGGATCCAGCTGGAGCACCAGTCTGTCTGAGTCTACTTAGCGTCTGAGCCCATCCTTGCTCTGTGGGCACAGGACTGGTTGGCCTGGCAGGTCTAGCAAAATAAGGTGCTTTGTGCCAAATATATATGCTTTCACATCTTTTGAAATGTCATCCAATATCACGTATACGCTTGAATATAGTTGTAAGTATATAGTACAACAATGATCTGAGTTTGGATACGTTGATGTCATTGTGTGATCCGATACTTTACAGCAGCCTAGCTTGTCCGAGTCCACCGAGTCCTGCTAAAACAGCTGACTTAGTCAGGTCTGCAGGCAGACCCTGAGGATTAACTAAAATCCAATAATTTCAGGGTGACTCCACCTACAACTAACACAGTCAGCCCTGAAAAACTTAGTATGCAGAGCTCCTTCAGAAGCCAATGGTAGTTAAAGGACACTAAATAGGGTTGGCTCCAATGGTGTCACTTGCAAGAAATAGCTTTTTTACCAATTAAACTTGAAATATTGAAAGTTTTAAATCAAAGGAACTAATTTTGTTATTCTGCTTTCTCAACAAAACACACTTCTGCCAAACCTCACTGTAAATTACGCCCAAATTAAGTGCACGCCATTATTTTGAACATATTTCTTTAAAAAAGCGAACAAGGAGTGGGAGAGTAGGGAAGAATAAGCAGAAATTGAAAATGAGGAGAGAAATTGTGGCTTTGCCTTTTTCTGCTGCACTAGGCAAAAAAAAAAAAATTGACACAGGAGTTTCTTGTGAATTCTGTTGCATATCATTCTCTACCGTGTCAGATAAGGGAGGCAATCACAACAATATGCCCTTTGTGTCAGCCGGACTGTACAGGGACTGGTAGGAACAGTGAGGAAACCAATTATTTGTTTGCAAGCCAAAGTGAATGTGGTACCAGTGCTGTGAATTTGTAATCAAAGTCACACAAATGGGGAAAGCTCCTGTCAGATTCTATAGACCCCTCTGCTTTCTGTATAGATTTCTCGTCTGCCTGGGCACCAAATGTTTTCTTTCAGTGCTGACATTGTGGTGACTCCCACTGCAGACACGCAGTCTCTCCATCAGACTAGTGTTCTTGTACTAACAGGGGATACTAGCAGCAGACTCCAAAAGGTTATGGGAAGAGCGCTTCACATTCTCCTTGCTTGATTTATTTCCAGCAGCAGCAGTAGAGTTCATTCTCTTCTCTTCTCTGTTATAATCTTGTAAGTTCAATTGCAATTGCTTTTATTAATAATGTAAATAAGGTAACTACTTTTCCTTATGGCCCTGGTCTTGAGTTAAAATTTACATAAATGAATCCTTGTATTCAGAGAGAGTACCCTTCAGTGAGTATATGAAAAAATTAGCTTTTTTTTCTTGTGAGGAACTGACCGTAGGATTGGCTTCGTATTTTGGATATCACCAGTCCTATTCAGCCTGAGATGCAGATACTAAGTGAAATCTTTTGCAGATTCTTAAGATGCCTGATGAATTAAATAGACATTAATAAAACATCCAAAATTTAAATTTGATGAAATATATAATGTGTCCACATAAGATATTTACATTACTCAAGGGCAATTAAGATAATGAAAGGTAGATAATCTGTTACTTTTATTAGGCTTACTTCGATTTTGAATCTATGCTATTCTTACCAAATATGGCATCTTATTCCCAACATTTCAACTATGCATTTGAAGGAAACAAGTCACTCCCATTAATCTTTGGAAGGTGCAAAAAAGACATGAGCAAAATGTTAGAAGGGTTAGGAAAAGTTATTTTCATCCTGTCTTTTCTGTGTTGTTGGCTGCACTAGGATGGTCCTTCCTTCTCACTGACACTGTTGGATGAACTTTTTGCAAAAGGGCATTTCTGTTTCAATAGCGACTGAGTGATATGGCCAATCATGACAGTTTACTCCCTGCCAAGTTTGTATTTTCAGCTCAGTGGAGCAAAAGAAAATCCTATCTTTTCAGCTAAGGTTCTCAAAATATTTGTTGTTTCCAAAATTCAGCCAGCGCGATCCGTGCTAAAGCCATACACAAACTAAAACATAAGTGAAATCACCCACCTGCAAAATTTTCACCAAACTGTCAATGGGGAAAACACTTGTCTGATATGTGCTGGCATGAAGCAGCTGCTAGAGTGTTTCCTTCTTTCTGATGCTAGCACATTTTAGTATTCCTGCCAACCACAGAGTAATCTCAAGGGCACCTTGAAAAAACAACAAAAACTGTTTAAAAAATAGTGGTAAAAATACCCCTCTGCCAAAAAAAATTTGTTACTATTGCTGGAAAGGGTTGGTTTGTTTTCCCTTTTTAATTAATTTTAAAAAAGGAATTAATAGTCTAGGGATTTAAAGGGAAACAAAAATAGGGTTACATGTGCTCACAGTATGGTGTATCTTGCCATCTCAAAGGTTCCCAAACAGTTGGTCCACAGAGACTTGACAGGTCACATAGTTTTAACGCTTCCCTCTGTCTCCTACTGCTAAATCTTATTTGTAATAGCTAAAAATAGACATCTTGCTTGCCCAGTATAGCTTTCCCATGTAAATGGACTTGCTGCTGTTATCCCAGGACTTGATGATGTTCTGCAGGGTTTTGAATGGGCGGGAGGACAGGAGATGTATTTGATGACTGGAAGAGAAACAGTTTCTGCATGGAGGGGGAGGATTTCCCTGAGATAAATTTTTTATTCAGCTGTAATATGATCAAGGACCCTGTGACAAAACAGTATTCAAAGTGGTTTGAGGCACCTCTGTGAAAGTAAATCAGGCTACCTGGCCAGGGAGTTGGGCTAGGCAGTCCTCCTGGGAGGCAAGAAAGGGCTGAGGTGTCTGCGCCTGATGCATTTCATGCTTACGTTAGGCAACCACTGGTTAAAAAATTGAAGCAAGCCAGAGAATTCAGAGCCCTTACAGAGCACCTTAGGGAACGCCGTTCCCTGGAAGGGATATTTAAAGTGTCTGCTCTAATCGGCCCATTCTTGTTTTTAAATATTTTGAGGACATAAGTAACTTGTTCTAATAAAACACACCAGTGACTTTAAAAGATGCTTCCAGTGACACACTATTTTTAGCACACAATTTTGCTTTAACTTGTTATTGTTTATAATGACCTTAGACTTTCCAAAGCACACCCCAGGCCTTTGGCAAAACTGTTTGTATGCACGGAAATTTCTATAAGAATAATGTCTGTTGCTCTCCACAAAGATTTAGTGCTGTCCTTTGCAAGAGTGTTGCTGGGGAAACCATGACTCTTAGTCATATTTCACATGATGCCTAGAATTAATCTGTTAGCAGTTCAAACTGGATGGCTCTTTCACTTGGTGCATCTGTTAACAAAGTTCTTCAGATATATAATTTATCTACACATGTATTTTGAACAAAACAGAATCACATATTGGACGTTGCTGACAATTATTTTCCTTGAAAGAGATTTTTTTCATTTAACATGCCCCAAAAGAGTTACATTTGGTCAGTCTCCTAGAGACGGAGGTTTAAATAGATTTATTAATATCTCTTAACCTCAGTTGATTTATACAGAAATACGTAGATTTCTAAAGAAAGTTCTCTGTCAGGAATTAGGCTGATTGAACTTTAAAGCATTCCTTATTTTATTACCTAAGCAACATGTGTGGAGGGAAAGAAAATTTAATAGCTTACTGCTAAGGATGGTGTTGATAGAGGTGGCATGAACATGAAAATGAAGTTGTATCCATGCATTCAGTGAAGAAAAACAACTGGCATTCAAGTGAACTAGAAATTAAGGAAAAGTTGTCTGTGTGAACTCATCAGCATCAGACTGAAACTGGTTGTTGATTGTTTTGCTTCAGATCTGGACTGTACAGATTCATGACTGAAGACACTCCCCATATTTTAATCTCACTGTGAATCTCACAGCAAGATTCATTGGGTTCAAGCTCATCTATGAAAAGCACATACCAGTTAATTGGGTCTCAGGATCTAACTTGCTATTTCAGTCAAAACATTAGAAACTCCAGTGTCAGGGAACACTATCTTCCCCTGAGAAAGTGAGATACCGTTACCCTGTGAGTCAAAATAGGAAGTTGCAATGAGATAGTTTCCAGTAAATGGGGGAAACAGCCCTAATTTTTGCAGGTAATGATGTATGAGCCGTCTGTGTCTTAGCGTGTGGGTGTAAGGGCTAGCGAGAGAGGAGAAAAAGGAATTCTGAAAGACAAATCTGAGAACTGAGAGAACTGGAGAACTGCATAAAAGTGCAGTTTCTCTTTCAGAGAACCAAATGAACATGGCCTCTTGTAAACCTGAACTTTCTGATCACAGGGACACAGGTGGAATCACTTGTTCTTTCCACTGCATGACCTCACTCACTAAACCTTTGAGCTTTCTATAGACATCCCACTTTGTAGCCCGCAGAAGTCATTCCTGTGAAGTAAGGCAAGAAAACTTTTGCAAAGGTTTACAGACTATAGCAGCTTAAAGACATCATGCACAATCAGAGTGAGGCATCTGCTCTTCTACTCAGGCACTTCACAAAAAATTAAGTACTCTTCCTAATAAGGACAGTTAGCAGAATGAAATGCATTAGTCTTTCATCTCATCTAGATAGTTTTCATTATTAAGCAAAGACTCATTATCTTCTTACTACAAGCGCGGTATCAATCACTTGTGCCAAGAATTGGATTAAGGACACTTATGAACTCCTTGGCTTGCACCCAATAGTTTTCAGTGCCCTCCAAATAGGTGCAGTCATGAGTGGGGAAAATTTACAGCTCATCCAAAGACTTCTAAGTGTTCCAGACCTATGAAAACAGCACTTTCTCTACAAGACAGTGTTATCATTTTTGTAAATGTTATTTTTAAAAGTAGTATACTAAAAAATAGACAATACAGCCTGGTAGCAGACTACTCATTTTAGTTCCTTTATAAATGTCGAACATTTTTCCAAATTTGAGAAATTTTTGTCAGTCTAGAATAACTCAAAGGGTAGTTTGAGCTCGTTTGGAGACAGCTAAATGAAAATGGACCTGACTTTACAGATAAAAGCTAGAAGTCCAGAATTTGACCAGATATAGTCCAGCACTTCAAGGGTTAGAATTTTTTTATACTGACTCTTCGCAGCTAAATATGCGGATTTAAGCCTTAATGAAACATATAGAAACCAGTGGAAGCTTTTCCACTGGACATGTTCCTCAGGCTTTGAAGAATTTAGAGTGTAAGTAGAATCAGATAAAGGATATGGATGCTGGGTTAGGCAAGCAGCAGATTACAAAACAGCATTAGCATTTGCCCTTTGCAAAGGTTAAATTATGTTCCTATCTTAAATATTGCATTGCCTATTCATGCTCCCACAGGGACTATCCATTTACAGATTTTGGCTGAAAATGGCAACAAGACCAAAATAATGTCAGAAAGAAATTTTTTTTTCCCTCATGGTATGCTAGAACTTCAGGGCAGACATTATTAGAAGTAAATAGCTCAGAAGGCTGTTGAAGAGTCATATGTCACAAGCAAGCCTGGAACAAAGCAGAACTCTCCATCCAATAATAAACTAATTTAAAACTAAATGGAAGTGATATATTTGTATTAACCTCTCCAAATTTCATGAAACTTGCACCTTGTTCCATCCCATTACAAAGACAATGCTCAGAGCAGCTTCACTGGCCAGTTTTCTAGAGCGCACAAATCTTTTAAGAGCAACTAATCTCTTCATGCGTTTTCTTTCTTAAGCCACTGCAAAAGTAGATGAAGAACAATATTCCTGACCTTGTTTGTTTCAAATTGAAACTCAGAGGAAGTTTTGGGATATCTGGAGGGGGACTCCTCCTATCTCATATTAGACATTTGCCATGTAGATATATGAATTAGTCACCCTAGACTCTGTCTGTAGTCAGAGACAAAAAATGAGTTTTTCATCCAGCCTCTCTTGAAAAAGTGCTATAGGATGTCACTAAGGAAGTATCTGATTCTTTCCATTCATCTGTGAAGAAAGCAGAGGGACTTGGCTCCTCTGTAGGCACCTAGACTGCAAGGCAGTCACTCTGTGTCAGAAGAATCCTAAGCCAGGCTGTTCTGCTCTCCCATTAACAGCTTTGAGACCAGCTCTTTCTTGACATCACACAAGAATCAGTTTGCTGATGATTCAAAACAAATTAATTTCCCTGTAAAGTCCAATTTGTCAGCTAGTGTGAATTAGCAAAGCCTTTACAGGTTAAAAAGAATCCCATCCACCTGTTTTCATGGGCCACTGGTCCTTTTTTACAGCTTCAACTATGCTCAGAATTTCTTGTGCAAAATAGGAGTAAGTGTAAAGGAAGGAAATGTGTGGATACAGCTAAGTATGGGCTTGTAACCTCTGGAGAACCAAGGAGGAGGAAATACAGTCAGATGTAGTACTACAAGTGTGAATTAGCTGCCAGAAATATCTTCAACTCTCATTCACCATAAATACTCTTACATACCATGAATGTGTGGTGAATTCCATGAACTTGATATACTATGCTGTCACAGAAAGTAAATGATATTGAATGATTCTAGATGACTCATATAATCCCTTTGCAGGGATTCAGAGTAGGAATCTCGCAGCATACAGTGGACATCAAAAAAGAGGAACCAGAGCATAGATTTCCGGAAATGGCCATTTATGTCCTTACAAGAAACAAGACTGGAACAAGCATAACTGAATGCAAGAAATCACATGCAGGTAGCAACTTGGAAACGTCTGAAAAAAAAAAAGCATAAGGGAAAATCAAACCATATTTTGGCACTCAACCATTGCATTCCAGAGACAGTTTTTAAGTTTGCATGCAAGAGGAAAAAGCAAGTAGTATTATACAGTCAAAGTAATATGTTCAAATATCCAGTTCTGCCTGTTATTTGATACAGTTGCAAACTTCCTTTCATGCTTGGTTTATGCTCTTGGAGCAGACCACTACATTTATTCTCACTATAGAGGTGTGGTAAGTAATCATTATAAAAAATTATTCTATGTTGCCATTATAAAACTATGTTTTAAGAGGCAGAGTAACATTTTTTAATGATAAATAAGTACCTCACAGATACATGAGAGAAGAATATCTGTAATTAACATTGTCTCTGCAAAATAATATAGATAGTGGAATTACAAAGCAAATCAAATTGTTCTGGCATAATGGAATAGCTACTGAATTGTAAGAACAAATTAGAGTAGAGAATTAAAAACCAAGGAGACGATAAAAATAAAATTAGCAGCATGCTTATTAATGAATACATTTGGTAATAAAACGACTGTGTGTAAGTTGGCTGTCAGGTGCCCCCAAAGCCGTCTGTCCTTCAGGCTGACACGGCCCCAGGTCCCCCAGCCTCTCCTCTTGGGGCAAGTGCTCCAGCCCCCACCGCCCTGGGGGCCCTCCCCTGAGCTCACTCCAGTTTGTCCATGTCTTTCCTGCACTGGGGGCCCAAATCTGGATGCAATACTCTAGGGGTGGTCTTGCCAGTGTTGCACAGAGGAAATAAATTGCTTCCTTGATCTATTGAATATACTTCTGTTGATGCGGCTGGGGACACTGTTAGCCTTCATCACTGCCAGGGCTCCCTGATGGATTGTTTGGCCCCAAAGCCACCAGAACACCCAGGTCCTATCCAGCAGAGCTGCTCCCTGGCTTAGCACATACCCATGCAGGGGGTTAGTCCATGCCAAGTGCAGGGCTTTGTATTTGTCTGGGCTGAACATCATAATGCTCCTGTTGGCCCATTCTTAGTGCTCACCTGGGTCCCTCTGGATGGCCACCCTGCACTCAAGTGTATTCACTGGTCCCACCAGGCTTCACCACCAGATACGCTGAGGGTGCACTCCATCACATCCTCCAGGTCACTGGTAAATGTATTAAACATCATCAATAGGTCCCAGCACAGAACCCTGAGGAACTCCCCTTGTAACCAGCCTCCAGGTGGAGCATGAGCTATTAACCACCACACTCTGGGCCCAACCACGCAAACAGATTTTCAAATGTCTAGTAGTCTGCTCAGTTACTGCTAATTACTATTCTCTTCAACAGACCACCTCCCTTTGTGATTTCAGGACCACCATTGCAGATCTGAATAACAAAATGTAAGCTTTGCCACTACTTTTAACTACTAGTGACACCCCATAAAAAACACATCTGTACTGTCAGAGGCTAGATGGTAGCTTATCCTCCCTTCAGCAGCAGACCCATTCACCAACTTTTCTTTGCTGAATTCTCATGGATATAGCTCACTGATGTATTTTTGCCAGAAGTAAAGCCAGTTTAAGATGCTCTTGCCTTCTTTCCTACTGCCTCAACTTCATTATAAGGACTTGCTGCGCCCTTGGCTGTGCTGGTACTGCTCTTGGTGGGACCGACTGAGGGGGCAGTAACAGTAGTGTGGAGATGGGACCTAGAGTGAAGGTGGGACAAAGAGGTGGAAATGTCTGAAACTGGCACTCTACAAGAGAATAACATACCATTGAATACTAGCTGTATTCCTGGCTCACCTGAGACAAAACCAGACAAACAAACACAGTGTCTATAAGGTGATTTTCAGCTCCCAGGATTGTTTTCCAAATCTCACCTGGTGGCAGTAACAGTAAATATGAAACTCCATCCTGAATGCTTCTGTTCCCTGCAGCATCCCTCCAGTAGCATGCAGGTCAGAATGAAATACAAGCGCTGGAAAGTCCTCCAAGTTTGAGCTAATTTTCACAGAAAACTCCCCAAACCAAATGTTATTCAAGCTCCCAAACAGGACGTTGAATAGTGAAGCTGGTGGACACACAAAAAAAAAGCATGACATCATCCCAACACTTGTATGTGTTCGACTCTCTCTGGGGGAACATTTGTGTTTTTTCAACAGTAAGGGTGCCATGGCTTTCAGGAGGGACAGAAGCTAGTTTCTCAGGAACCAGTAACTGATGTTCATTTCTACTCTTCAGAAATGATATTTCAGTTCTTGATGGCACTTATGTGACAAAAGGGCCCAGCAGGCCTTTTTGGAGACCATCACTGGTGTTCGAGGAATGTTGTAGTATTTCCTTTCCCCGAAATGCCTCTTTCCATTTCTTGAAACTGCTAAATCATCCCTGCCAACAATGATTTATACCTAGAGCTCATAAAATTATTCTGAGTCACAAATCACTTTCCATCCCATTGGACCAAATTGGACCCAGGAGGAATGATCATATACTGTGGCTATGCTTTCTGGAGAAAAGTCTAAGACAGAGAGATAATATTACACTGTTTTCTCAAGCAATCTGTTCCCCCTATATCCCTACACTTTCAGCTGAAGGCTTCTTGGTGTTGAAGTTTTAAGAAGCAAGGGTTGTCTACCTGAATGACTCTTTGAGATGACTCAGGGGGACGCTCTCAAGTCCATATATTTTCCTGTAATTCTACACACATTTTTCATCAAAATGTAACTTTCATTAATGGATGTTGATGAAATAATGATGACCTTTCTTAAGGATAAAGAGAGTTAGGGGAGTTATTGTTCATTTGAGAAATTAAGAGCCCTCAATACTTGTTCCTCTGTCACAAGCACATGCATTTGTGGCCAGAAGGATTTATTCATGGCCTGAATCTAAAGTTCGTTGTAAGACAGACCTGTTACAATGTTAAAATGTGGCAATTAAAGGACTCCCAAGTAGTGGAAAGATCAGCATCGGAGATCAATGAAGGTAGATTAAGCTGGATGTGGATACACTTTCTTGTTATACAAAAATATGCATCATTTTCCTTACAATAATTCATAAGATATAGTGGGAAATTCAACCATTTTCTAGTGATGTGAAAATGTACTGCTTTATGCATACAAAGAGAATACAGTTTTGTGTGTCCAAGGAGTTGTCAAATTCCATTTTTGTACTACTGCAAATGCTAGAGCTGGAAACAGAAATATCACACTTTGCTCAGTCACAACCACTGAGTTACACACAATATGCTTACACAGTCAAATGGCTTGGCAGCAGTTGAGCATCACTACTGTAGATGAGACATTAACTTCCTTAACACTTAAATCCATGATCCCATGCATCCTATACTGAGAAGAGGGGAG
>VZSZ01009997.1:145798-179604 GCA_013398815.1 Ibidorhyncha struthersii
AGGAGAGGAGAGGAGAGGAGAGGAGAGGAGAGGAGGCAGAAGCTGGATTCATGCCACCAATCTGCCAACTCAGAGAATGCAGATTAACATTAGCATCCTACCTACCCTTTGTTGCACAGCCATGGTAAGGATCAGAACATGGGGCTTGTTACATATTGTAGGGTGAACAGAGAAAAGAGTGAGTTGGAAAGAAACAAGGGAATATCTCAGATAATTCACATTCCTTTAAAAAAAAAAAGCAGCAACAATACACTGCTCAATTATAGCAATAAGTATGGCTGTGGAGGCTGACATCTCTGCATCACACATGTAAGTACTACAAGAAGCAATTATAAAGAGCTAGGAAAGTGCTTCCAGATATAACAATAGTTTATTAAAGTCCATCTGGTGGTAAGCCAGCAAGAGGGAGTGTCAGTATGTGCCTAGAGAAAGTGATTAAAACATAAACAGGATGTGATGGAGGAGGTGAATAATCTAAAAGAATCATGTTAATGCAGGGTTAGCTTTTCTGCTACAGCAGCTTTATTTTGTTTGCTGCCAGCTGCCATATCCCTCTCCAGCCCAAACATACCCCTGATATTTAACTATAAGGCTTGTAAGGCATAATAAGTGTTTATTAACTGATCAAGACAAAGGGACACAAATTAGAAATCTAAGGTCTCAGTGGACATCCCACTGAGGACCAGAGGCCACTAACACTTGACAGCATGACCTCTGCTCCCACATCAAGTGATGCACGCATGGATATATAGCTCTATAGATCCTCTCCCCTGTTTCTCTCATATAGACTGAGGCAACATACACCAGGTCTTCTTGAAGAAGGCCTAAATACCCAAGCACATCTGCAATAGCACCTGACTTTTCCAAATTCTCAAACAAGGTAACACAGCACAGAAACTGCTTCCTGTCATGACTAGGTAAGCTATACCATAATTGCACATTGAAGACAAAAGTAATCTTCATTTTTCACACAAACAGCCTTCAGAAATTCACATTATAGAATAGTTTCAGTTGGAAGGGACCTTTAAAGGCTGTCTAGTCCAACCTCCCCTACAATGAGCAGGGATGCCTTCAACTAGATCAGGTTGCTCAGAGCCCCATCCAACCTGACCTGGAATGTTTCCAAGGATGGGGCATCTATCACCTCTCTGGGCAACCTGTTTCTGTGTCTCACCACCCTCAGTGTAAAAAATTTCTTCCTTATATCTAGTCTAAATCTGTCCTCTTTTAGTTTAAAGCCATTACCCCTTGTCCTATTGCACCAGCCCCTGCTAAAGTGTTAGTCCCCATCTTTCCTGTAGGCCCCCTTTAAGTACTGAAAGGCCACTATAAGGTATTCCCAGAGCCTTCTCTTCTCCAGGGTGAACAACCCCGACTGCTGTCCTCACAGGAGAGGTGCTCCAGCCAGAGGGCTTGGAGCCCTCATTTTTGTGGCCCTCCCCTGGACCCACTCCAACAGGTCCATGTCTGTCCTGTTCTGAGGGCTCCAGCGCTGGATGTACTACTCCAGGTGGGGTCTCACGAGAGTGAAGTAGAGGGGCAGAATCACCTCCCTTGACCTGCAGGCCATGCTTCTTTTAATGCAACCCAGGATACAGTTGACCTTCTGGGCTGCGAGCCCACATTGTCGGCTCATGTCCAGCTTTCCATCACACCACTAGTGTTCATGATCACCATTTTTGCAGCTTTTGTTATCCAACATCTCCACAGATCTCGTTTCTTTCCCCACTAGTCTTGGCTAGCTGTCTTATGACACCATTAAAATAATAATCCTCATCACCCATGCTCACGTGCCCAGAACTGTCTTTTTGTGCCTTTAAGCCCTGTCTTAGACACCTATTCAGTTCTCAGACATCATCTGCATGGAAAAAATGTTTAATTTTCCTCTCCTTTCCTGTCTTTTCACAGGTAATATTATTCTAAAATTTTTCAGAAGAATGTCAGCTATCTTCAATTAAACTAAAACCTACCATCGTGGCCACGTCTTATTGCTGAAGGAGGTATTCTTGTTGCTTAATGGAGATGGATGCTCTCATCTCTTCCATTCTCCTGTGTTCTGCTGTTGTACATTTTGTCAAAATCCATCGCTCTTCTGTCTTTGTGGTGTCCCAGTGATGCTACTTTGGCATGTTGATTATCCTGGATGGGATCTGCACCTGCATCCTTTCTTTTTTTAGAGAGACAGACACAAGGAAAACGGTTTTCATAAAGCAGTGCTTACATCTGGGTCTAGGCTGCTTACAACAGCAGAAGAAAACATCTGTCACCAGCACTTTAAACTGAGTGTGCTGCATCGGATGAAGTGTTGAAAGACTGTCTAGAACTCAATAAACCCACTACATTAACAGTAAACTATTCTAGTAATTAAAAGCATTTCCAGAGATGAGAGACTATAGAAAATGTCTTCTACCAAGTTAATTTTCATTCCTTTCCACTTTGATTCAGCTGACTGTGGCCAAAATAAAGATAAAAAGGGTGGACATAGAGGGGAAGGTAAGTCAAGAAAGAAGTCACCAGTAACGGATCAATTCTGCACTGACCATTCACAACTAATCAGTATTTATTACTTGTTTTGCAAAACCAATCTTCCAGCCTCAGTTCCAAAGGTATAAATCTGATTTTAACTTTAAAGATTGTTGAAAACCACAATGTACAAGTTTATCTTCACCATTAAAAGGGTAACTAACACATCCATCCTGAGAGAGAAATGTGGTGAAGCCAAGGCAATTCTCGTTTTAACATAAGGCAAACATTCCGAGGTAGGCCTCAGGCAGGAACATAGAGCTGATCTTGTGATAAGTGTCTTCACTGTGCTTTTATACCATGGTAGTTCACACACGTGAGTTATCATATTGACTAAAAAAAAATAAATTAAAAGGCAGGGGAAGAAAGAATCATTTACAGCAGAGTATCCCTAAGGAGCAGCATCGCAAATGTATTCTCGCTTAACTTGGTGGTGGTTTTCCACTGCTCCTTGCCTCTGTTAATTTATTTTCCATCCATGGGCTAGCAGAATGTATCCAGGGAGCTGCACGTGCCTAGATCTACCCCAGCAGTCCAGTAGCAGTAAAACAGTTAATAATGTGTTCCTTTTTTTCCACGTTTCTGAGTGACCTATGATGTTTGGCAACCCTGTATTCATGATTCACAAAAAGATATCTGTCCAAGGAAAAGCTACTCCCCTTCTTCTTGCTTCATAGCGCCTCTTAGATTTTCTTTTATCATGATTCTTCTCCAAACAGTTTTCTGTGGGGGTGGGGAGAGTGGGAAAGTCTGTCTGAAGGCCTTATGTTCACTGAGAGATAGTTACGGCATGCCAAGATTTTACAGGGGTGAAAATATTCCAGGAAGTTGTTATTTATCAATTCCCAAGGAAATTAGCTCACAGAATACAAAAATAAGCCTTAAGTAAGTGAAAGTAAACAAAGTAATAAATACCAAGGGGCATGTAATTTTGCTTTTATTTTCTATTTTTGCTACACAAACACAAAAAGCATCATCAGGTCTTATCCTCTGTCCCACATGAACCCAGAACTGTGTAGGTTGCTCTGAAAACCCTCAAATCTGAGCTGTAAACATGGAGCCTAACAGCTCCCACAACTGTTTCTTAAACAGTTGGAAGTCATCGCTTCTTTTCATCCTAGTGTTACTGCAGTTCCACACGAACTTGGTGTTCCCTCATATTTTACCATTTAAAATTGCACTCACAGTTCCATTATGATGCTGAAGCAGGGAGTTTCTCATAGTGTTTTACTTAAAGCTCCTCTGAGGACCATTTTAGGTTCATTAAGGGGGTGTTCCTCTTCTTATCTTAAGGTTCTGACTCAAGTTCATGCAACAAACCTTTGAGGCACTTAAAAGGTCCAACACTTCACACTTCTTGCTATTACCTATCAAGTCAAAGCAACATCTCCACAAAAGAGTGAACAGTACCGGACATATACCCTCACGGCAAGTGCAGCTCAGATGTTCCATTTCATGGTCTGGTCTGCTTTCATTAGCAGTTTAAACTAATCCACCTGAATGTGAATTGCTGCACCTGCTGGGTGGTCTCCACTGGGTCTGCAGGTGTGCGCTGGGAATCTGGGAGCTGCAACACTGGAAAACACCCTGGGAAAATTTGATAGAAATCATCCTTCATGTTGGTAGCACAGATGGAACTCCCAGAGCAGAGGGTTTCACCTTGCCCCACAGCATGTTCCAACCTGGCCATCATGGTCTTACACTGATATAACTGCCTCCCTGGCTGACACTGTATGTATTTTACAGCCTCCTCTTGCCATGGACTTGATTATTTTATGGTGAAAACCATAAAAAGGTATTTGCCTTCCAGGAAAGCAAATATAGGAAGGTCCCAGAAACTGTGGGTTGTTTTTTAACATTTTCTCATGGCAATTCCCATGTGGGAATTCAGCTGGCCAGAGTTGTCCATGTGGCCTCTTGCCAAGCTGCAGGCTGTGAGATGAGTGGGCAGGGCTGTCTTGCCTCTGGGTGCAGAGACCCTCAGTGGGGACAAAAGTCACGGTGCAGGAGACCAGTTCACTGCTTCCTGCAGTGCAGCACCTTCCGGGATGCTGCTGTCCCTGGCAGAAGTTGCACATCTAAACCAAGATGCAGTGGGAGGCACGACTGGCACCAGCATCTGAGGTGCTGCTGGATTAGAGACTGAAATTTGCTGCTGCAGTACAGGAAACTGCTGCAGACAACACCTTGCTTTCCTCCTTTTCCCAAGAGATTAAAAAATCATCTGATGCCTGTTCCCTGTGATTCACTTGTTGAAACACCTTTGTCGATTCTCAGGAAGGAGAAACAAGATCACTACAGCAAGGATTGCTCAGTGGGAAAAAAATTGCACCCAGGGGAAGTGGAGCTGGAAAATAGGATGAAACCCTGTCAGTGCTCTATCCTTCCTGCAGAGCTTTGTCCTGTCAAATTTTAAAGACTATAAAAGAGAAATGCCTGCTTTGGGAAAAGGGATGTAAGACAGTTACACTTCTCCATCCTGATCGCCTACCACACATGATCAGACAATAGTGATAACGTCTTGTTAATAAGGCTCATATCTCCTAAATATCCCTGAAGTGGGTAATTTATGAAGGTATGGACACAGGGAGCCAAAAAACTTTTTATGTGCTATACTATATTGAGCTATCTGGGCTATGCAATTAGCTATATCATAGCGGGACCCAGCACTGTCCAAAAGATAGTTTAAAGGTATTCAATGGCTTAGCAGAGCAACAGTAGCCATAGATTGCCAGATGATATGCAAAACTCAACAACAATTTAAATGAAGCAATTTTGGGAGGAAAATACAGATGCAGTAACACAAAGCAATGTTGTGACTACATTTTCAGAGTATTGACAAATATCAAACTCTCTTCAAATCACACTGGAGCCTTTTGTTTCAGACATTGTTTTGTTCAGCCTGAAATTTTTCCCAATTTGTCCAAAAGATGTTCACAGAAGTTATTTCAGTTCCTCCAGAATGTTTCTTATTTATTTGTTAGGCAGTGTCAGTAAACTAGAACAATTAATTTCTTGCACAGTTTGCTCCATAAGCATTCTGTGAGGTGCCAAGTGAGAGCTACGGGTATTCGACATCTTATAGTGCAAAGCCCCGCAAATGTCACGTTTTTGAGTGGTTCCTTGTGGAAGCTTGAGGGTTTCTCCTTGTGGTCACTGCTGGAAACATGATAAATGGCAAACAAATGTCTACAAATAAAAAACTTACCAAGTCAGCATGAGTCCTTTCAAGGCTTTGGGTTGACTCAGCTGTAGAGTTGAGGAGAATTGGAAGAGCTGGGCAGAGCCATTACTCAGAAGTGAGAGATGGGGAGGAGGCTGTGAGGTACATGCAAAAGCTCTGGGGAGAAAAGAGATGTCAAATAAGGAGAAAAAATAACTTCTCTGGTTAGTAGAGGAGCTCGGAGCAGGTTAGTCATTAAACTCAGAACAATCTTTTATCCTGTATCAGTTCTGTGAGCTTAGTTTTGTCTCGCACTCTCCTTCTCCTCTCTTAAGGATGCAAGTTAGTGAGGAGGCAGTTTCTCTGGCTGATAAAAGGCCAAAAATTCTAATTACCTCCATGTCCTGTGTTAACTAACTTGGGCATTAACATTGATAAAATTCTGGCATGAACATCACTCGAGATGATTGTTCTCCCATGCAATCAAATGCTCCCAAATTAACCACAGAGCAATGGTGTCCTAGTAAGGGGCATATTCTTTACCATAATTGCCTCTTGCTTTGTCTCTCACCAGTTTTGAATAGAAAAGTCATTTCTGCTATGGAGCATGAAACCACCAGAACCTACACGGCACCACCACTCAGCACAGGGATGCTGTACTGTCCCACGCCGCAGATGAAAGCAAATCACAGTAGGTACTGCAGGGGGGCCAGGCAGCAGCGTGGGCAGCTCCACCTGAGAGAGGAGCCCTGGAGAGTAGGAGGGTAGCCTCAGGTCAACATGGTGAGGGAGAGAGAGAGTATTTTAAATCAGCCAGCAAAGTGAAGACTCTGTAGAGCTGTGAAGAGATGCGTGCCCTGCACCCTTTAAATGGATGTTGATATTTCTTTCCTGTTACATCCTCCTGAAAGCCAAAGCAGACTTTTTTTTTTTTTTTTTCCCTCTGGTGAGCAGACGCATCCAGGGACTCATAGGGTTGTTTGGGTTCTGTGCTTTCATGGGTACTTGCACATAGGCACACATCTTTCATTTTCTACATTATTACAGTATAAAACTCACAATGCAGGCTGCTGCTGAAAAGCCACTGTGTTTCCTCCAGTGCATACAGCATATTCAGCCATCTTTAAACACTTCTATTCCTGTTACCTTAGTAACAGCCCAAGGGAAATCCCTAAGTAATTAATCAAGCTGCTTAGCTGTTTAAGGTTTCTTACGAGGGAAGCTGTTGTTTAGCTTCTTTCTCATTGCTGGCAAAGGTTCTGTATATAGAAAAGAAATGGCATGGAGGCTGATTTAGGGAGCCCACTTTGTCTGTTATGTGGCGGAAAGAGAGTGTGTGCCCATGTGTACCTTGTTAAGCCATTTATTTGGCATGTGTGTACATGCTTAGTAACTGATACTGCAAGTAATAGCTGAACCATGAACCTCAAAGGATTTAGAGGTGCAGCTGGCAGGCTGGATTTCTTCAAAGATTTCAATGTCCTTTCTAAGATACCATCCTGGTTTCTCCCTCAAGTGCCACATTCAGAAATCACCTCTGGGTTCACAGATGCATAACCAAGTCAGACTGCAAGAAACCGCTATGATCATTTAGTCTGAGTTCCTGTACGAGTCACCCTATAGAAATTCGCTGTTTTGGTTTTGTTTGCCTTTATATTTTTCTTTTTCTGCAGAAGGCAGTATTCTTCCTTTGTACACTAAAGAGCATAACTGAGCCTGCCAGATTGTGGAGGCCATAAAGCCTGCCTTACAGAAAGACATACCTGTTGATCTTTTTCTCTAAACTCTTAATTCAGAGACAACTGGAGAAAACTCAATGGGATATATACTGTCCTTTCTGCTTTTAGGACAGCAGCTAACATAGAAATGTCAAATGTCTTTCATGGTGTGGATCCCTAAGGATTTTCCCATGGAGCTGTGGTTCTGCACAGAATGACTGCAATTTGCTTTCCTGAGTTACCTCCCAAGCTCACGCAGAGGAGCAGTCTGTGGCCATCACAACAAAAGTATGATTAGGTCAGGTCACTAACTTTTCAGTACAACACTTTTCCTTCAAGAGGTACAGATCCAACAACAACAACAAACACCCCAGAATCTTCATAGGAACTTGTGTCTTGGATCATTTTCCCTTAGTAAGTCTTTGCAGACTCTGCTGGGCCAGAGACAGATCTCACCAGAGGAAAGCCAGCACCTGGCACACGGGACACTGACCAGGGAAGAGGACAACGGTAAGTCAAGCCCTTGCTCATCCTGAGCAAGCTCCATGCCTTGAGCTTCACCACTCTATATCCTCTCAAAACAGTGATACCAGCTAAAGAGTCTCTCCCATGTGTCATGACAACCTTTGAAAGCCTTGTGTTGTCTTTGTATGGGATGGGAAAATTTCTGAAGTCTCAAAAATACTCAGAGGAAGAGATAACAGTAACAGCTGCCTTTCTGTGGCCTGTGCCATGCCAGAAGGATGCTGTTTATCCTCATTTTGCTTGCTTTGCGTGCTGAGCCTTGACAGTACCAGCCCCCACGCTAACCCATGGGTTCTGCTCTTTAAGGTGCAGAGATTTGCATCTGTTTCAGCAGCAGACACCATTTTATTTTTGGAATAGTCAATCCTGGAGTAGTAAAGCACTTAGAGATACCTGTTAGAGGTGATTTCTAACATAAATGAAGAAGCTTACTCTAACAAAGCAACAGACGTCTGAAAAATGAGAGGCAAAAGCTACAAAGTATGAAATATATATATGTATAAAATGGAGTTATCAATTATACTTAAACACTATCGTAGGTTTCTCCTAATTGCTCAGGGTCTTAGCTGACCTGGCGGATGGGCCAGCTGCCTTCCCTCCCCCATCTGTGTAGCATTTTGATCTCCCCACGGCCCCCTCTCAAAACTCTCTCATGGCTTTCCTTTAACAAAAATACAGCTCCTTATACTAAATACAGCTGTGGTGACTCAGTTTTCTCCTCCCGTTTTCTCAGGGATTCATTTCTGAAATACTAGCAGTGAAAGCAAAACATGGCATATTTTACTCTTCCCTAGGACTTTCTCTGCATTTACACTGCTGTGCTGTGCCTGAGCTAACACATTTCTTCTGCTCTAACCAGTCTTCTTGCTGGTTATGACTTTTGCAGCACAGCTACAACTCTGTGGAAGCACTATGAGAAGGGTTCATTTCATAAGCAAGTTACTAATCTCTCAGGATAGGATTCACCCTGCTTAACTTCATCTATTGCTGAGTTAGGTAACTACCCTCAGTCATCAAAATGAAACCGGGACCTGATTGAACATGGATGATGCACCCTTTGCCTGTTTCTCTTCTCTGACTAGAGAGGAAACCTTAGTGACTGAGACATAAGGGGCACCTACATTTCAGGTGATTCAGGTTAGTTGAGATGAACCTTACCAGGGAACCTCAGGGCTTTTAGAAGCTTTTCATGTTGCACTTGAATAATTCAGATAATGGACGTGATCAAAGATTTAATCCATTCTGTTCCACACCAGTAGAATAGGTGTTACAGTAGCATAAAAATATACAATTAGTATTAATAACGATAGCAATGGTTTTGATGTTTGTGTTTCACGGTCAGCCTAAGAACAGTTGTCTCACTGTGGGAGTCATTCTCAAGAGTAGACTTTTCCTCCATGAGTCTAATACAAAGGTCAAACATCCATGAGTTTTCAGAAGACCTGCAGCCATTTTGTTGTCATCTGAAACTGGAGAAATATATATTCTTAACTGGGTTGTGTATCCCACTGACCTCCCATATATAGAAGGATGTATATACACATTCAGAGGGCTAATGATAGGGCAATGCAGAAAACTATCTATGATTGCAGTGTCTGCTGTTGTCTGCTAACAGTGGTTCATTTATGCTCGGATTGGGCTACAATGAGTCTCCTTTGCCTTGTCCTTTCCCTGTTTCTTTTGTTTAGATCTGTATCTCACAGAAAGTGAAAGTGCTCGCTTTTGCACTCTGCAAAGAGTACTAATGAGGTCATTAAACTTTGATGACCATCCATTTGCGTGGCACACCTTTGGACAAAGCTAGGGTTGCCGTCCTAGGGGAAGGCAGTTTTTCAGCTCCTAATGCCAGACAGATTGTAGCCAGGCAACGCTTTGCTGGGCAAAAGTATCACTCGATGAGGCTGATTAGGAATTCACCTGAGGAGAGCTTAGAAGGGAAATTAAGCATTTTGGAATGAGAGAGAGAGGAAAAAATAAATTGAAAAAGCAAAAAAAGCCAGCAGCAAAGACCTCTTGGAGGAGACAGCAAGGTACAAAGGAGAAGTCAGCAGTAAAAGGAGGGAGAAATAGGGCACTGCATAGGGCTTTGATGTCAACCCGAGAAAGGCCTTGGCCCACTGAGGAAACTGAAACAAGGAAATCTGTTTAGGTTTTGTCAACATATCCACATCTCCTATGTTAACTACATAAAGAACGATCAGGGTCTGGGCAGTTTTTCAGAGCTGGTGTGTCTATCTGCTTTGGCTTGCATGCTGTCCGAGATGGGTGGCTTGTACCCCAACACTCCAGAAATCACAAGGTCTTGTAAGAGAAACCGGGACGTTAGCAGGCAGGAGGCAGACACACCCTAACATCCTATTTCTGTGAAGAGGTCACAGGCAGACAGACAGAGAGACAGAGTCCAGCAGCTGGGCAGCGCAAGAAACAATGCTGCACAGGCTGCAGTGGGTAGGGAGCTAAGAAGTTACCTAATTAAGCACTCTGGATTTTCATTTAAAGCTCATTGGAAACAAATGATCTTTGTTCTTTTTCCTGTAGGGATCAGAGGACTAGTTCCCATACATAAACTGTGCCTTTGACAAACAAAAGAAAAATCAATACACAACATGACAGGTGTCTCACCAGTGGAATATAAAAACGCAGTGCATCCCAGCAGAGGCTGCTTTTGCAGAAGGGGCTAGTCATCGATCTTTGCCATCCTGCTCTCAGAAATGAGACGTAGGCTGTGCAGCTTATAACGGAGGATCACTAAATCTCTTGATTAAAGTAAGAATGTTTATTTTTTTCAAGGCTGAGTTCAGGGGAAAAGAGAGTCTGAGCATCTCAAAATGGCTGCAGCTTTCCTCCAGCCTCCCTCCTGCACACCTCGCCCACGTGCAGCTCACCCTGCAGTCGTTCCACTCCTCAATGATTTTCCTTTCCTCTTCCAAGTGTAAATCAATATGTCTGCAACTGGAGGTAAAATCACAGCATGTCTAATGAGGAATGTGGGAGAGGCTGAGTTCCTAAATCCTAATTCAGAACCTCCCTTGCAAATAGCCTTAATTTTAAGTGTGCGCTAAAATGTGTTGCTGTCGGTGACCTCGGTGAACTGTGCACCCTTACGGAAAACACAGGATTGTGGGGAACAGGCCCAGAAGGGATGTCCTGGGGAAGGGTCACTGCCAGTGCTGTTCAAGCAGCACTGCTGCACATGCCTTTGCTTGGCATGAGACTCAGTGCATATACTGCAGCCAGTATATACTGGGACAGGCTCTGAGTTAAAGATTTTTCCCCTAACTAAAGACAGACATCCAAAGGGGAGTCTTGGGCAAGTCAGGCTCTTTGCTGTCCCTTGTAAATCACAAGCAGAAGCTTGCAAAGCCACCGAAAAAGCATTTGTGTGAGAGAAACACTTAATATAAGTAAATGGTTTTCTATCACTGTTAACTGGGTGGAATTCAGAGCTGGTCTTCTAGGTGGCGGAGGAGAAGCATAACATCCCAACCCCAAAGAGCTGCTAGCTAGTTTCACTAGTCTATCCACAACCAGGAATTAATTGTAGAAAAATAACAGGCCTGTTCAAATAACAGGCATCCCCATTTAAGGCACATAGTTAAATAACACTCCAATCTTCTTTTTCATCTTACAGCATCCTGACGTACAGGCTTGGAAAACCAGTAGCTTGGAGTACGACAAAGAGCAGAGCCAGGCAAGTGGATTGCAGTGGTCAGCACATGTGATTGCATCCGGGAATTGTGAGTGTGACCCCCCAGTTGACGAAGAGCTGGTACACAACAAGGCGGAAAGACCACTCCAGAGGAAGAAACTAGAGGCCACTACAGGGGAAAGGGAAGAGCTGTTATTGTGAGATGCAAAAAAAAAAAAAAAATCAAAGGAGGCCCCCAGAGGTCCCTTAATAGTAGTTGAAGACAATGGTAGTGAGCAAAAGAAAGAAGGATGTGAAGACGCAGAACATCCAGGTGAGACTGAGAAATCAGTCACCACTTTTGTATTTGATGTTTTCCATATTCTTCAAAGAAAATGGCACATTTGACTATAGTACTCATCATATCTACAACCACGCCTACATTTGTTTACTTGCACGTTCACTTTTTTATGACTCCAGATGCTTTTGTCTCACAGATCCATACTTGGGAGTCTCTGCTGAAGCTGCCAGTCCCAATTCCCTACCCCATACCCTCACCTGCCCCACTAGGCATCTGGGCCAGCAGCAGCCTGTTATGTCAGGCAGTGACACTGAAGATGCTATTTTTGGTCTGAGACATTCAAATGGCAGATACAATAAGGAATCTACAGAAGATCTGGGCCCTTTTGGAGACAAAGAAGATATGTTATGGCATCTAAAATAGCACTAGATGCCTACATTAGGCCCCTCCTTATTGTCATGAAACTTCACCATTGTCTCACTCTCAGGAGGAACAAGTTTATTGCAAATTTATTTGGCAGGATCTTGCATGTTTCCTGCAGCAAAAGCCTGGATTTAGGAAAGATGACAGAATTTCTGTGCTGTAGTCACTGAAAATGCTGATTAAAGAAAAAACAGAGTAGTGAGAGACAGCTCCCTTGGGAAAATCAAAGTTTTTCACCAGCCTGTACGTTGTTCATCCAGATATTAACTGCAATGTCTTTAATACTGCCCACATTCTAAGTTTGCAGAGTGCCACTGATTTTCTCCTTGATGAGATACAATTACATCTAAATTGGTGGAAAGATGTGAGTTTGTGCAGCTGGGCTTGAGAGCACATGCAAACACAAGAGACAGTTTGATACCATGGAATAAGATGGCTACATCTTCTAAGCGATTAAAAGTAAAATAGCTCATAATAGTTCTACTTAAATTGCCAGCTCTAAACTCAGGAGGCAATAATCCCAGTGAGATGCAGGAGATTGTTCACTTCCCAAAGCTGCAGCTTACAAGTCTTATGAGGAACAGCTGAGGGAACTGGGGCTGTTTAGCCTGGAGAAGAGGAGGCTGAGGGGAGACCTTATCACTCTCTACAACTACCTGAAAGGAGGTTGTAGAGAGATGGGGACTGACCTCTTCTCCCTAGTGACAAATGATAGGATGGGAGGAAATGGATTCAAGTTAAGCCAGGCGAGGTTTAGGTTGGATATTAGGAATTTTTTTTTCACTGAAAGGGTTATCCAGCATTGGAATAGGCTGCCCAGGGAGGCGGTGGATTCGCCATCCCTGGAGGTGTTTAAAAAAGGGTAGACGTGGTACTTGGGGACATGGTTTAGAAGTGTTTTTTGTCAGGTTAGGTTAATGGTTGGACTTGATGATCTTAAAGGTCCCTTCCAACCTCAACAATTCTATGATTCTATGATTCATCCCTCCTGCAAATTTGGTAAGACACAACTATATTGGTTTTGCTTAAATCCCATGTAATCCACAGGGAGGGAGGTGGAGCACGGTTCCTTGGCAAGGAGGTCACCAGAAGCTCCTCTGAGTGAAACAAGAACTTAATAGACGTCTGCCATTGTCTATCCTGGCTGTCACAAGAGGTACCATGCCATGGCTGTCCCTGACCTGCAGAGGCCCTACAGTCATTCTCCCCTTCAACGTGTAAAACCTGCCCTTGAGCTGCAGCAGGCACAGGCTCTTATAGCACCATGTTGAGGCACAGTGAGGGCTTCCCCAGGGGCAGGGCTTTCAGCTGCCCATAGCCACAACGGGTTGAGGGTCTAGGAAAAGCCATTTTCTGAAGCTGGAAGGCTTTTTTGCCTCAGTCAGGTTTCCTGTCTCTGAGCTCTCACAAGGGCATTTCCTGGGTCCCCATAGGCAGCCGAGGGATGAAATCTCATCGAACAGCAACAACATGCATATTAACTCCATTCCAAATCCTTGAAAGCACCTGCTGGGTGTAGCTCCTGTGGCACTGCTGCTGCCTCACTTCACCACCACCCTCCACCAATTGAAAACACAGCTGCAGCTAAATCCCAGGTATGGCTGTCACTGCTGTGGTCCTCCGGATGGGCCTGTTGAGACTCTGTTGCTCCTGCAGCTGTTGGCAATTTGTTTCCTCCCCCAAAGGTGACTGCAAGACACAAATTTACTGTACCTGTTAATTCATTGCCACTACAAGGGCAAACGTCTTTCTTCCTCCTCCATGCCCCAGTTATGGTCCATCTGTGTGACTGATCCTCTTCTGCCACAGCCCTAGTATCTGCTCTTCCCACTATACCATTTCTTACTTTTTTCTACAAAGAAAAAAACTATCTTCCTAACATGTTCAGGAAGATAACTTTCTCATGTCTGCCACCTCCCCAGCTTTTACTTTCCCCACAAAGTAAATATGCTTCACACTCCCCCAGAAGGGCACAATAGCTGTGAAGAAACGAGTTCTTTTCCCTTAGATTTGGCAGTCAGCTACTATAAGTACTCATGTCTGTTTTTCCTCCAGTGAGAAAACAACTACAAAGTGGCTGAAGCTGCCATGCTGCTGGCTGTAGCTCATGGCTTACCTGCACCTCCATTTCTCATTGGACAGTTTTTCCCAATGAAGTTACCAAAAAAAAAAAATCTGCAGAAAGAAGAGGAAGTGTTCACGGTTTGAGGTTGGTTTTATCTCATCTCTTTATTTGTGCCAGTTTATCTGCTTTTGGTGACAGGCTGGGGCAATCACAGCAATAGAGAGGGTGGCACGTGGCATTACTACTGTGCTCCTGGTATGTAAGCGCATGCAGTGACTGAGCAGGGTGGAGGCTGCAGAAGGAGTTTCAGCTGCCTTCTCCCCAGATGCACCTGCCCCTGCAAGTGAAAATGCAGGCATGCAACAGGGCAGGTTGTTTTTTAAGGCTTCCCTAGGGAAACCCTAAGGTAAACACGAAAGTTGCCCTCTGGTCTCACCTTTGCTTCAGTCCTACCAAATAACCTCGGTTATGCTCATCCTCTTTCTCCTCACACCTGTCTTGTCTGTTTGGCGTGCGAGATTGGCAGAGAAGAGCTGTGCTACAGCCTGTGTCACCACTGTGGTGCAAATCATTAAAAATTGCAGAAACAAGAAATCTCCAGGGATTTCCGTGTCTTTGCTGGTGTCCCTGACATCTGCAAAATGCAAAGGAGGTGTAGGTTCCTGCCAGCACGTGTGGGAGCTCAGAGATGCTGAAAGATCACATCCTCCACTCCTCTCTGAAAGGCTGTGGCCAATGGGCTTAACTTTTAATGACAGAGAATTACATTTAAAACAGGAAAGAGGGGATGGTAGGGTTGTTTTCCCCTGCTGCACTGAGAGTTGCTGTTGGGCTCATCCTATCACTTTTCAGCCTGGTTCATCAGCTGCGCTGCAGTCTGAGAGCGAGGGAGCCATCCCACGCTGTGCCCGCGGGGCTGGGACATGGAACATGACCTTTACAGACCAGCTGATTTTGCCTCCTCAAAAGCAAACCCACAGGCCTGTTGTAACACTTTTAATTAACTTTTTGTGCTCATAAATTCTCAGCTGACTTTGAGAGAAATAGGCCAGTTTACACAAGTGATGAATTTGGCCCTAAGAACATAAACAGTCATCTCAAAAATATCAGTCTTCAGTAATTTCTCTGGACATGTCCTCACAGTGAACCAGACAACACCAGAAGCGATCTCAGCCTTTTGAAAGTCAGTGTGGGTGATGAACTAATTATCAGGAATTGTACGAGCTTTTGTTAAGCATAAAAGATTATTTACAGCAAGCTATTTTAAGTTTGAGCCCTAATGGGAACAGTCTGACTCACCTGCACTGCCTCTTATAAAATCAATCCAAGTAACTAACATGGTCATCACCTTTGTAGATGTTTTATGTGGAGGAGGAATACTTCTTAAATCTTGGCAACAGCAGTTATTAGCTGTGAATATGATCCTTCCAGGAGTGTTTGTGTCCTGAATTTATTAAGGTTATTTTAAACTCGGATAACATCTTCAGCATCCTCCTTTGTATATTATGCCTGTCTTTATCCAGGAGCGTGGCTGGACTTCTCATCCTGGGCTTCCAGTCATGGTAACTCTGCACAACCAAATCAATAAATGTAAGTGGACTTATGAGAAAGCAGTATGTGTGTGATGATTCACAACTTAAGGTATCAGCTCATTTATTTTGACAGTGCCGTTTTCAAAGATCTTAGCCAAATGAAAGCCATTGCCTCAGAAGAACAAAGGAGGTGGTTTTGCAATGTTGTTTGATGGTTTTGAGATTTACATTTCAGAAAAACAACAGAAGACATTTGGTCAAGGTGTACCTTTGGCTGGTCCCTGCCTCCTGTAGATGCTGAGCACTGAAACCAGCCCGTTGTAGCCACAGGCCAGGCAGCAGCATGTAGCGAAGCTCACCACAACACAAGCTTCTGCATTTCCTACTTTAAGTATGCTCAGTAGTACTCATCTGGTCTGTCCTCTGAGCAAATCCATATGAGTCATCACAGCAATGAGTCTCAATGAAAAGAGACTGGCCTTTATCGTAGATGGTAATTCTACTGACTTAGAGGAGAGAGATACAACAGCCCTTCATGGTCCCATATTTCAAAGGGAATCTCTAAACAGGAGAAGAAGGAAGTTTACAGACACACTGAGCAACCAGAAAGTCAATTTTTCTAAATTACCTAGAAGCATAAGTATTGGCAGCCAGAAATATATTTAACCCCCCATGTTCTTCCCCAATTCTTTCTGTTATTAATCTCATACAAATGAAACACATGTACATAATCCTGCAAACATCTCATTTAATTCAAAACAGTATCTGTTTCCTTTTAAGGCAAAGTGAAATATGTGCTAAAGATGCAGGACTAATTTCTTCTGTTGGAAAATGTCCTTTTCCCCAGGCATGCAAGCATTTTAGTTGATAAATTTCTTTTTTTTTTTTTCTGCTTCAGTATGGCACATTTGCTCAAATCTAACCTTCCTTCTCTGTGTGAAAAGCATTACACACAATGCAAAGAGATGACAATTCTGTCTCTACTAGTTTTTCTGTCAAGCATTTAAAAACACAGTTTCCTTTAATTACCCTCTCAGTCACCCAGCAGCATGGTTTACCAGAAAAGAGGTAGGTAATCATTTCCTGAGAGTCATTTCTTTCTGTATGAGAGTGCTCAAACCCAGTCTGACATGCAGCCAGATAAACTGAGACACTTATGGACTTTTTTTATTATTGTGTCCATCTGAATAACGCTGCAAGAAAGATGCTGAGCATCAGGAGTATTGCAGTCATGAGAAAGGATGATATCCCCAGTCCTAAGTGGGATTCAGCTGCAGGGCCTCTGCATTATAGAAAAGGGAAATGTAGCCACAGGAGTGTTTCTCATTAAAGCCATGGCCCTGAGAACAGCTGTTTAATGTAATTTATTTCGGAAAGCAAAGAGATCAATAACTCAGAAACATCTCTTTGCTGTCTTTCATGTCTCCCATTCAGTTTGGGAATGTACTTATTAACCTGAAGCTATTTAAAAAAAAAACAAACAAAAAGAACAAAACATATCCACAAAATTTTACTGTACTTTCAGGAATCCATAGAGGGATCTGTCCAGGAAAACGACATCTGTTTTGAGCTAAGGAAAGGCATGGGCTATGCCTGAGTGCAGCTTGTCAGTGCCACGTGACTGAAATGCTCTGGTTTGGTTACGTGACATTTAACAGTCCTTGAACACAACACACACGTTGGTGCATGCACACATACAGCAGGCAATTGGCACGCTCATAATGGAGAGGAGACTATGTAAGTGTTCTTTCTTTATACTTCATAAACCACTCAGACAAAAGAAAAATAAAGGGACTCGATAAGACAAAAGAAAGCAGAGTAAGATAGGAAGAAATTGCCAATAGAGCAGAGTTAATAGCACAAGTTGTCCTTTCTCCTCTGGCAGTGCCGTCTTCCATTATTCACAGACAAGAATCAGAGCAGGCATAAAACATCATCAAGTAAGATTACTATACGCTGCGCCTGATGGTGCGAATTACACCTAAACCTCTGGGCTGTCTCAGCTTTCCCAGTACAAGCCAGACCTTTCCTCTTCCTGTTTTAAAGATACCACTGGGCCATTTACAAAAACACAAGCACTGTATGTTCTCATCTGCTACAGCCCCTCTTCTGTTACCTATAATAAAGTTTATATATCCAGGCCATCTGCTCATTTTGCAGTTGATATTTGTAGGGATAAACACAGCAAAAAGGTGTTTGAGAGAGAGATTGCACATCATGCCCAGGTGTGCAATTTCTTCTTTGAATGCTGGAAACTGCACGTAGGCAGCTACTGCTGGAAAAGCCACAAGCACAACGGGAAGAGAGAGGGCAGAATAGAGGTAAGTAAAGTTGATTCCTTGGTGCTTTGCAACAACAATGGGAAATCAAAGCAGATACCACTGGAAACGAGTTACTGTGGACAAGGTAGATTCCTCATAGGTGCCATGCCTGGGATGGACAGCATCTCTTCAGAAATGTGGAGGTGAACCTTGATGTAGTAGTTGAAGATGATTTTGGTGCTCAGCATTCTGGTGATTCATCACTCTCCACCCATCTGCTCCTCCCAATGGCAGGGCTGACAGAGGTCCACACACACGAGCATCTCAGGTAAAATCCAGTATGAGGCTGAAGCAGCATCGTCAGTGATTTGAGCTCAGGCACTGGATCCCATGGAAGGAGAGTTCCTTTCACTGGCTCCGGGACAGTGATCATGTCTGGCAGAGGAGCAGAGCAGGCAGCTGGCGGGGACTCAAACAGTCACTGCAAGATTTCCCACAGATGATGGGCCAACACCCAAACATACTCTCCCCAGCTCAGGCCCCAGTCTACCTATCCCAGTTTGAAGGGAAAGGCTTCTTACCCACAGCGTCTGAAGTCCACAGGCCATTCCTGAATAAACACAGAATATTTGTTGCTCCGGTATAAATGTATTCTGAAAAGCCGTACTGCAATTCTGACATGTTGAGCTGAGGTCTCTGAAACATCAGGTCCAGTCCAACGCCTGTGAAATAATAATAGTAATAACAAAGAGAGTCTTATAGGCCTTCAGTGCGTCTAGAATGAATTACGTATTATATATTGGATCAAGCTATTGAAAAAGGAAGGATAACTGCCCTGCAAGAACAGGTTCGTCCTGGTCACCTGATTTCCTGGAAATTTTACACCAGTTTGCATCAAACAGCTCGCAAAAATGTGAGGCAAAAGGTTTCCTCTGCACGGCTCTGACCACCCCATGCCCACAGACAAACCCTGCCAGAGCCTCCAGGCACCCCACGCAGATCCCCAGCTCCATCAGACGTCTGGCCGACGGTGAATTGGTGGCTGAAGAGCCTTCTCGGAGCCTCTGTGTTTTGAGTAAAAATGATTTTGATTTGCCCAGTTGATAAAATAAACATTTCCTCTCACCTCCTCAATATCCACTAAAATGGAAATTGGACTGAAGCCTGGTATTATGTATAATCTACAAAAGGAAAAGCAGGCTTCTGAAATTATTACACGTCCTCCTTTTGAAGTGTTATGCCTTATTGCACACCACAATCAAATGTATGCTGCTGCTTCAAATTTCAAGAGTAGGTTGGACAATTTAAATACACTTGCAATCTGTATTAAGTAGGAGAAAAAAAAAGAGACAATTGTATATTTATTTGTTTCTTTTGTTTTCAGCTTATTGCTGGTGCAGTGTGACTGACCAGCAACTAACTTGTGACTTTGTGCCAATAGGTCTGTTATTTTATTTCAGCTGTTCTCCATATTTGGGCTATATTTGTGATGCATACGATGGAAAAAGATATGTGCGTGTATACATATGTGTACATACATGTTTGTATGCATCCTGTTCCCCACCTATTAGTCTTTTAAACTTACGGAGAGGAAGAAAAATTGTTTGGGTTTGTTTGTGATGCTGCAGTAATTAAAGCTATGGCAATTACAAACAAAATAGAGGATGTAAGCCTTTCATGGGTCAGACACGTCTCTGTGGCTGTCATATGAGCACAAAAATAGCAGCCTCTGAAAAACAATAGGCTTCTCAGCTATGTACAAGACTATTTTGTGTCTGGCCAGTGCTCAGCCCTCTCTGCACTTTGGGCAACAAAGAGCTTCTTCCCAAAGTTGCAGACTTCATCTAATATCCTGATTGGCACTTTCAGGCATTTTCCTATTAAATAATGCTGTTGATGAGCACTGGCTGTCTGCAAGACTAGCACTGTCAGGGATATTATTCAAGGATGAGAGGAGAGGTGCAGTCGTGCAGTGGCTCAGCCCTCTCTACTGCTCACTTCTACTCCTTCCCTCCTTCCCTGGTGCCAGCCTGAACTCCAACAGGACCTGGTCAGCCCGAGATTGTGCCCCACACCCCAAGGGCTAATTAAAAAAAAAAAGCAGATTCAGAAGATGTAACGTATCTGCTGCACCTTTTGGTACAAACTACTATCACAGCTGTTCCTTGGGGTGCAAATGCAAGGGGGCAGAAATGCACCTCTTTTTACAAGCGAGTTGTAAAAATCCACCCGGGGAGTGTGAGCCTGTGGGGGCTGTGAGTGCGGGTGGGTTTGTAAAGGCAGGGAAGCCCCACGTGAATGTCTGCCCAGGTCTCCTTGCAGCAACCGCTGCAGGGCTGTCACAAAGCGGTCCAGATCCCTGCTGACAGACCAGAGCCATGGGAGGGTTTCTGCCATCCCGCTCCACCTCAGCAGAAGAAGAGCAAAAGGACGCTAAGGGAGAGAGGCTCACCATGCACCCATGTCTGACTAATAAAAAGTCCAGTACCAGACTCGCTCAGGTAGATCTAATTTCCCACTGTGAAGCATAGGCAGACAAATGTGTACAAAGCAGTGTGAAATGCACCTGGGAAGAAAGATTTTGCACCCGCTCTCACTACCATGCATGCAGCACAGATGTATGAGCAGCACAGAGGTGACCATTAGATGCATCGCTTCCTCGGTGTCTGTGAGGAGATACCACACATGTAAACTACAATGTGCACGGCTACACCTGCCCCAGGGGTGTAACTCTCCCAATGGCTGATTCATGTGAAGCGGTAGGTTTTTTTTTTCCTGAAAGTCCATCTCAGGTAGTGTATGATGTAGATGAATTTCTGGTTTCACTTCTTTTAAAGTACAAGCCCTGTTTTGGCTGGGAGGTAGCTCTAACTGCAGTGCGAATGATGAGGAGGGGAAAAAAGGCAGTCAGGTAATGTTAGCATGGGATGTAACCAGGAGCAGGACCTCCCTCTCAGGTGGTGCTTCTGGAGCAGACTGGGTCACTGTTCTGCTGCTTTTCCCAAGGCTGCCCCTCATGGCATAAGTAAATCCAACACCTATTCTGCGAAGCAGTCTGGGGACACTGTTATTTGCCAGTTACCAATTCCCAGAGGTGACATCTTCTCATGCAGGGTCTATGCAGACCTAAGGGATGAGCAGAGTGGATGCGCAGGGTGACGTGGCTGAGAGAACCTGCCTGAAAGTGAAAGGCCAGGGTGAATTTCTGGAGAAGTACAAGGTCCAACAAAAAGGAGGGGCTGTGCTCCGGCTGGGGAAGCCAGACCCACAGCCCTCACAACATCACAAAGGTGCCGAGTTCTGCATGTGCGCACACATCCCCCCACTCCCACTCCAGTTTCTTTTAGGCAAGCCAAGGCTAACAAAGCTTATAGGTTTGAAAGTGTTGCGATAATAATCTATTAATAGAGATAAGCCATCTGAGCGTTGATTTACTCCAAATCTCTTTACCCACTACTGACATTCGTTAAAGAGAAATGCTTATAATATTTAAAAGGGACAGTTGTTATTTTATTGTATTGGAGGGAAAGTTCATTATATGTCATTAACTGCTTATCTCAGTTATGTGATTTGAGGTAGTATATGGTGTGTGAGGTAACATTCCTGAATCATTGGGAGATTAGCAAAGACTAAAGACTTGGCAATACTCTAAAAAAAACCTCATTTTTAGGTAGTAAGAGTAATCAAACAAGCCAGCAAAACTCATTAATATTAAATATGAAATTTGAGCTTAATTTGAGCTTAATTTGAACATGGTTTCCCACCATTCTTTACCACAAATGTACAGCGTCTGTCCCAATCCAGTGCCTGGGCTTTACAAAGGCTGCTGGCAAATTAAAGAAGTTTCAGGAAAGTGATTCCTAGAAGTGTGCGCAAAAGATGAAATAAACTCAGTCTATTTAGTTTATCAAAGAAAAGCTTTGCAGATGATTTCAGCACGTGCAGACTTAGAGGGAATGGGAGAGGACTAAGGAGGATGGAGCCCACTTTCCCAGGTGCTGCCTGCCCCATGGAAGCTCAAGCATGCCGAGAAGGGCACTGGGCCATCCAGCATACCCCTGGCCACCAGCAGCTGCTTTGTGGCCTTGGGGACGTGGAGAGAAGCTGTGGGGCAGGGAAGCAGCAGGGACTGTGAACCCAGGCACTACAGTCTGAAGACAGAAGATGTCAGACCATGGATAAAGCAAGTTTTCCAACACAAACAACAAGAAGCCACTGGGGCAGCATACTTACTTACAGTTACGCTGGATTTTCCGTCCTTTTATTACCATAAATCAGGCTTGGGGTTCTTTCATCAAAGGTAAGAGCACAATCAGAAATTATGGTTCAGACAAAAAAGTGATTGAATGAAAATCTTCAGCCTCTGTCATGCAGACAGAGAGCACAGAGGGTTGTTCTGATCTGTACGGCCTGTGACTCTAAAGCATTCCTTCATAACAGCACAGGCGGATGCAGCCAGGACAACATGCAGCATATGACCAAAAAGAAATAATTTATTCTCTGTGATACAGGATGAATAGGTTTTCACACCATTCAGATCCATTTTTTTTTAACCATCCACCATATGCTGGGAACTGGAGAGGAGTGTGCAGAGCGAGCCTGCATCTGCTTTCTCCTTCATGCTGTGCATGCTTTTTATAAAAGTCCTTCCCTGGAAAGCGGCAGAAGGCACCGCCGATAGCGCTTCCCAGGGTCTGGGCGAACACTCCTCCAGAGGAGGCACAGACCTGGGAGTCAGTGCAAACCATGGCATAGGTGTTGTGTCAGTGCTGCCCAGCACAGCTGGAACAGGGAAAGTTGACAAAGCTGAACATCTTCAAAAACAAGGAGAAAGAAAATGTTTAGCTTGCTAAATCTCCCGTGTGGGAATTAATAAGTATGAGTCTTCACGGTGAGTTGGTTCTGGATCCAGACAATCTACCTCTCTCTCACTGCTCACGAGCAGGTTTTAAGAAAAGGAGAATAAAGCAAGTTGTGGCAAAGGTCAGGTTTTATTACAGCACTGTTTACTGTGCAGGGTATATTAAAATTGTTGTCTCATAAAACCCACATACAATTATCGCTTTTTTCTTGTCTGGAATATTCACCCAGCTTTACCCAGACCTCTGCTCAGGGTCAGCCGGAAGCCATTGAACTATTAGGCTGCTTTGTTTCTTCAGCTTTTAAATTTCTTCAGCTTTTATCTCACGTCATTAGGCCTTGTGTCCAGCAGCTTTTATAGGGTGCTTGCAGTCGATGCACTCGTATGTGTCATAGTTGTTTTGAGTAATGATGGCATATTACCGTGCTTATAAACATTAGCTTGCTTTCAAAAATGCTTCAAATTTTACTGTCAAAGAACCTGCCAACTCGCTGGGTTTTTTTATAAAGCAATGATGGTATTAGTACAGCATCAGCAAAAGGAGTGGCGTATCATTCATAATGTTCACACTTAGTTCAGGTGACTAATTATAAACGACAAATACTTCAAAATCAATTTGTCACAGACTTACAAGCACCTTGTCTCGGGTGCTATAGCCCATTTCCCCTGGCACTGCCACAACATCAATGAATGGGAAACTCATCACCCAATAAACTCTGCAATTATTCTCAACCAGATCTAGAATTACTACTTAAGTGCATTACTATTACTACACAATAGACTGGATTAGGTCATCAAGTTTGCTTTCTGTGCCCAGTGTTGCATGTATGACAGGGTTTATTTTCTAAACAAAAGACTGTTTGTCAGTGTTACTTTTGCTCTAATGCACGCAAAGCCAACTGTATAAACACAGAAGTATTTCTGTACCACCTAGCTGCTCTGTGGTGCTCTGAAGCAGAGAGGAGATGGTCCTCTCTCGGCTCCTAAATTGCATCTAGCGAGGCAGTGACTCGTGCTGGAGAGCCCAGCCATGCTCGTCACTTGTCAGTCCAGAAAATGCTCGAGGGGAACATATCGTGTCATAATTTGTTCAACTAAGTTTCTGGGCACCAAGACAGCCAGATGGTTAATTCCACTATTTTTTTTTTTTTTTTTAAAAAAAAAAAGGAGGAGTGCGGGGGAGGGAGGGAAGTCCCTTGGCACCGGGCTTCTGGCGCAGCAGGCTGAGCCCCAGCGCAGCAGTTGGGATTGTTGACCCGGTGAATGTGCCCAAAGATCCTTTTCAGCCACACAAAACCGTTCAGTTTTGCCATTAGCATATCAGAGGTGGAGCAGTGGTGGGAAATGGCGCAGGCAACAAAGCCGGGAGCTGGGCGGCTTTGTCTGACTGCAGCTTAGGGAGGCAGAAAAAAAATGATAATTGGCCATTTGCCGTGCGGTGACGGACAGATGTTGACATTTTTCTCCCTTGGCTGATCAAACCCCACCCTCATCCCCAGGTCCGGAGGAATGCCGCTGGCTGCCCCATTCAGGCAGACGGTTTTCTACCCACTCTCTAGAGCGACAGGGCCGGCATTTGCATACAAACAGGTATAACCCGCGCAGAGAAAATGGAGAGGGTGAGAGAGATTGCCTCTGACTTGTTTTTTCTTTTTTTCGTCACACTCTAAATTGGATCTCAAATAAGGTTTCAGTTCCGATTCAAAAGGCCAGGCCATGTACATCAGTTAAATCACCTTTGCCCCATGGAAAATCTGTGGGAAGAGGCCAACCTGCCTCGGCCAGCCTTCCTTCGCTTCCTTGCCAGAAAGAGAGGTTTGGGGGCCCCACAAACTGCACAGAGAGTTCCCACTCCCACACACCGCAAAAATCAGGCTGTCAGGCTGGGTTATGTAAAGGTGCCCCGCCGCTTTCGGCTCTGCTCACTTTCCCTCCTCCCGGCAGCAGCCGTCAGAGCGGCACCGGTGTTGCTGCTGCCTGACCTGGCTGCACACAACGCTGGGCGAGGGGGAGGTGGGATCTGAAGAGGTGACGTATTTCTTGGTGCAGCGTTAAAGTCAGCCAGCATGCTCAAAGGACAACTCCACATCATTTCCATTTGCCACCCAAATCACCGATCGATCTCTGGAGGCAGAGCAACTGCCCGTTCATTGCATGTTAGACTTTCCCTGGAGCCAAGCAAAATTATTTTTTCTGACTTCAAGCTTAGTTGCACTGAATATCTTACCTATGGCTTTTCTGTATGAAGAAAGGCTGCCCACCTCCACAGTTATTATTCTGCAAACTTTTCTTTGTCCAATAGCCCTCATTTTGGTAGCAGCACTGGGACAAAGAGTGAGGACAACCTGCTCAGTCATGAATACCGCCTAGGAAATCTCTGTGAATGCCTGGCAGTGTTTCAGGGACAAGCCCGGCTGGTCAGAGGTAAGGCTGAGCCTTGCTTGGCTCCAAATTTTGCACAGTGTCCCAACGTCCCCCAGCAGGGGAGAGCGCAGTGCAGCACAGTGCAGATGCCAGCGGCAACGGCAAAGGGTGACCAAGCAGTGCGTGCCACTGACACGGAGCTATTTCCCATGCAGCCATCACACTTCTGCTCTCATTCATCAAACGAACTTCCCACAAGCTGGGCTTTCACCCAGCTTTTGGCTATTTCCAGTGACAAATCATGATTTCATAAGGTTTTGGTTCTGCTCTAAAAGGCCATCATGAAGCCTGTACCTGATGCATCTGTTTAGAAAATGTTTATGAGGGCAATGAGCTTATTAAATGCTGTCTAGATGCAGACTGGATCAGACAAAGTCAAGTCAGCATTTGAAGTCCACAGCTGAGCTTGGATTCAGAGTTTAATGTTGTCAAGTTTGGCTTCTTATGAGATCAAGGGCCCTGTCTTCAGCCTGACTGACGCAGACGAGACGCAGTCTCATTCCCGCTGGCCGTCATTTCCTTAGGAGTGGAGAAAACCTCGGCTTGCAGAAAGGGCCTTTACACCGTTCTGTATTTCAGAGCCTATTGACTCACCTGCTCTGGACAAAGCGACCACAGAGACCTGATGCTCGGCAAACTCCTGCCTCAGGCCAGGCTGAGCCACTTTCAGAAGCAGGAAGGCTTAAGTGGCCCCATACATCCAGGTGTAGGGGGAATCAGGCCCGTCAGCACGCAGCTCAGCTCCTACCTCACCACATTTAGCTTTGAAGATTTCTGGGTGGTTGTTAAGTCTGTTTACAGGTATAATGCACTAAGTGAATGTAAAACGAGACTTCAAAACGTTGGATAAATTATTTATTGCAAATTCATGTAGTTCCTAATAATTAGCCTAACCAAAGTGCAGTGTCTGTGAAGAGTCATCATTTTTCTGCCTTGTCCCAAAGGAAAGACACAACCACAGCTGCCATTCATCATGGAGCATAGATCTTACGTGCACAGTATCTCTTTGCACACACACCTGCAATCACAGCTTGGAAATGAGCTTTTATTTGCTTCAGATGCAAAGAGTCCTGAGAGAAGTTTATTCTGCTTTATGCTTAGTTCTTGCACTTCTTACTAGGGACCTGTAAAGCAAACATTAGAACAATAGGTAACGGGCACAATCCAACTTCTTTCCTTTGAGGGTAGCAGAGCATTGGAACAGGCTGCCCAGACAGTTTGTGGAGTCTCCCACATTGGAGACATTCAAAACCCGCCTGGATGCCGTCCTGTGCAACCTGCTGTAGGTGACCCTGCTCTGGCAAGGGGACTGGACTAGTTGATCTCCAGAGGTCCTTTCCAACCGTGACCATTCTGTGATTCTGTGAAACATTTCCTCATGGAGGCATTACTGCATGATAATTATTCCACACCGGGATACATGCCCCACAGTCGAAAGAGCCCCTTCTCATCTGATTCAAACCCTTCTTTTCTCATATAAATAGCGAAAATATGTCTTGCTCTGCCCCACAACACCAGGGGTATTAGATTCTCAGCCAGAGTTACCTGTTACAAGAGGCTTCATAGCCGTTACAGGGATCTAAATTTGGCCTTGCACAATGTTACAGAATCACAGAATCACAGAATAGTCAGGGTTGACTGTGGGAGGAAAGGTTGGGAAGGAAAGAACAGTTTGACTCAAACCCCACAGAGAGATAGGAAGGCTCAGAAAGGAGTGGAAATCTTGAGAGTTAAGCTGATATTCAGTGGTCACTGTATCTAAATCAGAACTCCTTTTCAGCTGTTATGGAGTCTATTATAAACAGGAAACACAATCCCCTTCCCCATTGCCATCCCAGTAGGGGTATTTGAAGAGAACACTCATATTTTCCATTTAAACTCATAATCTTAGAGTCCAGTCTAGGTTATGTTCTGTGTTGGGATGGGAATATTTGTACTTACACAGTTTATTGATCTGGTCTTAAGTTATTGCACTTAGAAAAGTAATGAAAACAGGCTTTAAAAAAATAGACTAAGCCTTTAATAATCATTAATTTTAAAGCAATATCATACAATTCAAATCAGCAACAATATTGGTCTGACACCTAAATATAAATTTAGCTAGAAATTTACAGATGTCTTCTGTTCAGACTAATAAGCCAAATTTACACTCAAGAAAACCAAACTCCCTTATACAGACTCAGACACCACAGCACCTACTTTTTTTTTTCTGAAAATAGCCGTAAACAAGTATGAGAATCTGGACAAAAAGATGAGAGAGAAAACCTTCTTTTAAAAAGATCTTGCAGCTGTTGAAATTAACGCACTTTCCTTTTACACCTGTAGCAATGCAGTGCAAGAATCCCTTGCTTGATATGTGTCATGAAGAAATGCTGTGCTCTTCACATTTCAGTGTCAAGGTTGTGTTATGATCCTATATTCTTTGTTTATGTCACCTTGCTACAGATTAATTAAAAATAAGACTTTCTAATGAGTGTAACAACAATATTAATAGCTGGCTTGATCTGAATTCAGATTAAGGAAAGACAATGGCTGATTTTTAAATAAGCAGCTGCAAAAGAAATCCCCAGATCAGCTCCTGTGCTTGTAGGAAATCTCTTAATGCTTGCAAAGAGGGAACCTTGGAAGATCATTTAAAATATGGCTGCTTTTCCAGGGCTCACTTCCATCATGCGAGGCTCCCCGGCCGCTGCTGTGTGCACACCCAGATCTGCCCTCCTGTCCTCCCTCCTCACCCCTGGCGTTACGCAGTCCCCTGCTTATGGGGAAGGGTGTTTCTCTGGCACTTTTGATAGGACGGGTCTTCATTTGGCAACTCCTCCAGCAACTGCTCGATTTTGTCAGGGAGCCGGCTTGACAGTCTGTCTGTCTATCATCTCCCCCCTCCCCCCATACAATTTAGTATTTCAAGTACAATCAGCAGCAACCAGGATGAAAAATGTACAGCACTGTTTCTTTTTAAGGTGACCACCTCAATATGCATTTTTCAGACACAAAAGTCCCTTTTTAGCACAGGATATGATTTGTGGCTTAAAAGCCCTTGTTTGACCAAATCCCTACATTTTCCTGGAGATGCGGCATGAGGAGCCAAAATCCCTTAACAAATTCAGTGCTGGAGGGTGGAAAGGCAATGAGCGCACTAGCATGAGATAGGGCACTTGCTATACTTGATACTCGATGCCCAAGGGCTGATGTAAGACAGCTAAATTATCACACGTGAAATTCCCGTCTCCCTGGAGATGAGTTTTTCTGCTGAGGAGGTAGGAAGGAGCAGTCACACTTTGAAGCATTTCTGGTACCTACATGGATAAGACTGAAATCTGCAGAGGGAGGACTTCTGCAGTAGAGAGATGAGTGATTTCCACTGCAGGGCACCAGGCTCAGGCTCCTCTTGGATGGGACAATGGGAGACTTTCTATTTTCCTTTCTTCCTGCTGTACTCCATGAGAAACCATGGGCACAAGGAAGAGGAGTTCTTCTCAGCCCCATGCTCCTACAACCTTCAGCAGAAAGCTCTCCAGAACTGAGCTGCTGAAACAGTGTGGTGATGGGAGGAGAGAGGTCTCGATCTGCATCTGATCCACTTGTCAAGCCTTTCTCTAAGAGATTCCTGCTTTACAAACATCAGCCCTCATCCGAACCACAATGACTAGTAATGGTTTTGTTATTGTGTCTGAGCAGCACTTTTCCCTTCACGTTTTCCGTCATATTTACACAGACCTGTGACACGGGAGATTTTAAAGTCCATAAAGCTGAACTCTGAAAACCACAGTCTTCTGGAAATCTCTGCCAGCATAACTGTATTATTCCCCTTTTGGCCAAATGGGTGGAGAAGCGAGAGCTGTGTTCGTTTTGATGGCAGACATCCTGCAGGTGCCTCAGTGAGGACGGGAGGACACACAAGCCCTGCTCAGGCTCCTTTTGGAGATCCCAGCCAAGAAGAAAGCTGCCTCATACAACTGCTGAAGCAAAGAGCACATCCAGATTCACTTGTCTTCATGGCAGTGTCTGCTAGAAAACACACACAGAACTAAACCTCAGCCGGGAAAAAATATTTTTTAAAGTTTGTGAACAAATGCCATCCGTTCCTTAATGACATTTGCCTGTTAGTAACGTCTGGAATAAGAAATGTTTTCGTTCTCAGTCTCTGCATTTTCTTCCTCCCTTTTGAGTCAACAGGAATTGAACCTGTAAGTCAAAATAGCTTTCTGTCTTAAAACAGACTGAGTCAGTACCATGGTTTTAAAGAGATAGGGGAACACTATTGACAGTTATGAGGCAAGAAATAGGGAGAACTTCCTGAAGAAAATGGGTTGAGATGCCATAAAACAGATACTGGAGCTTCAGAGCTAATCTTCACTTAAGGAAAATGTTACTGCTGCATGAATCAAGCAGGCTGCTTCCACAGCCGATACTGCTGTGAGAATGTTTGCCTTTCAAGATGTAAAATGCTTTCTCACTTCACAGCTCTTGCACACCACTATTGCAGGAGCAAAATGAAAAGCTACTGTTCTGCCTCGGTATTTTGTACTATTAGCTCTCCCCCTTCTTAAAAAGATAGATGCTTTCAAACAAACCAGCCTACTGTCACATGTGTATCTATGTTTGAATCTGCTGTGGGTATGGGAAATGCTTTTACACACATGTATTGCAACGGCATCTGCGCTGTGCAGAGCAGTGCTCGTGACATATGTACCGGGAGAGAGACTGCCAACACCCAAAGCATCACTGCTAATTTGGCTACATGGTTCTTCAGAGAGAAGGTTAATTTTGACACTGATCCAACAGATTGTGGAGTCAGTCAGTGTCTTGTTCGTTCCACTACACAAAATGGCCCAGAGGAGCTGTGGCAGAGACGATAACCCATGCTGGGATTATGCTTATGGGACTGGTGTCCAGATCCCTTGGCAGCCAGTGCAGCTGTGCCTGGGGTTCGCCTCACAGAGGTGACATTTTCATAGCCTCAGCTGGCTGAGGAAACCAGGTCAGTTAGGTCAGCCTTAAAAATGAGGGGGAATTTAGCACTGAAAGCAACATCTGTTATGCAGTGAAAATATTCAAAGAAGCAGTTTGGAATTTGGCATAAAACAATTTATTTTTCCCCACTTTACATCTTTTCTTTTTTTTTACTCCTTGCCATCTATAAAGACAGACTGCTCTGGAAAGTCACTCACCCTTAACAAAATTAAATTATGGAATGGTGTGAGAGATCAGAAGTTCTGAGGTCAGAAGAAATGAGGGCAACAAACTTGACAGTGAGTAACCTTGGGGCAGGCAATGCCAGCTGGGATTACTTGGTCGCTGACTCCTTGCGCCTTGCTCTGCTCACTGAGCGGATCAGAGAAACAGCATAAGCCCACCCAAAACACCCCAGCTGAACTCAAAAACCGAGAGAGGAAAACCAGTGAGGAGGCCGAGTCCTCTGGCCTCTGCCGGGACCAGGATCTGTGTGGCAGCACTCCCGTACTCCAGAGCGAAGTGGATAGGAAGGTTGAACAATCCCTTTTCAGGCAGGTGGGAAGAACTCCAGAGGAGATCCCCGCTGCTTTCCTGTTCATGACCATACTCCAGAGCTGTCTTCTCCTTTCCCCAGGAGCATGGTCCTGCCCCACTCAATCTTATTTTATCAGTGCTGAATGAAATCACAGCTGGTTTAGATCTAAGGACCTCACGATGTGTTTGGAAGGCAGACAAGATACTCAGCAAAAAAAAAAAATGGTGGGGAAAGAGGAATCCAGAAGCAGCAGAAATGTTTAGGATGCCTTATTTGGTGAACAGCCTGCAACCTGGGGAGGCTTTAAAGAAGCCAAGGCTATGGCAATCCCTTGGTCTGCATAGATAATGTCACCTTACACTGGAAAAAGAAACCTCACCTGTTTTGATATTATTCAAAAAAAAGTCCAGATACCTCTTCAAAAGGAAATTTCCAGGATGGAAATATTTCAGGTGTTCCACATTGATTACCAAACTGCACTTTGGGTGGTTAAATGCATTGGAAATTTAAAATTTGACATTTTTTCATTATTTATTGTATCTGCTGTTCTTTACTGCCATGAGGTTAGGCAATGAAACAAAACAGTTTATCATGGGGTTTCAATCAATTTTCCTCTCAGGTTCTCATGCATGGAGATTATGTTGAAGTGCTTAGCTTGTAAATACTGCAGGGTAATGTTTATTTGTTTAAAAGTGCTTTCATAAAACCCTGGAATGCTTTGTTAACCCTAGATCACTTATGAACAAACAACCATCCTCAGACTATGTCTTCTTCCATATATATACTATGGTTTAATCCTGTACTTAAAAGTGATTTTATAAAAAGTCCTATGATCCTTCAAATGCTTCCACTATTTTTTTTCTCACTAACCAACACACAGAGGTCACTTCTCTTCCTCTAAAGTCGCTTTTCCATAGAATCCACTTCCCTCTTCCCATTTATTTTTAATACTAGCAGTTTCATCCACAGGAGTATATTTGTTATAGAAACAAACCCCTATACTGTTGGAAACCAGAAACAGCTCTGAAAGGCAGTTGTGCCGGAAGAGCTTCCTGTCAGAAAATAGGTACAGCTTTAGCAGCAACTACTACTGCACGCTGGCTTTGATGTTGTTCAGATTTATTTGCTTATTTTATTTTCTCTTCATATTTATTTATTCCATTATAGTGCTCAGCTGTCTGAGACAGCAGCAGGGTTATGTCCATGATATCTGTCACCATGGCTGGGCCTATGGGTGCTTTTATCTTGCTCTACAGTCAGTCATCCATGAGTTTGCCACTTTGTAGGTTGGTAGGTATCTTCTGGGCACTTTCCTTGTGTCCTCACATATCCTCGTCCACAGCTGTTGGTTTCTCTTAATGCCTGAAAGTTTTGTGAGCAACAGAATTAAGAGATTTGACTCCCTCATCATGTATTTTAATGAGCGTGTTAGAAAATTAATAGCTCTGAGATATTTCTGCCAGCTGAAATTGGCTGGTGGACCTAAGTATGAAGCACACCTGTGCATACAGCACGTCTGCATCAGGCTGATTCTTAGCAGAAAACCAAACTGAAGGTATATGCCATGTTTCCAGGCCCATCAGTCGGTTTGTCCCCTAACACAGTCAGCGCTGCCCCTCTCCTTGGCAGACTTCCCAGCCTTTTTTGTGTGTCCATGGAACAAAAACCTGAGGATCATCCCCATCCCAGCCACTCTTCCGGGGCTTCCTGCAGAAGTGCCATGTGGGAAGGAAGACGCTTCAGTTGCCCAGTGACACAGCCTGTGCTCTGATAACACGGCAGTCCAAGGGCTGCCAACTGGCTTGTCTAAAGAGACCGATACTACCTCCCAGTGATGTCTTCCTTTCAGAAGGAGGATCTGAGGAGAGGTGAGGCTGGCCCACACTTACTGTCTGCCATTACCCCACAGAGCTGCCGTTAACCACTGTCAGGGAATGAGGGCACCGGGAGCTTGGCTGGGAGCAAAGGCTGGCCCCTTTGTAAGCCCAGCAAGGACCCAAATGGTCTCTCAGAGGGAGCCCTCAACCACTTGCCTCACTTCTAAACGGCCACTGCTGGGGCTGGATTGCCACCACTGTTAAACTGCAAAACACTGTTGAGAAGGGAGCACCAAGTGGACATGAAATCATAAATTCAGGTGGCAGATAAAACTACCACTGTGGGGATCCACTGCCCATTACTTGGTGAAAGTCTTTCCTGAAATGCAGTTAATTGCAAACAGAGATGGGAAATGATATGCTTCGGTCTTGGATTTCAGCGTCCTCCTCGGTTGGCGCTGCTCAGAAAGCAGGCCCTACTGTGGCCCATCTCCTTGTACAAACCTGAGATAATGTGCAGGAGGCATCCCAAACGCAAATGAAAAAATGTTACAGCGAATGTGCTGCTGCTGTGCAAGCACGAGGGCCAAAGGCTGCAGCATTGTCAAATACGTGGGTGTTTCAATGTCACCACTGATGTTTTGGTGAAGGAAGTGCATGCTCTTTGCCTGACGGCTTTCTATTGGAAAGATGATTGATTTCCTCCTGCAACAGTTCTGATACCAAGTGGTGGTTACCTGAGAAAGCCTCATTCATAAACTGTGGGTGGGTAACCAGGAAGGGGGGAAGATGTGTTTTTCCACCCGTAGAGAGAAGGCTCTTACAGTTCAGCTTTGTTCTGGACTAAACAAGAGGAACAGCGCACATGTGGTCTTCATTAGTGACACTCCTTTGAAATGTCTCCAAGTCCTTGGGTTGTAACTTTAGCACACAAAGGGGTGGGGGACTGAGGAAGGGAAGGAGGGAAGAATGAGGCTGCTGGAGCCATCCCTCTGAAATCCAGACATGGACATACTTTTTCTTTTTTTCCTCTTCTTCCCCCCCTTTCTTTCTTGTTCTTTTCCCTCCCCC